>LR812522.1:9742179-9797179 GCA_903798195.1 Danio kyathit | reverse complement strand
AAAGACAAATAAAGTTGATAAATAAAGTTGTAAGAATTCATAATAATAAGTAACTTATATTAAGTACTATAAAGTCACAATGTGAGATACCAAGATGTAAAGTCAGCTTAATTTGTCATAACTCTGAAATATAAAACCCAAAATTACAAAACAGTCACATTTATTATGACTTTCAGGCATGGAATTGTTTCAAATATTAATGATTATTCAGCAGGTATATTATTAAAAAAATATTTTTGTTTTTAAATGTCAAAGTGTCAGTCAGATTGCCCAGCAGAACTGTGTTTACTATATGCATGAAGAAATCATATCACAAACTAGCCGAATAATGAAAACATATGCAATGATTCGGTGTTATGCTACATTTGAGAAAGTAAATTCAATCTGGCTAATTTAATTCATGTAATTGTATCATTGGTGTTGCATGTGTTACAGTGACAGGCCATTTTACGCTTCATATTTTCAGCTAACAGTCCTAGACTAATGTGACACCAGCCGTAAGTGCATAACACACTCGTAGAATAAAACTCATGTGCAAATTTTAAAGGGGAAAAGTTGCTAATTTGGCTATTTATGCAATGCTGTTTTACTGGACGTATAACGAAATGAATAAATAAACAACAAAAATAAAACAATGATGAGCAGCAGGTCCAAACATGCTTCAAACATAATTCATCATTCAAAAAACAAGCCACATTTCATTTAATTGATGAAAGAGTTCTGGTAACCTTTACAGATGGAGGTTTCTACACTGTGAATCCTAACAGAGTGAAAATCACTAAATGGAATAAGTTGGTTTACAGAGTTATGGTAACTCATAAACTCAAATTGAATGAGTTATGAATGAATGAATGATATTTTTTGTGTTAACTTAACTCTAATGCATGAAGCAATACCAAATCATTTAAGTAGCTAAATAATTGTTTGGACTTTATTCGTTTAGTTTAACTGAACTCATAACTTAAAATGTTCAAGTTACTAATACTCTAAATGTTTGACGATATTAACACAAATAATATATGTGTATGACTCAATATATGTATAGTTTACAATAGTTTACAATAAGTTTACAAACCATTTTGTTTCAAAACTTAGATGGTTCGCAGCAGTCGGTTTCCTCAAACAGTTTGAGTTAACTTAACTTAACAAGTTTTACAGTGTAGTCATATCAACTTATGAAACTGACTGAAAATATTAAGTTAAACTTTGCATATTTAAAAAAAAATGTAGTTGAAACCTGATTACCTTATTAAAATAAGTTAAACAACATAACATAAAAACATTTGTAGTCATGACTTTTTGTCATATAATTTTTTTACATTGTATATTTGGGTAAATAAACTGATAAATAAATAAAACAAATGTTGAAGTCAGAATTATTAGCCCCCCTTTGAATTTTTTTTCTTTTTTAAATGTTTCCCATATGATGTTTAACAGAGCAAGGAAATTTTCACAGTATGTCTGATAATATTTTTTCTTGTGGAGAAAGTGTTATTTGTTTTAGTTCGACTAGAATAAAAGCCGTTTTTAATTTTTTAGACACCATTTTAAGGACAAAATTATTAGCCCCTTTATTTTTTTTCTGATAGTCTACAGAACAAACCATCATTATACAATAACTTGCCTAATTACCCTAACCTGCCTAGTTAACCTAATTAACCTAGTTAAGCCTTTAAATGTTACTTTAAGCTGTAAAGAAGTATATTAAAAATATCTAGTAAAATATTATTTATTGTCATCATGGCAAAGATAAAATAAATCAGTTATTAGTGATGAGTTATTAAAACTATTATGTTTAGAAAATGTATTGAAAAAAATCTTCTCTCCGTTAAACAGAAATTGGGGAAAAAAATAAACAGGGGGCTAATAATTCAGGGGGGCTAATAATTGTGACTTCAACTGTTCTTCATATTTATTCATTTTTATACAACCGGTGAACACAATGTCCAAATGTGGGTCTATAGTTTTCATAAATATCCAAAAAATGTAGTTCTTACTATTTAATTAATGAAAGGATCCTGTCAACTGTATGTAAATAAATAAATATATATAATAATTAAAAACCCAATGCACAACATATCCAAATGTGCTTATATTATTGCAAAAAAGGTTTTTTTTGTTGTTGCTTCTAGTCAAAATATATAAGAATTCTTAAATCAAGAAACATTTTTTAGACATGTAAACTGGACTGGCACAGTTTCAATTTCAACTTACTAGAACGTCTATGTTAAGCTGCTTTGACACAATCTACATTGTAAAAGCGCTATAGAAATAAAGATAAATTGAACTGAATTGAACATGTAAAAGATATTTTGTTTCCAGAAATAATGTGTCAAAATTAAGTGGGTTTTTCCTTAAAACAGCTAAATAATCTGCCGATGGGGTAAGTAAAATAATATTTTATTAAATGATAATAATAATACACTATTGGCAGATTAGTTAGCTTGTTTTAAGGAAAACCCCAGTGTAATTTTGACTTACTTGTAAAAACTAAACTAATAACTAAACAATATATTGCTTACTTGTCTAGAAAATGCTTCTTGATTTAAGAAGTTTTAGATATTTGGTCTAGAAATGAGATAAAAACTTTAATTAAGAACTTTTAAGAATTAAGAATATTTTGTTGCAGTATATAAATTTCAGAAATTCCCAAACATATAATTTAATCAAAGAAAGTGTTCTGTCAACTCCTAGAGACATTAATATTAAAGCATTTTTGAGCTTTTGAGAAAACAGAAGTCATAACACACTTCATGCTGTGAACACATGGCTTCTAAAAGTGTGTGTTTGTGTGTAAACAAAAGCATGTGCGTTTTTCCATCGTCTTAGTAGTGGCTTAATCTGTCCTTTGAGTATCATGTGCAATTACTGTAGCTCTCTCTCTTTCTCTCTCTCTCACACACACTTTAAACTCAATTGGCGGAGACTAAATGTTCAAGATAGCGGCACGTGATGAAGTAAAATACCACATAACCGTTCATTACGAAGTTAACATGCTCTGACAGAAGCCCACAAACTCCACTGGCCTCTTTAGGACAGACTTTAGTGGTTTTCTCATACCTGGGTGTGCGATATCAGCCACTTAATAACCTAATAGGTCTTAAAGTCAGGCTTTTGCTTTGAGAAACGTCCTGCTGTGATGAAAAGAGAAGCGTCATCTCGTGTTAACGTCACCCATGTACTCGGCTAACATGAGAAACAAAACAAAAAAAGCGAAAGCCCCTCAAATATGTGGGATTCCCTTCAGTGTTGCTGTTGGTCTTTGTGGTGGCGTGGTGCATTTTCTACATTTGACCGCTATTAGTGCCATTAGAATGGTTTATGGGAATTTGAAGGACTTATGGGGATGTGAAAATGTCAGCACAAAGGAGAAGAAAATGTGGCTTGTTCTTTGTCTCAAATGACTCAGCATTATTGAAGCCTGACTAATAGCAGTGTTTTACATCGCAATACAATATTTACGCCTCAAAGTATGCAATGAAAAACCGTGAAATGAAGTTCATATTAAAGTTAGACTGTGTAAAATAATGTAAATAAAAAAGAAAGAGAAATAAAGATACAATTGTATCACATTTTCTTATACAACTATTTTGCATGTTTAGGTGAAATCAGAAGATTTCAGAACACAATATTCAATATAATATTCATTCATTCATTGTCCTTCAGCTTAGTCTCTATTTCAGAGGTCGCCACAGCAGAATGAACCGTCAACTATTCCAGCATGTGTTTTAAGCAGTGGATGCCCTTCCAGCCACAATCCAGTTATGGGAAACACCCATACACACTCATTCACAGTCAATTTAGTTTATTTAATTCACTTAGAGTAGACCACATGTCTTTGGACTGTGGGGGAAACCGGAGCACCCGGAGGAAACCCACGCCAACACGAGGAGAACATGCAAACTCCATATAGAAATGCCAGCTGACCCAGCTGGGACTCGAAACAGCGACATTCTTGCTGTGAGGCAACAGTACTAACCACTGAGCCACCATGCCGCCTCAATATTATAAATATAAATTAAAACTATTGCTATAAAATATGAAATGGTCATATAAATATTATAATTACAAAATTTACAATTTAAAACAACATATTACTGTTAAAAGAAAGATATTACAGTTAAGACAAGTTCAACTCATTAACCATTAGGCCTCAAAACCATATGAAACAAAATAACTTTATGAGAAGTCATGCTATGACAGAAACTTGTGGAACCAATAATCACTCACCAAATGATCAGAAATTTACAGAAAAAATATGTTTTTGTTACTTTTGAAATGCAAATAGTCTTTTACAATAGTGTCCAGAAGGTATGTCCTGTCAACGAAAATGGCTATTTTTTTCACTCTTTGCTTGAACTACAAATGTAGTCTTTGCATGCATATTCCAACGTTGTACTTGGAGCTAATTATATTAGTTATAATGCAATGAAATGTGCCTAAATGACAGGCACAACTTTTGGCAAGGGTTTCATAGAAATAAATTATAAATACATGCAAAAACAAGCGAGAACAAACCGATAATGTTGCATTCAGTGCATGCTCCTACTTGAAATTTATGATTTTCTTTGTTATTATCATTTTTGCATAGTGAAATAAAAACCGGTTGCTTTAAGTCACAAATTGTGTGACAAAATTTTGTCACAAAGTTTTGCTTATATTTTGATAGACTATTCAAACTTGTAGAGAAATTAAAAACATCACTTTTACTAGTGACTACTGCATATAAATTGCATAACTGCATAAGAAAGTTAATATCCCAAAAAATTCCCCCCACTTCCAATAAAAAAGACATTGGAGGGGATTAGAGATCTCGGAAGATAACTGGACTAATGCTCTTCAAGTTATCAGGTCTTGTTCCATTAACTCTAACCTCCAGCTGATCCAATATAAGGTAGTCCATAGACTACACTATTCCCGCACTAAATTGCACTCTATATACCCCTCTGTATCATCTCTATGTATTCAATGCAAGTCCAATGAAGGTGAACTGGCTCACATATTTTGGTTCTGCCCAAAAATGTCTACATTTTGGACTGAGGTGTTCTCTTTTTACTCTGAAGTACTAAGGATTGATTTTCCTCCTGACCCTCTTATTGCAATATTAGGGTGGGCTCCTTCCTTTTAAAACTGTAGTTTGGATCAAATCCAGCCAGTTCAATATGGATTGACTATGGCAAAAAAGGTAATATTTGTTGATGTGGAACAAAGAGTGTACATCTAAATTTGAGACATGGCTTACAGAGGTTTGTAATGTATTACACATGGAAAAGATTAGATATGAGATTTCAGGCAAACCAAAGAAATGTTCAAAAATTTGGAAGCCCTTTTTTGATTGTCTGCAGACTGATCAATGAAAACTGAGTGGTGTGGAAGATTTCATGAATCATAGCAATCTGTACTAAATACAAATTCTCAATAATTGGGTATGTAAAGGTATTCATATATCCAAAAACATTTTTCCAATTTTGATTATTATTATTGATCTCTTTTCCTTTTTCTGTTTTTTTTATTTCTTTTTTCTTC
This sequence comes from Danio kyathit, assembly GCA_903798195.1. Lineage (NCBI taxonomy): Eukaryota > Metazoa > Chordata > Actinopteri > Cypriniformes > Danionidae > Danio > Danio kyathit. Next base: position 9,791,653 of record LR812522.1, on the reverse strand, counting down.
TCTTGTCATTTGTACTAATGATGTATATATGCACATATGTATATATGCTGTATATGTAATGTACATATGCAGATGTTTGACTGGACTTGTGGATATGTGCAGGTATAGACTACTCATGGAGGAATATGATTAAGTATCTGTACAGTTATGGATGTACATGTGCATATGTATTTACATTTCACTTATGTTTATTTATTATTATTTGCTGGCATGGGAGGGATTTGGGGTTTGTTCTTTAAAATGTGAAAAACTTTAAATAAAATATATATATATATATCTAAAAAAAAAAAAGACATTGGAAAATGTGATGTTTTCTTAACTAATGCGATAATATAAAGTTGCAATAAATATTGAGTAATACATTTGCTTAAAATAATTTTAAGGGCAGTTTAGATGATGCACCTGTTGCGTATGCGTTCATCAAACTCTACCTTGAGGCATCTCCAATTTCCTAGCTTACCCTCAAAATACCTTATCTGAAATGCCACAATTCAAAGGTGATTTTTTTCTGCCTGCGAGCACAAAGGTTCGTCCATAAAATCTGCCTCTGTTCCCTCCAGACGCACAAGGCCTTTCATTCAATGGTTAACATGAGAGTTGGCCACACTGAACACTTTGTACCAGCTTCTGTTCTTCTTCTCCATGATCAAATTCAACTCAGGCTGTGCTGATTAATCAATTTGGGCCGCGGGAGAGTGTGGAGAGTTCGGTCTGTGGACGGAAATTACAATGATCCAATTTAAAAATCACCAAATCACTATATTAATCTATAAAGAAATGTCTGGATATTACAATTCATTTGATTAAGAGGTCTGAAATATGAAAAGTTCGCCCCCTCTTTTATTTCGCTGATGAGCTGATTTAGTATTTATAGGGTTTGTGAATAAACCTTTGTTTCCAGTCGCTAAGCAAATTGATAACATGCATTTTTAGAGTTTGAGGGCAGTCGAGTGACGTCACAGTGATGCGATATTCAAAATATCAAACCAAACTATATATAAACGCACTTTCTTTGTGTGTGTGAATTAGAAGTATAGGATTTATGTGCCTCAGTGCAAAAACAAAATGCTTTTACACTATATTTGAGACTTTTTTTTAATGTGTTACGGCACAATTAGACACACTTGTGCGTTTGTGTATGTCCACACATGCACATGAATGCTGTGTAGATTCGCCACAGTCACAACACACACACACCAGTGACACTGACTTGAAGAGAACGTGGACACAAATGTTTCTTTGTCATCCTTCAAACCGCGTATTATTAGTTCGGGTAAGGTCAAAGTTGATCTAATTTTCTGCTTAGTCTTCATTAAACAGCTATTGCATTATTTCATTTTACACAATTAGATTTGGGCTGTAATGAATATATCTCAAGCTAAAGCTTTTGAACAGGGCTTGGCAAATTTAGCCCACAAATGCACTTTATGTGCACTTGGTAGAAAGAGGGGAAAAAAAGGTTGTAAAGTTAAATACATTTCAGTGGTGGACCGTAAGCCATACAATCTCCAGCAGTATAAACTGAAATTTTAGAATAAATGCAGCAATTTTGTGGACATTTGGGGAAACAAGCTGTTATGCCTTTAATATTGCACTCGTAAATAAGAATTTAGACACTTTGTGAATATTCCTACAATCAGATAAAACATGAGTCTGAGCGTAAAGGACAAATTTAATCCTCCGTTTCAATCTTGCATGACATTTGAAGTAAAAAGGTTTGACTGTGTTCTGCTATTTTACAGCATACGGATCAGACAGTGACATGAAAGCTTGAGTACTCAAAATAAAAGTCTAGTCTAATATTATAGAGCCTGTAATATAGTTTTCGGCTAAATCAGTGTATAACATAATAAATCGGTTCACAAATTGCACTGAACATTTAATTCATTATAGGGCCATTCCTACAGGCATACAGTGAATGCCTTTGGAGTTTTCAGTGTGACATGATCATTCAGAAATCAAGTCATTGATAAAAGGTATATTTGTTATGTTTTTAAGGAGGTTTTTGTCCTGGAATTTTTATTTTAAAAACAGTTTCTATTTCCGTGACATCATTGCAGAACAACATCATATACTACTATGACAAATATCACCTCAGGTACTGATTATGTGCTTTATTTAGTGTTAAATGCTCCCAATGTGAGTTTAAATATAATTTTACGTGACATTTATTGCCATACTACTGAAAGCAGCAGCAGATAAATGTTTCTGTCATGTTGCGTCACTTTTGGTGCAAACAGATAAATTGATTGTCGCTGGAATCTTGCGCCTGTTGTTAGGGTACTGTTTGAAGCTGTTTACTATTTAAACCATCTTCAAGTATTACTTTGCTACTTACCACAATCTAAACTTTTGAACAGAATTGTACTTTTATTATAGTCCACGTGAACTGTAAGTAGCTGAGACTTTTTACTATGTTGATATACATCAAACTGCAACTGAATATTGAGTAGGGGGCGGGGCTTTCTTTTTGCGCATCATTCCCTTGTAGCTAACATTAAGTGGGGCATGGTTATAAATATTGTGGCTGAAGCTGTCAAAGTGACTTCAACAGAAGAACCGCCTCTACAAACACAGAATAAATGGCCGGACTTTGATTGAAGATTACCAAAACATTTTTTTTGTGGATTAACTTGCACAGATTAATTGTTCACCTAAATAATAACAACGTGCGCTAGCAAAATTAAACTTTGCATATTTTGATTTCACATAGACTTTAAAGTCTGCGTGAACCAGAATTTGCTAAGACGTTTATTTCAGCATGTTGACGTACTTCCAACTTAAACTTAACATTAAGTAGGGGCGAGGCTTTCTTTTGCACATCATTCCCTAATAGAAAACTAACAGTATAGCACCTTAAGATTACCAATGTGAGCAAGCGAAATAAACATTGTAAATTTAGATTTCACATGGACTTTAAATGGACGATTCACCCAAAAATAAAGATTTCCTCATCATTTACACATCCTCAAGTGGTCCTAAATAAGAAATTTAACACAAAAGATGTCCTTAAGTGGTCCTAAAACAGTATTTGAACACAAAAGATGTCCTCAAGTGGTCCTAAAACAGTAATTGAACACAAAAGATGTCCTTAAGTGGTCCTAAAACAAAAATTGAATACAAAAGATATTCTGAAAATGTTGGAAACCAGCAGTCATTGACATCCATAGTAAATAAATACTAATGGCTGCTGCTTTCCAACATTCCTCAATATATCTTCCTTTGTGTTCAACAGAAGACAGAAACTCAAACACGTTTGGAATAAGTGAAGGGAGAGTAAACGATGACCATTTTTATTTTTGGGTGAACTATCCCTATAATGCTTTCATACTATAACCTGTTCGCTACGTTTGTATACACCAGAACTGTCCTCATCTGTTCTTTACCTGAAATCCCCTCACAGTGATGAACCATTGAAATTAACTTATGAACAGTCATTACGACACAACTCTCCACGGCCAAAATGTAACAGTGCAGGCAAATCCATTTAGGTGATTCAAACCAATGATTAGCCCAAACCCAGATAAAGAAGGCCTTTCAAAACCACCAGCTTACCCATAAGCCCCTGCTCTGAGAGTGCTGGGTCCTTTTTTGTGAGTGTGGAGAGAAATCATGTGATGCGGTTTGGTCATTTTGTGATTTTAAGGGGATCAGCGCAAAGCAGGGGGCCGAATTAGAAGGTATACGGTTTAACGCTTCCTGAAAAATAATAAAATAAAAAATCGCCCATCTCTCAAGTATATCATAATATAAGCTGCTCATTGATTCGATTCATTACAGGTACTTTTCAATGCATTATTTGAGGCCTGCGTTTAATTGTGTTTTACAGTCGCAGTTTGTTTTGGCTCTGTAATTAAATTTGTTCACGCTCAGAACTCTGAATGGGGACGGGGTCGACTGAATTCCTCTCAGGTGTGCCTGTGAACGGCTTGCCTTGTCGGCCCTGATGGAGTGGAGACTAATTGATTTAGATCCAAAATCTCATTAGACATAATCACATCTTTCAGAGGGGAACCAAGTTTCTATTCATCCCTCTCTTAAACTCACAAACCTATTAGAATCCTATGAAGCTGTTTATGTAACATTGCCAGAGAGTAATATTTTAATCTTTTTTTTCTTTTTTCTTTTTCAAATTTTATGTGTCGTAAGTATGTACGGTTGCGTAAAGATGCTTATATCATCTCATATAGTGCTTATACATATAGAAGTGAGCCTAAAAATATTTATACCTGTCATTCTTGCATATAAATGTATGAATTTTATTATAGCAGAACTACAAAAAAATTATTTTAAAGGTCCCATGAAATGAAAACAGTTTTTTTTAGATGTTAGTATTAGTATTGTTAGTTTTTAGGATATCTATAAGCTAGTGCGCTCCAAAACAGTGACAAAATTTGCGTTTAGAATATATAAAACTGATATAAACATGCAAAGCTTGTAGTTTGTCACTTCCACCTGGATGGATTAACAGTTTTATTCACCTCACCTCATACTACAGTTTCTTATTAACTCATAACTAGGGCGAGACAGAATCTGCGGACATTTTTTGCTCTTTCTGCGGAGGATTTTGTAAATAATCTGCGGATTTATGTGGAATGATTTTAGGAGTATCATAACTAAATACTTAATAAATGAAATGAAAAAAATACCTTTTTAACTTTTATTTAATGTTTACAATGCAAATCCAATTAGATTTGATACTTTATTTCACTTTATTTGATAAACAAAGCAAGTCTATCATATAATAGATCTACTAATCTACTACAAGACAGAAAACATTAATCATATGAACATTTTAATATTATTATTATATCACAATAATATTAGTGAAATGAATTTAAAAACTGAATAAATATAAATTTACACACATTTACACGAGTAAATACATAGACTCAATGATGGGCTAAAAATCTGTGGAAATCTGCAGATTTCTGTGCGTGCAGATTCTGTGTGGGCCTACTCATAACCAATCAAATGTTCTCTAGTGTAAGACATGCCCCGCCCCCTTCAACACGCTTTTTATTTGCTTTTCATTTGATGCATTTGAGCTAAACCAAAACAAAGCCCTATCGGCTGTTTTTAATTCTGTGTGTTTTAGTTGAGATTATGTCAAATATCACATAAAAATGCGTATTTCAAAGGACTTCATGGGACCTTTAAAGAATAATAAGTATTGATTCATTAAAAAATAAAATAAAATTTGTCATTAATGTAACATATCTCCCAACATTGCAAATATATAAATGCAAATTTATAGCTCAAAATTGCTACTTCATTTCTCATACTCACAAGCACTCATTTATATCTTAAAACTGTGACAATTGTAAATCGTGAAGTCAAATTGTGAGATTTAAAGTTGCTATGGAGTAACAAATTGCAGTTTTGAGATATGGAGACATACAGTCAGATTTAAAAACATTATTGTAAGATAATAGGTTGCAATAAGAGAAAAGGAGGTCGGAATTTGTGATATAAATAAATAATAAACAATTATGGAAATACTTAATTTCTCTGCAATGATGTATCATTTTGAGATTTGCAGTCATTGTTAGATTTAAGGTTACAATAGTGATACAGAAAGTTTCAAATCTGCTAAAATAATCTAAAAGTCATATTGTGAAATTTAAAGTGGAAAGTTGAGAACTTGAGTCATAATGTGAAATAAGGAGTCACTGTAAGATTTAAAGGTCACATATTTTACCTGTTTTAAAAGATGTAAGATAAGCCTTTGGTGTCTCAAGAATGTATCTGTAAAGGTTCAGCTCAAAATACCCTTTAATTATTTATTATATATTGTAGAATCTGCTCATTTTGGTGTCTAAGTACAGTGTAGCTGTTTTTGTAGCCTGTGGCTTTAAATTCAAATGAGCTGCTTCTCCCCGCCCACTTCTCCGACGTGCGTGTCAGCTTCTCATCATGCGTTATGTTAAATAAACAGCAGTCAGTGATAAAAACAGACATGGATGAAGCTGAAATAAGGTCATTAGTCAAAAATACTAAGTAAGTTTATTTGATGTATTTGTTTATTCAAGCCTTTCTAAAATGATGAGTCACACACACACACACACACACACACACACACACACACACACACACACACACACACACACACACACACACACACACACACACACACACACACACACACATATGCGCGTTTAGTGACACATGCGGCCGTGGTGATTATAACAGTTAAGAATTACATGCCGATTTTACTGTCTTTAATACAAACATGCTCCGTTTTAAAAACGTTTTAAACTTATAAAAATAATTATCGAAAGAGACTTGTTTTGTTTATACAACTCCAGTATGACTGTGGACACACTATGGCCCAATCCCAATTCTACCCCTTAGCCCTTCCCCTTACCCCTACCCCTCGTTTTGCGCGTTCCCGTGAAGGGGTAGGGGTGTCCCAATTCTCTTTAGCTTGAAGGCGTAGGGCTAAGGGCAAGGGGTAGATACCCCTTCGAATGAAGATTTTTCAGGACCACACTCGAAACCAAGGGGTAAGAAAAATTCCCTGAATACACCAGCCACAGCTACATCCGGAAGTAATACAAATTAGTATTTTTTTGTCGTTATTACGAATTTTTACAACAAACAAACACTTGTTTAAATATATTCATAACCGCGTTCGTGTTTTACCGTCATGCTTTAAAAAAACGTTAAAATAAAAATCGCTAAATTTCATGATCTATAATCCCTAATAATAACTCCTGTACAGCAGTCTCACACCATTCTGACACTCGAATACCCAGTCAAAAATGTCTAGTGGCTGAGAATGGGCTTTTTACAGTGTGTGCTATAATGTTAATGTTGTGTTTGTGTGTTTACATCAATGAATATGGCTACGGTGTAAATGCACAGTATAGTTATGATCTTATTGCCACATTAGATCGTTATAATAACATAATATATGCCTTCAGTGATTTCCTGAAGATAAATACCAATAAATAACACAACTGGAATAACTACAGCAGTCGCCATCGTCTGATCTCACGATGACATATGATGACGTGTGCAGGTGCTGTAGTGCTGTCGCAATTCTTAGGGGTACATTTTGAAGCCCTTCCCCTTCACCCTCGGTTTTAAGGGCCGAGGGGAAGGGGTAGGGGTACAAAAGTAGAATTGAGATTGGGCCTATACATACACACAGTTCTGTCCAAACAGCTTACAAAAGAGGATTTTCATCATAGGTACCCTTTAAAGTTGTAATTGAGATATGATGTTATAATTATGAGAAATAAACGTGCAATTGTAAAAAATCTGTTATTATGTGACATATTTAGAAAATTGAAGATGCAATTGTGAGATATAGAAGTGATTTAAAGCAATCAGGGATGTCAAGTCACATTGCAAAATGTAAAATCAAAATAAAGTCGCAATGGCGAGAATTATGCTTTATTGCTACAATAAGAGAAACTATTAATCCATTCAAGTCTATTATAAATCAGTCTCCCTGATGTTGTATACGATTTGGAAAATGAGAAGATGCTTTGTAACATGTTGAAATCACTGCACGTCTCTGAAGTAGACAGGACGTGTGCATCAGCATCCTTTTGTTGCCTTGTTTCCTGTGTTAAAGGAAATGCTGAGGAAAGTTTCTAGTAATGGACGGCAGTGTTTTTGAACCTGTGTATGTGTGTTTGCTGTCTGTGTTTGTGTATTTACCCTTCACTGAAAGTCCTTGTTGGCCATTTTTCCGTGTTTTTCTCTGGGCCCCGGTCTGAATTCTCACCTTTGTTAGTCCCACATACAGTATGTATAAAACATGAGCTACTTCCTGTAAGAGTTGAGCGGCTTCTGAGACAAGACTTCAAAGTCCAGCTCACACATCTGAGAGCTGTTTTATCCAAGTAGAAAAGGAATGCATAATAACCAGAAGACTTTAATGATTCATATATAAATTAAATATTACACTCATTTTAACTGTATGATAGGAGTGCCAAACTGTCCTCCCTGAGCTCGCCGCTGCAACCCAGTTTATCAACAAAAAGAAATACGGTATGCGGGAAAAAAAATGTATATATGAAATTTTCTTTCATTGTAGCATATGGTGAGCGTGGAAATGGAAAGGATTAAGCCAATGTTACATTTTTATCTTGTTTTTTTTAATTCATGGAGTTCATATTGTAAGATTTAAAATGCAATTATGAGTTATGAGGTTGCGATATAAGAAATTAAGTCGTAAATGTGAGGTAAATTTGCAGTTGTTAAAATATATAGTCATGTTGGGAGATTTAGGTTTGCAAACAAGTGATATAATCTTACAAAATGACTCCATGTCTCACAATCGTAATTGTTTTTTGGTTTTCTCTCACAATTTCATAATAATTTCTCAAAATCGCCTCGTTTACATCAGCAAATTGTGACTTTAAATCTCACAAATTGACTGTATAACTCACAATCGCAAATGTAGCTCATAAATGCAACATTATATACACTCAAGTAATGACGTTTGCTGTTTGCAGTTGTAATATAAAGTCATTTCGGGAGATTTAAGTTTACAAACGAGTGATATAATCTTACAAAATGACTCCATGTCTCACAATCGTAATTGTTTTTTGCTTTTCTCTCACAATTTCATATTAATTTCTCAAAATCGCCTCGTTTACATCAGCAAATTGTGACTTTAAATCTCACAAATTGACTGTATAACTCACAATCGCAAATGTAGCTCATAAATGCAACATTCTACACTCTCAAAAACGATGTTTGCCGTTTGCAGTTGTTGAAATATAGTAATTTTGGGAGATTTAAGTTTGCAAACGAGCAATATAATCTTATAAAATGACTCCATGTCTCACAATCATAATTATTTTTTGCTTTTCTCTCACAATTTCATATTAATTTCCTCTTTTATATCAGCAAATTGTGACTTTAAATCTCACAAATTGACTGTATAACTCACAATCGCAAATGTAGCTCATAAATGCAACATTATATACACTCAAGTAATGACGTTTGCTGTTTGCAGTTGTAATATAAAGTCATTTCGGGAGATTTAAGTTTACAAACGAGTGATATAATCTTACAAAATGACTCCATGTCTCACAATCATAATTATTTTTTGCTTTTCTCTCACAATTTCAAATTAATTCCCTCTTTTACATCAGCAAATTGTGACTTTAAATCTCACAAATTGACTGTATAACTCACAATCGCAAATGTAGCTCATAAATGCATCATTCTACACTCTCAAAAACTATGTTTGCCGTTTGCAGTTGTTGAAATATAGTAATTTTGGGAGATTTAGGTTTGCAAACGAATGATATAATCTTTCAAAATGACTCCATGTCTCACAATCGTAATTATTTTTTGGTTTTCTCTCACAATTTCATATTAATTTCTCAAATTTGCCTCTTTTACATTAGCAAATTGTGACTTTAAATCTCACAAATTGACTGTATAACTCACAATCGCAAATGTAGCTCATAAATGCATCATTCTATGCTCTCAAAAATGTATGTCTGCTGTTTGTTCAAACTACTTATTTAAGAAGAGCTGAAACAACACAATTCTTCAGGTTTTCTTGGGACAACTTAATTGTTTTATGTTCAATCCACTTATATTTGTAAAAACTAATAAGTTAACTTAAGTCATTCATGTTGTCACAACACAAATTGATTGTGTGAAACCCAGCATTTTTTTACAGTATATATAATCCACAGTATTCCTTTATCTTGTATCAACACAAATTTCTTAAGTTAACTTGTTTGTTTTTACAAATTTAAGTTGATTAAACATAAAACAATTATGTTGTCCCCAAAACCCCTTAAGAATTGTGTTGTTTCAGCTCTTCTTAAATAAGTAGTTTGAACAAGCAGCAGTTTTTGAGTGTATTATATAAATGACATTATATATAACTTTATATCTAACAATTGGTTGTGCTCATTTTAAACAGTAATACCATTACAAATATCTACAGTATCTCTGTATTTATTTATTTAACTCTGAGGTGGAAACTGGCTTCCCTAAATTACTCGTTTTCAAACCTCAAAAACATTGTACATCAGTATGGCACATTTGTACTGTTAGTACTGAGAAACACTACCGACTGTGGGAAAAAAATCCACAATGCAATACAAAAAATTACCCTGGAAGACAAAGCTGAACAGAAAACAGCCAAAACAACGTACTTCCCAGCAGCTTCGCTCGGTCATTTTAACCCAGAAGGCTTCAGTAAGCAGCACTATGCGTTTCTTTGGCCTTGATTGTACTGGTAGGTTCTTAAAATAAACACGCGAGCACATATGCACAAGAGTGTGCCGGCACTTGTGTTTTGTTTGATTCATTTTTATATTCTTTTCTGTGTGTGTGTGTGTGTGTGTGTTAAGAGATAACCTATCAAGGAATGTGCTGAGTAAGGCTGTAAAGATGGTCAGACGGGAAGGACCCGAGAACAAAATAATGCAACATTTGTGCCTCCGTCAGGCTTTTTAGGTGCTCACTAGATCCCGTTTAGGGGAAGCTGGAGAGCTGAGAAAGCTGATGTGTCATGCCTTCCTTTCCAGGCCTGTGTTTCTGCACACACAGCTTAGGAAAAGGCACTAACACACACACACTTTTAGTTATCGTTCTGCTTTCCCAGCCTGGTTGCATTCACACTGGACTGAGGGATTGCAGCTCTTTTTGGCTTGCGGTTTGTGGTTATTATACATGTTGTATGCGTGAGATTGTACCTGCTTGTGGACCATGAGCCGCTGCTGTGTGGTTAAAGTCATCTCTCTGACTGAGATCCAGCTTCTGCCGGTATGTACAGTAGCTGCAAACAGAGAGAAATGGGGGGTTTAGAGTTTAAGTTCAAACGTCATGTGTGTGTGTGTGTGTTTGATTGGAGTGTTCATGTATAGACTAAGCATGCTGGAGTGGAAATTGATATCTGCTCATTAATTGGAAACTGTGTGTGTTTAGATTGAACTCGAGTTATTTGTTACTGTGTTTTTGATAATACTATAATACTTCCTATTGCTATATTGGTGAAGTATGGCACTTAAAATCATGTGTTTGAGGTATAGAGAATACACAATGATAAAATGTGTTTCTTGATGTCACTTGGGATGCATAATTAAGTTTCCTGGTGAATGGTAGGATTTTAAATGAATGAACGAATTAATGACTATAAAATGTACACAAATGTATAGACCATTTCAATGAGTTAATGTCATTTGCCCATAAAGTGATTTAGTGACTTTACCAGTGATTTAGTGACTTTACTAAAGTGATTTAGTGACTTTACTAAAGTGATTTAGTGACTTTACTAAAGTGATTTAGTGACTTTACTAAAGTGATTTAGTGACTTTACTAAAGTGATTTAGTGACTTTACTAAAGTGATTTAGTGATTTAGTGACTTTACTAAAGTGATTTAGTGACTACTAGTGATTTAGTGACTTTACTAAAGTGATTTAGTGACTTTACTAGTGATTTAGTGACTTTACTAAAGTGATTTAGTGACTACTAAAGTGATTTAGTGACTACTAAAGTGATTTAGTGATTTAGTGACTTTACTAAAGTGATTTAGTGACTTTACTAGTGATTTAGTGACTTTACTAAAGTGATTTAGTGACTACTAAAGTGATTTAGTGATTTAGTGACTTTACTAAAGTGATTTAGTGACTACTAAAGTGATTTAGTGACTTTACTAAAGTGATTTAGTGATTTAGTGACTTTACTAAAGTGATTTAGTGACTTTACTAGTGATTTAGTGACTTTACTAAAGTGATTTAGTGATTTAGTGACTTTACTAAAGTGATTTAGTGACTTTACTAAATTAATTTAGTGATTTAGTGACTTTACTAAAGTGATTTAGTGACTTTACTAAAGTGATTTAGTGACTACTAAAGTAATTTAGTGATTTAGTGACTTTACTAAAGTGATTTAGTGACTTTACTAAAGTGATTTAGTGACTTTACTAAAGTAATTTAGTGATTTAGTGACTTTACTAAAGTGATTTAGTGACTACTAAAGTGATTTAGCGATTTAGTGACTTTACTAAAGTGATTTAGTGACTTTACTAGTGATTTAGTGATTTTACTAAAGTGATTTAGTGACTTTACTAAAGTGATTTAGTGACTTTACTAAAGTGATTTAGTGACTACTAAAGTGATTTAGTGATTTAGTGACTTTACTAAAGTGATTTAGTGATTTAGTGACTTTACTAAAGTGATTTAGTGACTACTAAAGTGATTTAGTGACTTTACTGAAGTGATTTAGTGATTTAGTGACTTTACTAAAGTGATTTAGTGACTTTACTAAAGTAATTTTGTGATTTAGTGACTTTACTAGTGATTTAGTGACTTTACTAGTGATTTAGTGACTTTAATAAAGTGATTTAGTGACTTTACTAAAGTGATTTAGTGACTTTACTAAAGTAATTTAGTGACTTAGTGACTTTACTAGTGATTTAGTGACTTTACTAAAGTGATTTAATGATTTAGTGACTTTACTAGTGATTTAGTGACTACTAAAATGATTTAGTGACCTTACTAAAGTAATTTAGTGACTTTACTAGTGATTTAGTGACTTTACTAAAGTGATTTAGTGACTTTACTAAAGTAATTTAGTGATTTAGTGACTTTACTAAAGTGATTTAGTGACTTTACTAAAGTAATTTAGTGATTTAGTGACTTTACTAAAGTGATTTAGTGACTTTACTAAAGTAATTTAGTGATTTAGTGACTACTAAAGTGATTTAGTGGCTTTACAAAAGTGATTTAGTGACTACTAAAGTGATTTAGTGATTTAATGACTTTACTAAAGTGATCTAGTGATTTAGTGACTTTACTAAAGTGATTTAGTGATTTAGTGACTTTACTAAAGTGATTTAGTGACTTTACTAAAGTAATTTAGTGATTTAGTGACTTTACTAAAGTGATTTAGTGACTACTAAAGTGATTTAGTGATTTAGTGACTTTACTAAAGTGATTTAGTGACTTTACTAGTGATTTAGTGATTTTACTAAAGTGATTTAGTGACTTTACTAAAGTGATTTAGTGACTTTACTGAAGTGATTTAGTGATTTAGTGACTTTACTAAAGTGATTTAGTGACTTTACTAAAGTAATTTTGTGATTTAGTGACTTTACTAGTGATTTAGTGACTTTACTAAAATGATTTAGTGACTTTACTAGTGATTTAGTGACTTAACTAAAATGATTTAGTGACTTTACTAGTGATTTAGTGACTTTACTAAAGTGATTTAGTGACTTTACTAAAGTGATTTAGTGACTTTACTAAAGTAATTTTGTGATTTAGTGACTTTACTAGTGATTTAGTGACTTTACTAAAATGATTTAGTGACTTTACTAGTGATTTAGTGACTTTACTAAAGTGATTTAGTGACTTTACTAAAGTGATTTAGTGACTTTACTAAAGTGATTTAGTGACTTTACTAAAGTAATTTTGTGATTTAGTGACTTTAGTAAACCTGTTTACCTGAGTAAACCTGGATCTGTTAAGTTGACAACTTAGTTTTTATAATTATGCACACAGTTTATTTACTTAATTTCAAGGCAATGGATTTACTTAATTTAGGTGGTCAACTAATCACTTTAAAAGCTCTTTTTTACAGTGTAGAAACAATAGAGTTTAAATAAAATGTCAATGACAAAAATATTATAAATGTAAAGCATGTATAGCAAATGTGCTATATGTATATGAAAAATAGATATATAAAAGTAAATTCCACTATATAATAACCCCATTTAAAGAGCCAAGCAATCTTGTGCGTGTGTATGTGTGTGTGTGGTACTTTCTCTTCCCCTTAGAAACTTTTGTGGTCTAACAGCATTGATTCAGAGGAGGAATATTCAGTATACTACAACAGATTTCTTTAGAAAGGTCAAAAATAAAAAAGAAATAGTGTCTGACTCACACCTGTCAGAGTAAAGGCGTATCATATATGTTTACCAGTATACCAACCGATTTTAACACCTGACCTTTTGGCTATGAAAGGTTTTGTCCGTAATTTCTACAATCGGTAAAATTGGCCCCCCTCCCCAGTGTTTCAAAACACAGATTTTTCTGAAGTGAAACCAGTTCTTGACTCATCCTGAAACAAAATGAAGCAACATCATCCCAAAGCACAGTAGATTATACCTCGCCATTCACAACACACTTTTAGGATTTCTGAGCAAGATGCACACTTAAAGACTGAAATTAAGGTAAATTAATTTTCTTTGTTCATTTATGTTAAATACATTCCTTTCAAATATAATTGTGTGAGCATGTGCAACTGTGAGTACTGTCCCTATTTTTGGCAACACTTTTTTTTGATGGTCCATTTGAGTATTAGTAGACTGTCTGCTTAATATCTGTTGATACTGACATTTAACAGTCCTTCAACAGACATTTAACTGACAATAAGAAACTTTGCAAGTACATGTCAACTTACACTAACCTCAACCCTAAACCCAAACCTAACAGTCTACTTATAATCTAATGAGAATAAATTGACATGTAGATGCAATGTAACTTATATTCAACTAACGGACCATTGAAATAAAGTGTGACCCTATTTTTTAATGAAATATGATATAATATATAACAATTAATTATGCTAACATAAAAGGAGTTTTCAAGCATGACTGTCATACATTTACAGAGGATCACATTTAAATGTCCTGTAGTGTAATGAGTGACCCTTTTCAGGTATGTTTAGTTTATCATTTTTTTAAACACAATATAAAAGACTTTCAACATATTATTTCATTTCCATTTAAGTTTTTATTATTTGGCAATTTACAATTTGTCAGCAAGTTTAAATGTAATGCAATGTAATAATGTTAAATATGCTCTTGTATTCATTTTATGCAGTTTAGTAAGTACAGGTCAGAATAAGTTTGCTTAATTTTTACATAAACAAAAAACTTTTTTAAATTATTTTTTTTGTGTCAAAGGAGTCAACAGGTTATCATACAGAATTGTGTATATATTACATAATTACACATGACAGGAATTTAATCTGAAAATTCATCTGACTTCTTAACATTTCAAAATATAATTCTGTAACTTATATATATATTAGGGCTGCACAATGTATTGTTTCAGCATTGATATTGCAATGTATTCATCTGCAATAGTCACATCGCATAGATGTTGAGTTAGGATTATATTTGAGGAAAAGTCACAGTTCAGAACATGAGATTTGTGGAGTCACTGCAGAGTTTAACCACAACAGAGTGCAATTTTATAGTTTGCATGTTTTTAAGGCCTGAGAAAGATTAAAGTATTCAGGCACAAGACCATTTTTTAATTGGAAGTTTAATAAAGAATAACTGTATTGCATTATTTTTACAATAAAGACTAATTGCAGTGTAACTTTTACATTTATATATACAAAACCACAAAGGATGCACTGCTTATTTCACTTTCATCTTTGCTTTATTGTATTTATCTATGCTTGTAATGTGCTTATTACATTTTATACATCATTCACTTCCTTAAAGAATCATCCTAATCAATCTAAATTAATACATTTATTCAATCATTTGGTGATATTGTAGATACAGTATATCACAATGTATATCGCAGAAAAATAAAATATTGCATTGTCAGATTTTTCCAATATCGTGCAGCTATACATATACAGTTGAAGTTAGAATTATTAGCCCCCCTTTAATTTTTTTACATTTTTTTAATGTTTTCCAAATTATGTTTAACAGAGCAAGGAAATTTTCACAGTATGTCTGACAATATTTTTTCTTCTGGAGAAAGTCTTATTTGTTTTCTTTCGGCTAGAATAAAAGCAGTTTTTAATTTTTTAAAAAACATTTTAAGGTCAAAATTATTAGCCCCTTTAAGCTATATATCTACAGAACAAACCGTCGTTATACAATAACTTGCCTAATTACCCTAACCTTAACCTAATTAAGCCTTTAAATGTCACTTTAAGCTGTATAAAAGTGTCTTAAAAAATATCTAGTAAAATATTATTTACTGTCATCATGGCAGAGATAAAATAAATCAGTTTTTAGAGATGAGTTATTAAAACTATTATGTTTAGAAATGTGTTGAAAAAATCTTCTCTCCGTTAAACAGAAATTGGGGAAAAAATAAACAGGCTAATAATTCAGGGGGGCTAATAATTCTGACTTCAACTGTATATACAGTACCTTGAACAAAAACAGCAAGGTAAAGAACAATGTAAGGGTGGTCTTGCATGGTTATATTCACAATACTGTATATATATTTTAGCATTGATTAATTTCAGAGTCCAAAAATTCTTTCCACTTACTCCATAAATTAGCCATAAATTTAAATTATAAAATTTTTAAAGAGAAAGTAACAGTTTCCATCTTCCATATTTTTATAACAATTGCTTTCCATTCTTCTAAAATGGGAAGGATTGACAGAAGCCATTTACATGTAATAGCTTTTTTAGTTGCAACCATAAGTATTCTCCATAGATATGTGTCTTTAGTTTCATGCAACTCAAGATTTCCTAAGCATAACGCTGAAAACTGAAATTGGATCTTCAATATGGCCTCAAATGTCTTGTGTAGGAACATTTTTAATCCACATTTTGAGTTTTATTAACTTAACTTTACGAACGCATGCAAATTTGTTACACCCCATGTCCGTGCAACATTGTTCCAGCAATATTCTCGTTTATAAACACATTTTGCGTGCAAATCTCATCTTCTCTAGAGGGTGCTGAAAACTCTAGCCTTATAACTGTATCAGTGAGCATCTCACAATCCGCCCCCTGAACGTTTATTAACTGAATGTCTGATGTTGTTTTAAATATGGCATCTAATACATCTTCACGCACAAGGCCTCCATTGTCTGCACTGCATTTTGTGAACAAAATCACTTCAACTTCAATCGCATTACAAGCTGTAATTGGTTAACAGTCGTATATCCTGCGTTCACAATAGAAAAAGAGAGATGTAAGTCAAGGACGCGGCCCTTTAACACACATAGCCCAATAACCCTTCCCCAGTGCAGAGATGAGCTCTCAGACACACAATGGCTTCTTTCACCTTTGCCTGGGATAAGAGAGAAGTTACTCTCTCTTTTTTTTCTCTTTTTTTGAAGCCAAATCCAGTGTGTGCAATGAAAAGAGCTTTGCGATGGCTGATAAACAGAGACAGACCTCCACTGAACTGTTGAATACGCAGTCAAAGGGGCATAGAAGATCCGATTTGGGCTTTGGATTCATCCTCCGAGGCCTTAAATAACTATTTCAGTGCATACGGGATAATATTTTCCATTTAAGATCTCCAATGGAATAAACGTCTCTTTTGTTATCTCCAATAGCTGCTTTGATCGAATTAAACATAACTTGCGTCAAGTATTTTTAGTCAGCGGTCAAAAGAAGTTCATTTTTTTCTTCTTCTTCTTTTTTTGTTGCTGAAAACACTTTGACCCCCATAAAAGAAACTCAACAGTTGTGCTTTTGTGAACCCATCCAACATAATAATGACTACTACGGGTCACCCTGAATGAATGCTTTCCTCCTAAATTTAGCTTCACCATATATTATCGACTAAAATTAGAGTACGCAGCCGGGTTCACCACAGTTAGTTTTTGAGAACAGCTACAAGACAATGTTGTGTAGTGAAATGTAGTGAGACGAGCCTCTGGGTCATTTGGAAACCACACCGAACAAGCAGTATTTGTCTTGTACCCCCTGAAGCAGAAGTGGCAGAAGAGGGAAGTCTGGGATTGGTCGCTTCATGCAAACACAACAGGGGCGGTGCCAATGAATTAGCAATATAGACGAAAGACCTCGGCCCAGCGGTGATCAAACCTGTCAGATCAGTAATCTCTCCACTTGAGGGAAAAGGGCCTGGTGTTAGTACTAATTAGGTCAGTGAGATCCTCCTGCTTCCCTTATAAAGACCGGACAGGGACAACAGTCGCTCGCTTTCCTGGGATCCTACTTTAGTGGACCTACTGGGATTTAGAATGCCACATTTAACCGACTGTAGTTTCTACAAGATGAGAGACGCCACTCGGGTTGCCAACGTAAGGACTTGCTACGTTCTGCTTTGACTGGTTTTGCACAAGAATCAAGGACTTTTTGAATGTGTTGTCATCGTTTACTCATCCTGGTGTTGCTTCAAACCTTCTGCGGATCTGCTTTTGCTCATATAATGAAACCATATAATGATATTTTGACTAGATATCTTATTTTGCGTAACATTAAATGGAACCCTAACTTGTTCCAAACCAGTTTAAGTGCTTTTGTTCAGTTGAACAAAAAAAGAAGATACTTTGAAGAATGTCTTACCGTCTAATTTCCTAATGTTTCATACAAATACTATAAATACTGTTTTATTTAGCGTTAAACAATAAAAATAAAACCTCAAACTGGTTTGGAACAAGTCAAGAGTTAGTAAATGATGGCAGAACTTTAATTTTTGGGTGAACTGCCCCTTTATATTTGACCACAATGTGAGAGCGAAGAAATTAATCAATTTCAGTTTGGGTTTTGTTTGGCATATTAGTTTGTTTATCGGCAAATATTGGGTCATACTGGTTAAGTAACTTTAGGGAATTTTTTAAAACACGTTACTGAGAAAAATTGCATTTGGGAAAAACATGGTATGCTTGAAATTATTATTATTTATTATGAATTAATTATTGTTATATGTATAGGCTTACAATATGAATACTTTTTTTATGTTTTTTTTTTTTTTTAATGAATAAACTAAGTTGGTTTTGGTTGGGTAAAATGCAATATAAAAAGTCAGGACATCACTTATAAACCACTAACAGTTTTTCCCCCGCAAATTTCATTGAAGGTTCAAAGTCATCTGGAGAACTCCAAGTACCACCTTAACCAGACGCAGGCACAGCAGGTCAAACAGTACCTTGCTTTGGGCAGCAAACTCACTAGCCAAGTCCACCCTGTTGCCCATCCTCACCCGGGACAGGCGCTGGGCACGGTGCCCGTCATGCGTAATGGACACATGCCACCCGTGAGCGACAGCAGCACGCCAGGAAGCCCGGTCACCCTGCTAACACTAGCCAACAATCACGACAGCGAGGTTTGTAAACCCTATGATCTTCTATCTCTCTCTCTCTTTGTGTTTGTTCTCATCAATATTCAGATTTGATCACGTCCACAATGAAAGGATGAATCAGTTTCTCTGATAAGAGGTGCTTCATCCTTACAGTCATCTTTCTGAAATGATGAATCGTCTGTTATTGGATTAGCGCTCTTGTTTATTCACACGACTCTCACTCACTTTTGACACAATGATTGATGAGAGTGAAAATGAAACCCCAAACAAGCAAACAAACATCTCCACTGTTACTGGAGGGCAAAGAGTGAGCTATAATCAATGTTTTCTTTTAGTTTCCGATGGATGAAGTTATTGACGATCTTATTGGCCTTGAAAACGGGTTTAAGGATGGGAGCTTGGATTGTATGGAGCCAGGCATCATAATGCAAAATAATGTAAGTATAAGCCAAGTTCATCTCTTCAGTGTGTTGACCTGTTGTATGTGCCGTGTCATTAATAACAACCGGTGCACAATACTGGGGTATTATACTTAAGATAAACTTTATACTTGTTTCTGAGTCGAATAAAATAAAATAATAAAATAATCAAAATTAACTTATACTCAAACATAAAACTGTAAATTATATTTCTATATTGTAATATACAAGTAAAAATGTTAAATATCTATCTATCTATCTATCTATCCATCTATCCATCCATCCATCCATCCATCCATCTAAATTTTAGAGATTTCCTAATTATATAAATATGCTAAATGTATTCATATGCTGTATATCTGTTGTTAAATAAAACATTAAATAAAATTACTAACTATGAATATATATTTAATGCATCATAACCAGACCTTAAAGTGATAGTTCACCCAAAAATGTCAGTTTAAGTGGTTCCAAACCTTAATGAGTTTCTTTCTCTCAACAAACATTAAATAAGATGTTATGAATAATGCTAAAAACCTGTAACCAGATAACTTCTATAGTAAAACAAATACTATGGAAGTCAATGGTTACAGGATCTCAGCATTCTTCAATATATCTTCTTTTGTGTTTGACAGAAGAAAGAAACTCAAAAAGGTTTTTGAATCCCTTGAGGGAGAATAAATAGCGAGTAAATTTACATTTTTGGGTGAACTATCCCTTTAAGTAAGAACTATCCCTTAACATACAACTAAAATGACAAAATCAGCAATTTCTGTCTAAAATCCACACTTAATTAGATGACTAAAACACCTCAACACAAAAACTGCTTTTGTCAATTTTAAAAATGAATCAAATGCATTAACAACACAAACACAGGCTGATCTTTGGTATGCTCAGTGAAAAGAGGTTTGTCTTTGCGTGAGGTCAGACCGAGTCCAGTTGAGAGTCAAAGTTCACAGTCCCTGTAGTGAAAAAAAAAAAAGGGGAACGGACTTAAATCTCAGACTTTAAACAGTAGAACAATACAGATTAGCCTGTTAATGATGTTGGCATGCAGAGAGAGGTATGTCTCAGAAGAGAAGAGCCCGGCTGTGTTAATGACTGATCACCAAAACACAAGGAAAGCCAATTAGAGCTCTACTAAATGCAAAAATCACAATCTGCTGAGAAACTGCTATTTAATTAGAGCCTCAAGGTAAGACACTGCAGGTGAAAAAGGTAAAAAAAAAATGTAAGTAAAAAAAATAACTGATCAGCAGACTTCCACAGTTGAATGATTACATAGCAAATATTCATTCATTCATTTTCTTTTCGGCTTAGTCCCTTTATTAATCTGGGGTCGCCACAGCGGAATGAACCGCCAACTTATCCAGCACATGTTTTACGCAGCGGATGCCCTTCCAGCAGCAACCCATCTCTGGGAAACATACATAGCAAATATTAATAATTGCAATTGCATTAATAATAACTGCAATTGCATTCATAATAATTTCATTAATTATTTTGTATCATGCATGTTCTTAAATGTTATCTTTAAATATAGAAATAATACATTACTTAATTCAATATGCACTAATTTGCATATATTTCTAGTACAAAAATCTAAAGCTTGGATGAAGTCAGATTCAAAATTATTGTTTTTTTTATATTAGAGTCATTTTTATCAGAGGGGATTTTGTGAATATTATTTTAATCACTTTATCATATAATACAGAAAACATTGCACAAAAAGGCTATTTTTGTAGAATAAAATCTATATATGTAAACATATTATGCATGAACATCTTCACAATGTGGACATGAATAAAGCTTAAGTTTGGTGTATAAAAGTGATGCTGAAGTGGAGATTTATTTATTTTTTTCTATAAAAATGCCTTTTAAAAATATGTATTTTAAAACAATTTGATGAAGGAAACACTTAAACTTGTAATCTGGATGTTTTCTTTTGATTAGACAGATAAATCTCCCAATTGACAGATGCTTCAAAAACAGTGTTTATTCCTGCATTGTTTCACCATGTGTGAGACCAGAATGAAATCTTACTCAAATCTTTAATTTAAAAAATGTGTGCATATAACAATGCTTATCATTAACAGCATCCTACACATAATTGAAATAGTTTTATTATGTTTATGTAAAAAAAAAAAATACTATTGCACGATTATACAATCAAAGACAAAATTATTAGTGTATTTTATTTATTTTTCGATATGTTTAACAGAGCAAGGAGATTATTTCCTATCATATTTATACTTAATTATTTTAGTTTGGCTGTAATATATATATATATATATATATATATATATATATATATATATATATATATATATATATATATATATATATATATATATATATATATATATATATATATTTATTTATTTAAAAATGCTATATATTTAACAAGAAAACTGTTGTGGTCAATATTATTAGCCCCCTTAAGAAATATTTTATGCATGAACATATCCCTCTGTAAAAATCTTCACAATATGGACATGAATAAAACTTAAGCTTTGGTGTATATAAGTGGTGCTGAAGTGGAGATTTATTTTTTAACTAAAAATGCAGATTTAAAAATATGTATTTCAAAACAATTTGATGAAGTACTACAAGGAAACACGTAAAATTGTGACTTAGATATTTTCTTTTGATTAGACTGAATAAAAAAAGCACTTTATGGCAACCAGTGATTCTCCAAACTGACAGATGCTTCAAAAACAGTGTTTGTTTATGATGTCTGTGATGGACGGTACAGTCTAGATGGGATACAGCTGTGGATACTCACAGCAATATAGCATCATTTTTGTGACACTGTACAACAGTAATTTATATTTTTACATTACAGCTGTGTATGTTGTGAGGGTACTATGAGGGTTGGGTTTAGGTTTGGGGTAGGGGTAGACATTAATAAAATACAATTAAATGATAATTTAAAAAATAATATGAATAATACTCTGTATAATTACTCTTTTTACATTATTGTTCGAGTTGGGGTGGGGGTGGGCATTAATAAAACACAATTTAATGAGCAATTTATTAAATAATATGAATAATACTCTGTTTAATTACTGTTTTTACATTACCATGATGGATGGGGTGTGGGTAGGTGTTAATAAAATAAAACTTAATGGGTAATTTAATAAATAATATGAATAATACTCTGTATAATTACTATTTTTACATTACTGTGATGGTAGGGGTAGGGGTAGACGTTAATAAAATAAAATTTAATTCTTAATTTATTAAATAATATGAACAATACTCTATATAATTACTATTTTTACATTACTGTGATGGAAGGGTAGGGGTAGACGTTAATAAAATAAAATTTAATTCTTAATTTATTAAATAATATGAACAATACTATTGTTACAATTACTATTTTTACATTACTGTGATGGTTGGGGTAGGGGTAGATTTTAATAAAATACAATTAATGGGTAATTTTATAAATAACTTTGGTTAACTTCCGGCTGCAGCTGTATCCCTTCTAGCAACAACCATAATAGACAAAGCATCGGTTGAGTAATAATTACAGCCACACTTGAATTCAGTAGAGACTTATGCCATAGTCATAAACAATAAAGAGCATGATGGAAACAAATAAGGCAGATGAAGCTGAGGCAGTATTTGAATAAGCAGTGGAGCTTATCAGATTGAGCTAATATCTTGTCTCCCAGTGGACTTGTTCAGAAATGATACCATGCTTAAACGGATCAATTCATTCTAATTAGTCATACAGCACGACGCATCAAGCCGCTTCCCCGTGTCAACATATCTGCTTAACATGATGGGAATGGATTGAAGTGATTACGACGGCAGCAGTCAAGGGCCCGTGGCAATCGTTCATGTTGATAAGCGCTTTTTCCTCACACTGGGATAATGGAGAGCATGTATGAGCGGAGGAAATACTGTAACACCTGCCGACTCAATGTTTCTCACCTCTTCTTTAATCCTCTATACCGCATTTGTTGATGACAATTCTATACATTTGGCTTTTGTGATACTGGAAAATGAGGAGAAGGGGGTGGGGGGTCATTACAGAAAATAAATTTGTGGGTTTGTGTTGCTGACTGGATTGTGGCTCAAAACTGATCAGTAATTTAAAGTCATTGTAAAAAAAACTAAGAACTTAATTCATTGTATAGACAAAAAAACATTTATTTGCTCCACAGCGCCCTCTTTTTGTCTTCTGAAGTGCTCGGTTGGTTTGCTTATTTCCTTCACATAATTAAACACTGAATTTATACAAAAAGTGGGTCGAAATTGTTGATTTGACAATTACAAACTTTAAGTAACATTCTGAATTAATTGTGTTTTCTTCTAAAACTTACCTAAATTTGTAATGTATACAAATGTGTGCATATAATAATGCATATCTTTTACAGAATCCTACACATTCTCATTTTACATATTTTAAATAGTTTTATTATGGTTATGTAGAAAAATGAAGCACCCATGTCTAAATCAACATTCAAAAATAGTGTAAAATGTTTAATTACATTAAAGCCTGTTTAACAGGTCTTGATTTATGTCTTACTATAATTATAGGTTTCCCTCTCTCTCTCTCTCTCTCTCTCTCTCTCTCTCTCTCTCTCTCTCTCTCTCTCTCTCTCTCTCTCTCTCTCTCTCTCTATATATATATATATATATATATATATATACATTTGAAGTCAGAATTTTTAGCCCCCCTGAATAATTAGCCCCCCTGTTTATTTTTTTCCTCAATTTCTGTTTAATGGAGAGAAGATTTTTTTCAACACATTTCTAAACATAATAGTTTTAATAACTCATTTCTAATAACTGATTTATTTTCTCTTTGCCATGATGACAGTAAATAATATTTTTACTAGATATTTTTAAGACACTTCTATACAGCTTAAAGTGACTTTTAAAGGCTTAACTAGGTTAGGGTAACTAGGCAGGTTAGGGTAATTAGGCAAGTTATTGTATAATGATGGTTTGTTCTGCAGACTATTGAAAAAAATATAGCTTAAAGGGGCTAATAATTTTGACCTTAAAATGGTTTTTAAAATTTTTTAAACTGCTTTTATTCTAGCTGGAAAAAAAACAAATCTGACTTTCTCCAGAGAAAAAAATATTATCAGACATACTGTGAAAATTTCCTTCCTCTGTTAAACATCATTTGGGAAATATTAAAAAAAAGTTCAAGGGGGGCTAATAATTCTGACTTAAACTGTATATATAGATTTATTATACACATTATTTAATTTTCAAATATTTCCTAAGTTCCTAACACAGCATTTTAAGACATTTTAAATTTCCTATTATAATTATACTGTTTTAGTCTTTTAGTTTTATGGGAATAAAAAAAAAACTATAAAATTAAAACAACACTGCTCTGGTCAATATTTAGCCCCCCTAAGATCTATTTTTTTCAATTGGCTACAGAAAAAACACTGTTATCCAATAACTTACCTAATTACCCTAACTTGCCTAGTTAAAACAATTGAATTAAGCCTTTAAATAGCAACTTAAGCCATATACTAGTATCTTGTAAAACAATTAGTCAAATATTACAGACAAAAACAAGTTTGTAGAAATGAGTTATTAAAACTATTTTGTTAATAATCTTCAGCTATGTCACAGAGGAGGCAGAACTACTCAATACATGAGTTAAAACAGCTTATAGTATTTACTATTGCTCTAGGTTTTGACTATAAATACTGTTGGATATAAATCCTACATAAATAAATCCTGTTGAAAATCTCCCATTTACTGTAACAAACAACAAAAGTTGCAAATATTATTTCGTATTATGCACGTTCTTAAATATGATCTTGAAACATATATACATTACTTAATTCAATATGCACTAATTTGCATAGATTTCTATCAAAATCGAAAGCTTGGATGAAGTCAGGTTCAAATTTATTGTTTCATTTTTTAGAGTCATTTTTAAGAGAGGGGATTTTAATCACTTTATCATATTACACAGAAAACACACTGCACACAATTAGAAAAAAAAATCTAAATTGCTATTTTTGTAGAATAAAGCGTATATATGGAAGTATTTTATGCATGAAAATATCCCTCTGTAAAAAACATCACAATATGCACATGCACAAACTTAAATTTGGTGTATATAAGTGATGCATGAAACTCAAAAAATACTTTTTATATGATGAGTTGTGTACAGAATAAGTGTGTTGTGTGAATGTGGACTCACTCTGTGTGTCTGTCCTGTGAAGGTGTCCCTGAACAGCAGCATTTTGGAGGTGTACGGCGCTGAACAAGGTATGATTGCCCCTCACTGACACCCTCATTGCCCACAAAGCTCTCAGTTCAAAAGGAAGTCACAGGTACACAGGCAGCGCAGACGCCCGTCCCAGCAGAAGCTTTTCAGAAAGAACAACAGTTTACAAGAGCAGTTAATGACCAGTAATGTAAAGTATCTAAACTAGCCATCTGTTGCTTGTGGTACATATATTCATTCATTTTCTTTTTGGCTTAGTCCCTTTATTAATCTGGGGTCGCCACAGCGGAATGAACCGCCAACTTATCCAGCATATGTTTTACGCAGCGGATGCCCTTCCAGCTGCAACCCATCACTGGGAAACATACATGCACACTCATTCACTCACTCATACACTACGGACAATTTAGCTTACCCAATTCACCTATAGAGCATGTCTTTGGACTTGAAAACCGGAGCACCCGGAGGAAACCCACACGATCACAGGGAGAACATGCAAACTCCACACAGAAATGCCAACTGACCCAGCTGGGGCTCGAACCAGCGACCTTCTTGCTGTGTGAGGCCACTGTGACGCCGTGGTACATACATTAAGTTTCTAAAACATCTTAAAAGGTAAATAAGTAAATAAATGAATACACACCAATTGTTGTTTGTGTGTATACACTATTTGAGCTAGTTGGCTCAAAATGACAGCATCTAAATGACATTTATTTCCATGTTAGTTATCAAATTGTCTTATTCACGTCATATTTTATCATATTATACTATGATAAAAGTTTAAACAAACAAATAATAATATTTCTAAAATGTTAATCTATTGTTTGTGTACTTTTATCACAATTTGCATCATTTTTAAATAGTAAAATATGTTGTATCCTCTCCTTTTATTAAAAAATTACAACTTATTACACATTATTATATTATATTATATTTTATATTATATTTCCCAGTGATGGGTTGTGGGTGGAAGGGCATCCGCTATGTAAAACATATGCTGGATAAGTTGGCGGTTCATTCCGCTGTTGCGACCCCAGATTAATAAAGGGACTAAGCCGAAAAGAAAATGAATGAATAAATGAATATTATATTATATTATAATTTTATTATAATAAATATTCACATTTATTTTTTATTAATGTACACAAATATAAACAATTTATTTAATTAATTTTATTTGCTTTTGTTACATTTTATTTACATTTTTTTACTTGTTGATATACAGTTGAAGTCAGAATTATTATCCCCCCTTAATTATTAGCCTCCTGTTTATTTTTTACCTCAATTTCTATTTAACGGAGAGATTTTTTTCAACACATTTCTAAACATAACAGTTTTAATAACTCAAATCAAATTACTGATTTATTTTATCTTTGCCATGATGACAGTAAACAATATTTGACTAGATATTTTTCAAGACACTCCTATACAGCTTAAAGTGACATTTAAAGGCTTAACTAGGTTAATTAGGTTAACTAGGCAGGTTAGGGTAATTAGGCAAGTTATTGTATAATGATGGTTTGTTCTGTAAACTACCGAAAAAATATAAAGCTTAAAGGCGCTAATAATATTGACCTTAAAATGGTTTTTAAAAAATTAAAAACTGCTTTTATTCTGGTCGAAATAAAACAAATAAGACTTTCTCCAAAAGAAAAAATATTATCAGACATACTGTGAAAATTTCCTTGTTCTCTTAAACATTATTTGGAAAAAATTTTAAAAATGAAAAAAAAATTCAAAGGGGGGCGAATAATTCTGACTTCAACTGTATATGTATGTATGATGGTATTTTTGGTGACTTGTACCACACGAGCAACAGAAAATAAGCTTTTTCAAAATTGCAGTTGTATAAATTATTATAAAAACTATATATTATATATATATATATATATATATATATATATATATATATATATATATATATATATATATATATACAGTGTTTCCTCTAGGATTTTTTCCAGCAGTGGCGGCAGGACTTTTTTTTTACACAGATCTGCCAACTATTTAAGGACACATATTACACGCAGTATTGCAAGTCGAGATAGCCTTCATGTAATACGAGCATGCGAATCTCTTTGCTTGCGCGCCGATTTCCTCTTCGTGCACAGAACTTCTTGCACACACTCAAATTTACACGTTCAAGTGCAGATCTTCTCGTGCGCTCTCCAGTAAGCGCTGCTGAAGCGCGATTTAGTGTGTTTTTGTGCGTTTTCCGACATTAACGCGTCGACTGAAGTAAAATGAAACGGCATTAAACTCCAGCAAGATAAAGTCATTGTATGCAGAGCCATTGACCTTTATCAATAAAGTATATTTATGGAAACTGTGTTCATCTTAACTGAAAGCTACACCGTGTTTGCTAGACTCACGCACCTGTCAGTCAGTCTGTCAGAGAGTCAGTCAGCATGTCACCTTAAGGGGTTGAACAAACAGCGCACAGCACTACTACGGTTACAGAAAGTTTGCACTGTTTACCTCTAATATGTTTTGGTGCGATTATAACCCGCTATAAAAAACACGACTAAATGTTTTAAATTAGAAGTTGTAATGTAGCCGTGGCGGGATGAATTTTGGCGTGGCGGCCCGCCACGGATGAATGAATGTAGCGGAAACCTTGATATATATATATATATATATATATATATATATATATAATATTAAGTCATTTTGATTTAAAAAGTATACATATGCACAAATAAAATGCATAAATATAAACGCAATTTACACAAATATAATGTCTTGCGTAGATGTTTATACACAAGTCCCATTCAACAGCTATATTCAACACAATACAATCTTTCATTCTTGAAGTTCGAGGGGACGAAAAGAATCAGCGGGCATACTGTAAATAGATCAAGCAAAGCAAACCCAGACGGGCTCATCGCACATGTGTTATTTCAAAAGCCTCGTCTGTGAAAGCCAAACACAACGCTGTATGTTTCATGTTATCGTCCAGCTGTCTTATTTTAAGAGTCTCAGCATTGTGTGCCTCTCATTCTTCATTATCGATGCTTCAATAAGTGGACTATGGTAGCATGTATTCTTAGCATGCACAATGACTCCTTTGTGAGCGCCTATTTCTATTTTTTTTTTCTTATGAATGTCACGCATCAAGTAAAGCTAATTGATTCAGGAAATAGAAAGGATGCCTGGAGAACTCTTCACTCCGGCAGGGAAAATAAGTGCATTACTGTCTTTTTCCACATACGCGCGCTGCATGGCACTCTTGTTTGGTTACGCGGGGCTTAAATGACCTTATTGAATCAGCAGAAATGAATTGAGAAATCCAATCACTGCTCCCCAATTATATAATTTGTAAGAATGCGAATGGGAATATGAATGCAGAGGCGTTCGGCAGATTGGCTAATCGCAAGGTCAGGGAGGATTAAAAGAAGACACACAGCTTTACAAGAGATCTGGTGTGGTG
Source organism: Danio kyathit (assembly GCA_903798195.1). Taxonomy (NCBI): domain Eukaryota; kingdom Metazoa; phylum Chordata; class Actinopteri; order Cypriniformes; family Danionidae; genus Danio; species Danio kyathit. The sequence continues at coordinate 9,762,616 of LR812522.1, read as the reverse complement.
GACGAGTGGATGAATGATAACAGCTTATTCACACACTAAAAGAGGGGTTTGTGTTGATGCACGTGATGGAGTGGTAGGAAGGAACTAATGACACTATTAATGGTGAATGGTGTGGTTCACCTTACTCTGGATGACTGTAGCATCTTTTCTTTTCTTGCAGAACATGACACCAGGGTCCTGGCCAAAGAAAGACAGAAAAAAGACAACCATAATCTAAGTAAGTGGTCTTTATGCTTTACACATGTTTATCAACTGTGCATGTCAATCAAATGTGCTAAATGGTTAGTTTATTCAAAAATCCCAAAATTATTTTATTAATTACTCATCCTCATGTCGTTCCAAACCCCTGAGACCTTCAGAACACAATCTAAGATAAAATCCGAGAGCTCCCTCATCCTCCATAGACAACAATGGTCCTGATTTGTCCAGAAAAATATGGAAAAAAAAAACATCTTCAAAACGCATACGAATAGCAAAATTCATTATGAAATGTAATATGAATTAATCAAATTGAATTAATGTGTGTAACGTAGAAGCAGAAATTGTAGCAAAATGATCATTTAAATGTTATAAGTCCTAAATGCATTTAGACTTAAGAAACGTAGCATTACATTTTCATCATTAAACTGTGGGATGTTGCTAGCACATTTCTTTGTGAAATGTAATATGCAAAACAGCAATGCAATATGTAAAATAGCAATGCATTTTTGTATTTCAATTTGCATTCTCCATGACATACAGTTGCAATCAGAATTATTCAACCCCCTGATTTATTAGCCCCCCTGTTTATTTTTTTCCCCAATTTCTGTTTAACGGAGAGAATTTTTTTCAACACATTTCTAAACATAATAGTTTTAATAACTCATTTCTAATAAATGATTTATTTTATCTTTGCCATGATGACAGTAAATAATATTTGACTAGATATTTTTCAAGACACTTCTATACAGCTTAAAGTGACATTTAAAGGCTTAACTAGGTTAACTAGGCAGGTTAGGGTAATTAGGCAAGTTATTGTATAATGATGGTTTGTTCTGTAGACTATTGAAAAAATATTGCTTATAGGGGCTAATAATTTTGACCTTAAAATGGGTTTTAAAAAATTAAAAACTGCTTTTATTCTAGCCAAAATAAAACAAATAAGACTTTCTCCAGAAGAAAAAATCTTATCAGACATACTGTGAACATTTCCTTGTTCTGTTAAACACTATTTGGGAAATATTTAAAAAAGAAAAAAAAAATCAAAGGGGGTTCAATAATTCTGATTGCAACTGTATGTGCAAAGTTTGGTGCACAATGACAATTTTATTATATAATTTACATTTTCCATTTCCAAACAGTTTTACAATGTAAATTACGTATTTTTAATACTTTATGGTCCAGTTTCACAAACAGGGCTTAGCTTAAGCCAGGACTAGACCTTAGTTAAATTAGGCTATTTAAGCCACATTTATAAAAACAGCCTTAGAAAATTGCATTACTGGTGTGTAGACAAAAAATGACATTGACATATTTTAAGACATCTAACTGCAAGATATTTTCAGTTGAGACAGCTCAAACATGCAGTTTAATCCATGACTAGCCTTAAACCTTGTTTGTGAAACCGGGGGTATAAGTTGCAAAATTAAATTGATAGTGTACTCGAATTGAATTAATGTGTGTAATGTAGAAGCAGAAATTGTAGCAAAATAATAATTTAAATGTTATTTGTCCTAAATGCATTTAGACTTAGAGCTAAGAAACTTAGCATTGCATTTTCATCATTACACTGTGGGATGTTGCTAGCAAAATTCATTTTGAAATGTAATATGCAAAACGGCAATGCAATGTGTAAAATGGCAATGCATTTTTGCTCGTACATTACACCAATCAAATTTGGGTATTGCTTTTTTAAAGCATTAAAATTAGTATGTAATTTTTAAAATGTGTTTGGAAATAGCAAATGTAAATTACATTTTTATTTTGCACCAAACTTTGCACATATGTCGTTGATAATGTAAATTGAAATACAGAAATACATTGCCTTTTTATCATTGTACTTTTTAAAATGAATTTTGCTACTTAGACCACGTGCCTTCAGTGGTTCAATTGGAATATTATCAAGCTACGAAAATAATGGAGTGCACATAAAACAAAAATAATGCCTAACAGTACAAGATTGGTCTCAGGATAGGAACGACATGACATTTTGGATAAACTATTCCTTTAAATATAACGATGCAATGGTTTTAATTGGTTATAACGTGTATAAAGTGTATTTTATAAGTTATATTTGCTTACCAAAAGTATGTCGTTTTTAAAAAGTTATATGCAAAACAAACCCATATATCATGATTTTTAGAGGTCTTTTAAATAGTTTAAAAAATACTTAAACTTCAGTAAAGGATTGAAACTTTTCCTAATGTTGCAAAACTTTTTTTGAGTATTATTTCCTCCAAAACATTTCTGAAAGATGCATGGTTGCTTTATGATCAAACCATACACAATTCATGAAGGTCTGAGGATATATTCTGTAAGAATTTAAGAGTAATGAGGTTCATTTCAAAATGCTTTTTTGTTTTTGTCATTTTTTTTGCGCGTCATTTTGGAGAATCAAGGCACTCGGCAAAATGTGAGGGTCATTTCATTTAATCACATTTAAGAATAGGCTATTCATAATTTAATAATGAATACTTTATCAAGTATTATGTGCTCATTTAGATTTACTACTGTATCAGTATTAGATTTGTGGTGTATGACTGACTTTGTTCTCAAAATTGCCAGTTGAAAGACGGCGGCGATACAACATCAACTACAGGATCAAGGAGCTGGGAACACTGATACCCAAATCCAATGACCCGTAAGTTGAAATCTGACAAGATTCATGCATTAACAGTCTGAACTCAACTCTAAAAGTCTGAAAGAAGAAAAAACTGCAATGACACAGAGATAGACAGGGCAAAATGACACTGAAGTAGAGAGAAAATGACAGCACTGAGCTCATTTCTCAAGAAAATACCTACAGAGCGAACAGGCCACCATTTGAATGATGGAAATGAGGTTCAAGGCAAAGTATAGACCATTTGAACTAAAGTTTAAGCACAGCTGAACCCGGAGATGAAGTACGGCGCAGACAGGGAGTCCATCGGCCCCGGCTTAATTGAACTTTTTATCGAATTTAAATGGAAGGCGAGTGCTGTCACCTCGCCATTAACACAAGATAAAGGAGATTATTAGCCGCGATCAGGCCAACATCTTATTCCAAAGAAAGAGACAATTTCACGACACTTTCCTCCTTTTAAAAAGTAATGGTATCGGGAATGACTGCACTTTACTTCAGCTTCCGAACTCCATTTTTTTTTTCTCCCCGACACCTATTTTTGCTCGGGGATTAATTTTACCATACAAGAGGCTGCAGAATGGTCTTTCTTGCAGACGTACTTAACTATTCCATTAAAATTCCCATTCAAAGGCAAGGTAATGTCCGAGAATGAATAATTGGCCATGTAAATCACAGAGGAGAGAGAGAAAAAAAAGGAGACCCTTGTGAGGCTTTTCTCTGTGTATGAAAGTTCTGCTGATGCGAAGGCGCTGTTGAGAAAGGTTATCTTTTACGTTTTTTCTGGCAGTGATATGCGCTGGAACAAAGGGACGATCCTCAAGGCCTCGGTGGAATACATTAAGTGGCTGCAGAAAGAGCAGCAACACGCTCGTGATCTGGAGAGCCGACAGAAGAAACTGGAGCAGGCCAACAGAAGACTCCTGCTACGGATCCAGGTAAAGAGACTGAGAACAAGAGGAAAACTGTCATGAGAGAAAGAGAGAGAGAGACATGGCGGAAAACCAGGGTTGTAGGAGTCAAAGACTAAAGGCAAAAGAGAGATGTGACAAAACTGAAGGATATAATGCTGAACAAAAGAAAAGTTAGGGTCAACGTAGCTTTTAAAAAGTGGAAAAACTACTTTAAGGCTACTTTGATTTTATAAACTGTCAGATGACGCACAGTTTACTGGATTGATAACAATAAAAGGATAACTTACTATTTACTCATACTGAACCGGTTTCAAACCTTTATGAGTTTCTTTTTATATGTGGAACAATAAAGAAGATTTTTTGAAGAAAGCTGAAAACCTGTAACCATTGACGTTCATAGTAGGAATAAAAATACTGTGGAAGTCAATGGTTACCGGTTTCCAGCTTTCTTCAAAATATCTTCTTTTGTGTTCAGCAGAAGAAAGAAAGTCAAATCGGTTTTAAACAATTGAAGGGTGAGTAAATGATGACTGAATTTGAGTGAACTATTACTTTAAATCAATCTTTATTTGTAAAAATAAAGAGAAACATCAAATAAACAAATATAATAAAATTCATGAATTTAAAGAATGACAATATTTCTGTCAGCATTCAAATTAAAATTGCATTAGATTAATAATGAACATTCAAACGGAATTCAATTAACATTCAAACTGCATCAAATTAGCCTTGATTATATAAACTAATTAAACAGATTTAAGTAAACTTAACTAAGTAAAAAAATGACATGTCTGCGGGCTTTTAAAAAGTCCTAAAATATCTTAAATTGTAAAAAGCAAATTTTAGGCCTTAAAAAGTCTTAAATTCACTGAAATATTGTGTGGTAGGTCTTAAATCATTTACAACAGCTCTTCATTTTGAATTGTCCAAGTAAAGCTGCTCAATTGGGCTGACATCCACCCAATGACCAACAATACATCTCAATAAACCTTATTATTTATATTGAAGTTTTTCTTTGTTGCAAAGGGATAAAATTCACAACAGCTGTTAGATATTTTTACAGCAAATTCCCCAAATTAAATTCCCTAACAGAGAAAAAAATAAAATAAAACAATTACACGATTCCTCATGATAACACCGGGTCATTCGGAAAAAAAAAATCCTTAGTCTTTAACCCTCTTTAAGTCTAAAATTTAATTCTTAATAGTCTTAAAAGGGTCTTTAAAAGTTTTAGATTTGACTATTGAAACCTGCAGAAACCCTGAAAAAAGAAAATGATTAATGTAATAATTTCTTTAAAAAAAAAAAAAAAACCCAGAAAGATATAATTGATTAACAAGTCAGTTATTTGAACAGTGAATGGTTTACCCACATCAATCATGTGAAAGACAAGAAAAAGCATCACAAAATAGTGGGATGTAATGGTGAAAAAAGACTTGTTTCACCTTAAAAAAAAACTATGAAAGGATTGTTTAATTGTTGCCTCTGTAAAATCAAAAATATTGAAAAATAAAGTGTTTATTTTCACTACTCGTTGGAAAAGTAGCTTGTCACGAACCCCCCCACCCCCAAAATGTTCATTTAGTATCACTTTTAGTATCACTGACATCCAAAGTAGGGGACAAAATGATACCAAACCAACAATTATGTATAACCAAACCAACATTTAATATAGCCTAACAAACCATATTTTATTATGCTAGCTACAGCATCTGATAGCATCTAAATATGAAAATATACTCACACGTTTCTCATCCTCAAGTGGTTACAAACCCATAATATGTTAGATTTTATTTTCCTATTGAACACAAAAGAAGATATTTTGAAGAATGTTTGAAGCCTGTAACTATTGACATCCAAAGTAGGGGAAAAAAATGATACCAAACCAACAATTATATATAACAAAACCAACATTATTTATAGCCAAACAAACCATACTTGTGCTAGCTACTGCATCTGATATCATCTAGAAATGAAAATATACTCATCATTTTCTCATCCTCAAGTGGATACAAATCTATTATATATTAGTTTTTATAAAAAAAATACTATGAAAGTCAATGGCTACTGGCTTCTAACATGCTTCAAAATATCCTCTTTTGTGTTCAACAAAGAGAAGAATCCTTTTAAGCAGTTCAGCTTTAAAACAAAGGCAAATTCACTGACAGCTGAGCGACTCCTACTGATGTTTATAAGCACTCTTTTGGCTCCGATCTGAACCGTGGTGAACTGAGGTAATTACCTGATTAGCAAATAGCGGCGACAGCTTCGTCAGGAGCCCAATGGTCCTGGAATTACATTATAAGGGCTAATAACTTTGAAGAGCCGGGCTCCTCATCTGAATTTATGCATTACATTTAGCACAGTATTGACATATTCACAGAGCGGGCGCGAGTCTTCTTCACACATGCGGAGACATCACAATTAGCCCTCATAGTAATTACCTCCAGGCTCACTATCCAAAAGCTAATGCTAATAATGCCTCAGCTGAAGATATCCACATGTAGAGACAGCGCAATAGCTCATTTAGACGCTCAGTTAATGTGTGGCGGTATTGGGAAATGAAGCATATGAATCTTAGTGCTTGCAAGACAAATAGGTTGGTAATAGGTGTTCATTTAGTCAACAGAATTGGACATTCTTTTGTCAACAAACACTGAGGTGAGTCAAAATATGCATGTCATTATAATTTAAGGATTTTAATATAAATAACGACAATTTATAATCAAAAAAATCGAATTATTATAATGTACATTAGTGCAAATGTTTTGTAAACATTTACAAAACCTTTGTAATGGTAGAAGGCCAAAAGCTCAGATATTTATAAATTATTAAAAAATATTAAAATGTTCATTTTTTTAATTAAAAAAAAAATTTTATATAAAAGAAAAGTGAAATTCAATACCTTTTAAGACCTTTTTTAAGACTCTTTCCATACATTTTAAGACCTTAAAACCACTTTAGGTTTCAACCGGAAACACTGGCGAGATTTTAACTTACAGTATATTTACTAAATATTAATATAAGAAACTAATCCAAAACCAAAACATTATTCATATACTGAATAAACATCTATTAAATCTAGCTAATTCAGCAGGTTGGCACCTATACAACTGCATAAATAATGGCGTTGCCTTCTGCAGTAAACAAAGCAGCATGATGTCAAATCTAGTAAGGTTTCATTGTTTGTTTGCTTTATTTATAGAGCACATTTAAAAAAAAACAGATGTTGACCGAAGTGCTTTACAAAAAGACCAGCATACAAATCTATACATTTATATAAACAAGTAAAATATGTAAAACAGATTAAAATTAATCAAAAAGCAAGAGACAAAAGGTGATTTTTTAAATGAAACTTAAAAGCACCAAGGGAAGAGCATGACCTAATATGTAAAGGCAGACCATTCCACAGACGAGGGGCTGTGACAGAAAAAGCCCTGTCACCTCTTGACTATAACCAGGGCTTGACATTAACTTTTTTGATCACCAGCCAATGTGGCTAGTAGTTTTCCAACGTTACTAGCCACTCACCATTTTCACTAGCCACAATTTTGTTTTTGGGAAAATATATTTTATATGCATAAATATGACTTTGACATGCTAAAATTACTTGATTTAGATTTTGTGGAATGTCCACATGCCTCCTCATTCATGTCACTTTTTGTGTATGTTGTGTATGAGCTTGCTCAGTGAGCATGAGCACATGGGTCATGGTTTCATAATGTTGTATTAGAATTAGTTTTTATTTCACATGACTTTTAAATTTATCTCTAACCACACTAAAAAATAAATAAATATATATTTCTTAGCCACAAATTTTAAATAATGTGTCAAAACAAGCAAAATATAGCTGTACTATACATTTTATTTAACAAAACAATTCTTAAAAATAAAACAGTTAACACCAATTATACACATAAATGGGAAGTTAATATCCTGTATCCTGTTTAAATAATGGTTAAAGCGAAAGCAACCGGTGCTGCTTACAAAAAGACCAATATGGAGCTCTTGAAAGCAGCAGGACTGTGGGTGCATGAACAACTTTTTGTCTTGAAAGAGAACCGATCACACCAGTTGCGTTTCCAAGCACGGTTGTTTCAAGCAAGGAAACGGGAGTGCGCACGTGTTTTAAACAGTCGTGCACATCACATCAACTGTTGGCGCGAGTGATTATCCTCTCATTCGGTAATCAACCGGCTTTCTTTTGCCCGCATGAACACAATTATATTTGTCAGTCATGCTGCTTCTCGATTCTAAGATCAAATTTGCATAAATATTGGGCCATCCTTATTGTCGAAGAGTGATTTTAAGAAAACTACAATTTAAAAATGATTTTAACCAACCAAAGTGGCTAGTGGAGGTGGCTGTCTAACCCGCCACAGCTAAAATCTACCCGCATTTGGCGGGTTGGCGGATGTTAATGTAAAGCCCTGACTATAACCGTGATTTAGGAACAACTAGCTGAAACTGTTGTTTCGACCTAATTGGCCTCAATGAAGTATGCCAGTGGAGAAGCTCACCGATGTAAGTAGGTGCCAGACCATTCAAACCTTTAAAAACAAATAACAATAACTTGTACTGAATCCTAAATTAAACTGGGAGCCAGTGAAGGGATGATAAAACTGGTAAGATACTAGAATTTTTTTTTGTCCCAGTTAAAATCCTAGCAGCTGCATTTTGAACCAGCTGCAGGCGTACAATCGAAGCCTGCGAAACTCCTAAATACAAAGAGTTGCAGCAGTCCAATCTGGACATAATAAAAACATTGATGATGGATTCCAACTCCATAAAAGACAGAAAAGGTGTCAAACTTTAACTCAGTGTCAAAAATAACTCCAAGACTTTTTGCGTGACTGTGGACCTTAGGCTTAAACAAACCTAATTGCTTTCAGAAACTACACAGCACCCTGATATTCGCAGATTGAATTCAGGCAAACTTTAGCATACAACCATACATTGCATAATCAAAAATGATATCAAATTTTATACCTTGCAAAATAGCCTTTAATACTTTTTAAGGGCCTTAAAATTTCTCTACATTGATTTATCAACTTTTAATACTTTTTAAGACCCCACGGACACCCTGTTTAAAGATAATTTTGGGTTTTAAAAATGTAGATTTTATTCTCAACAACTAAAATGTATATTTGACTGAAATAAATATGACAATGAAATGTGGATCAGTTATTTATTTCATTTATTTTTGCTAAAAATCGGCTTTGTTTGGCAGCTTAAAAACAAAACATAATCTATTAAAATGTTTAAAAATATGAAAAGCATTGATTTAATATAGCTTTTTATATGTGTAAATGTTAGATGCAATTTAAACCAATTTCAGACAAATTAATTAATATTTTATCATTTTAAATTTAATATTTTTTAAGCAAAATCCATTGCAGTGGTGGAAGATTAAGAACAAAAGGTATTTAAACAATATATATACATTTATGTCAAATATCTGGTTTAATGTTGTAGTTTAATTATAATTAGATGCCGTTTTAGCCAGATAGATTTTCCAAGTGTTAATAAATATGACGAAAATTATTAACCAAATTAATTCTTTTTACAGTGGCGACAGCTAAGGCGTAGGTCTCAAACTGGATTCCTGGAGGGCCGCAGCTATGCAAAGTTTTGCTCCAACCCTAATCAAACACAGCTGATCCAACTAATCAAGGTGTTCAAGACTACTAGAAACTATTAAGCAGGTGTGTGTGTTGGAGCTGTCGGAGCTAAACTGTGCAGAGCTGCAGCCCTCCAGGAATTGAGTTTCAGACCATTGGCTTAAGGCCATAAAGTCTGATATTCTCATAATGGCATCTAATTTTACTTCAAGAATATTACGAGAGAGAAAAACCTCCACTTGTTCTAAACATGTACTGTATGGGATTTATTTATCTGGTGAACACAAAAAGAAGATATTTTGAAGAATGTTTGAAAGCAGCTTTCATAGTATTTTTGTTATTCCTCTGGAAGCTGGTTTTCAGTCAACAGTAAAAAGAGGATGAATAAATAAATATAAACTTGAGGATGAATAAATAAATATTTTACATGAACAATTTTAATGTCAAAAGTCTAGACGAGTCAAATGCAATATGTTTACTTTACTTTTTAAATATTTTACAGTACAAAAATGTGCTTCTATATGGCCCTCATACGCAAAAAGAGACCAAAATTAGTATTATTTAACATCTATGCACATTATTCATTACAGAAAAATCTAATTAATCAAAATCTGAAAAGTTAAGGTTATTAGTTACCATAACTGTATTAGTTACTAATAACTTTAACTAATTAACTAGTAACTAATAGCTTTTATGAGTTAGTTATAAGTAGGTCCACACGGAATCTGCGCGCGCAGAATTCCGCAGATTGTCTGCAGATTTTCCGCAGATTTCCGCAGATTTTTAGCCCATCATTAATTCTGTTTATTTACTTAAAGTTAACTATTTACAGTTAATTTAATTGGATTTGCATTTTAAACATTAAATACAAGTTAAAAAGATATAATTTTTTATTTAACATATTAAGGTTTTAGTTATGATGCTCCCAAAATAATTCCACAGAAATTCGCACATTTTTACCAAAATTCTCCGCAGAAATAGCCAAAAACGTCCGCAGATTCCGTCTGGCCCTGGTTATAAGTTATATATCAACATAGTTGACCTGCAGTTCATTCATTCATTTTCCTTCGGCTTAGTCTCTTTATTCATCAGGGGTCGCCACAGCGGAATGAACCGCCAACTTATCCAGCATATGTTTTTACACAGCGGATGCCCTTCCAGCTGCAATCCAGTACTGGGAAAGACCCATGCACTCTCACATTTACACATACACTACAGACAATTTAGCTTACCCAATTCACCTATAGCCCATGACTATGAATCCGGAGCACCCGAAGGAAACCCACAGGAACATGGGGAGAACATGCAAATGCCACACAGAAACGGCAACTGACCCAGTCGGGGCTCGAACCAGTGACCTTCTTGCTGTGAGGCGACAGTGCTAACCACTGTGTCGCCTAACCTGCAGTTATATAGCATATAGTTGATGTCTATGTGTACATGCTCAATGTATTAAGTGTATGTGTTTTCCTCAAAGTCTTGGCATGGTTAGTTAATCGGATAGTTAACCTGCAGTTATATAGCTCATGTCTATGTTCAAATGAAGTGTATTTGTCTTTTGTGTCAGACTTCAAAAGTAAAGTGATTCTCTTTAACCCATTCTTCCTATCTCTATCACTGACAGGAGCTGGAGATCCAGGCTCACGCTCATGGTTTGCCCAGTATGACTGCATCCATGGGCACAGTGGAACTCTCATCTCACCTCCTAAAACAACAGCAGCACCAAACCCAAGTCACAGCGGCATCTCAGAGCGCCCAGGCCCCACAGAGCACCCAGCCACCCATTTACACACAAGAGGGCGTAAGCAGCCCGGAATACACCCAACGGACATCCTTACCAAGCATAGTTGGAGAGCAGTCCGACGGCTCCAACACCTTCTCTGACCCGCTCTCCCACTTCACCGACTTCTTCTGCAGCACCCTGAAGGAGGAGCACCAGCGGCTGGACGAGATCCTGATGGACGACCCGCTCTCGCCGTTCGGGACAGACCCATTGCTGTCCGCCGGGTCGCCCACTGCCGCCTCTAAAGAAAGCAGCCGAAGGAGCAGCTTCAGCTCAGAGGAAGCAGACGATCTCTGACCGGACGGCACTCTCAGACTGACCTCCCATTTCTATTGGATAACAAAGACGACATGCAAGAAACACAAACAAATAAAAGGGAGATTGACTGATTGACCTGATTGACTGTCTGTACAGCAATAATAACACTGGTTATGTATTATACGATCACTCCATCGCCAAATGTACAGTTGAAGTCAAAATTATGATCCCCCCCCCCCCAAATGATGTTTAACCGAGCAAGGAATTTTACACAGTATTTCCTATAATATTTTTTCTTCTGGAAAAAGTCGTACTTGTTTTATTTCAGCTAGAATAAATAGAATTTTAAGGTCAATATTATTAGCCCCCTTAAGCAATATTTGATTCTCTACAGAACAAACCATCATTATACAATGACTTGCCTAATTACCATAACTCGCCTAACCTTGTTAAGCCTTTAAATGTCACCTTAAGCTGAATTCTAGTGTCTTGAAAAATATCTAGTCTACTATTATGTCCTGTCATCATGGCAAAGATAAAATAAATCAATAATAATTGTAAAATAATAAAAAATAAATTATTTGAAATGAGTTATTAAAACTATTATGTGCTGAAATGTGTTAAAAAAAAAATCTTCTCTCCGTTAAACAGAAATTGGGGAAATATATAGACCTGTTTCTTAGAATGCAAAGTTACCCATTATGCTTTGCGTGTATGCGCAAGGAGAATGCTAAGAACTTCCGGTCGGCAGCTTATGCGTGTAAACGGTCACATTTGGACAGCTTTAAAACGATAGTTTTAATCTGTTTTACCTGCTTTTATCATCTTTGAACTAATACTGCTGTCGATCAGCGCCACCTCCTGGACTGATCATTTAAAAAAATGTGATTTAATAGGATGAAAAACAACTGCTGTGAGGCACTTTCCCCTTGTTGTGAGACGGCATCTTCTGCCGTTTAAATGAAGCCTCGTCATCGCTAAAGTCAACAGTTTCTCTTTCTTTCAAATATATAACCAACCCAAACAAATGTAGTTCACCAAAATGTTTGACACACACCCACCCACACACACACAGCCTACTGTACTGTCCCACTATCACACTGATTTAATAACTGTGACAAAGTGGAAATAAAGTGACATTTTGAAATGACAGAAAAACACAAACCCTGGGAAATACAACACACTAAGTGAAGTTTATTTATAAACTAATTTCGAGAGGATCACGTGCTTATGATTGCTAGCGGCTGGACCCACATTATCCAATTCACTATGCACCAATCAGATCCCTAAGCTACTACAAATACCCCGGGTTTCACATCACTGTTATCTTCACTTTGAAGAATCCCCCCTTCCACCCCTACTCCTCCTCTTTCCTAGATGGGTGACACGGTGGCCCAGCGCTTAGCGCTGTTGCCTCACAGCAAGAATGTCAATGGTTCTAGGCTTTACCAAACCAGCGGGCATTCCTGTGTGGAGTTTGCACGTTCTCCCCGTGCTCACGTGGGTTTCCCCTGGGTTCTCCGGTTTCCTCCCACCGATTAAAAAACATGCAACCTAAGTTATTGACTAATCAACACTATAGACTTGCTCCCTACCTAGTACCTGTCTCGTTAAAGAGAACTACTATCTGCTCTTTAATCACTACGACAGGGGAGTTCTCGAGATCTACCTGAGCTCGATCTCCCCTCTCGCCTTGCAACGGGAGGGAGCCCCGGGCTTGAGGATCTCATGAGCTCAGGGCTCTCTCCCGGGACAGCATGCCAAACAAGCTTTATAATCAATCATCAGCTAAGTGTGAACTCTTGAAATGAAACATAAACGGCTCCCGATTAGAATCAACATGCAAATCAGCCAGCAGACTATCAGTAATGGACTTTTATTGGTCATTTTTGTAAATTGTATGACTTACACACCTGTTAAGTTTCATGCCAGTAATCTGGTTTGCTCTATGATCCAGTGAAGTATTGCGCGTGTGTGTGTTTGTGTGTGTGTGTGTATTGAAGAGCTGCTGAGATAAGAGCTGACAGGCCATGGAAACACGCACCAGAAACGGCCAGTTGTAAACACTGTAAACGGAAGTTCTAAACATTCTACCGGTAAACGCTGGTCGCTATGGCGCCCTCCATGCAGCAGCCAAGAAAAAGGTCTCTACAGGGGGCTAACAATTCTGACTTCAACTGTATATTTGTGAAAGTTGTCAGCGCCTGCTGTGTGACTGAATGAGAGAAAGATCTGTTGTGCCTTTACTGAAAGCAGGACGATTGTTAAATTATTACCAGCGATGCAGACGTAATCCTGCTTAGCAAAAAGTGCACAATCCTAACCTCTTTATGTTTCATACGTAATGTATTTTTCCACAAGCATACTGTTCATGTATTTATGTTTTAATCCCTGTATTCTTATAAAAAAAACATTTCATATTCTGTTACTTTTTTATATATAAACTCCAGGGGTGTGGGAAACACAATAAACCCCCCTTTTTTTGATAATCTGAACATTTGTCTCTCATTTCGTTCTTATCTAAAATTTTCAGTCAAGTTATTTACCATATTATATATGTGTTATCATATTTACATACAATCTACCACTGGTTTATACTTTTTAAGAAGTATAATATATTTTAGTACAGTCCAAGGCTCTTATAAAGCAGGTGGAAAAGTTATAAAGCCTTTATTGACAGTGTCGATGTGGCCCATGTCATGTCAATAAAAGCTTTTAAATAGTTTCATCTACTTTTCGAATGCCTTGGACTTATGATATTTTTATATCTATCTATATGAATCCCTCATCCAAAGAGCACCGAAACATTAATTACATTCATTAGTTTGATTTTGAATATTTTAGTATAACTTTAAAACTTTTTAAAGATGGAAACAGCTAATGAGGACTTGCAAATTATTATTATTGTCAGTATTGTTATTACAAATGTACATATTACAATGTAGTGGAGAGCGGGGATGAAACTATCGTGAAATGACAGTAACAAAATGATTTTCTGGAATCTCTGACAACATTTCCAGGCTATAACAGCACATTCAGCATGATACCCTTGATGGAGCTGCCAAATATCAGCTGATTTTGGGACCGTGTCCCACAGTTAGGTCCGAATTTCAGTTTTTAAATGCAGAAAGTGAATTATTTTTTTCTTATTACAAATTGTGTTTCTTTTTTCATGCGTCACAGTATTGATCAATCTACAGGTTGTTTAATGCAATAACACATCCTTGAGTTTTTCAGCTTAAAAGTAAATCAGGTTTAAATGGCAAGAGTTCCTGTGGGGACAAAAGTAGCATTTATTTATACAATTGCTAATAGCCATACCTTATTTTTCACTTCCACATTAGAGTTTTCATTGTTTTGATTGATATGTTTTATAAAAGTAATGCATATTGCTAATAATGATTAAACATATTTAAAACAAATGTAGAACATTTGAACATTTTGCATTGCTTTTGAACCATTTGATGGAACTGAAATTTAACGCAGTTTAATATTTTTTTTGCAAAAATAAAGGACCAAATATGTTTGCAGTTAACAAGGTCAGAGTCAGATATATTTCAAATAAATAAGATTAACCCTAGGCAGCGCGGTGGCACAGTGGGTAGCGCTCTCGCCTCACAGCAAGAAGGTCGCTGGTTCGAGCCTCGGCTGGGTCAGTTGGCATCTCTGTGTGCAGTGTGCATGTGGTTCGCGTGGGTTTCCTCCGGGTGCTCCGGTTTCCCCTACAAGTCCAAAGACATGCTCTATAGGTGAATTGGGTGAGCTAAATTGGCCATAGTGTATGTGTGTGAATGAGTGTGTATGGATGTTTCCAAGTGATGGGTTGCAGCTGGAAGAGCATCCGCTGCGTAAAACATATGCTGGATAAGTTGGCGGTTCATTCCGCTGTGGCGACCCCAGATTAATAAAGGGACTAAAGAAAATGAATGAATGAAGATTAAGCCAGTAAATCCAGCAAATATTGTTGTTAATTTTGACTCACCCGTCTCATCCCTGCTGACGAGGTCAAAAGTAACAACGTCCACATTTGAAGTGAAATTATTTTGAAGTTAATCTGCATTTGTTTAAAACACCACCTGATATTGATAGACCACACTTATGAGTTAGTAACCACAGCAAACATATATTTCTGTCTAAAGCATTATCTTTTAAAAATAGGTTTTTATGAAAAATGGTACTTTCGTCCCCGCTGTCCTCTCTTGATTTTTCCTCTTTATTAAAATTCTATTTCCCTAACACATCCATTAAGATGTACAAATTTTTGCATCTTTCTTTTTGTTTATCTTTAATCTTTAACTTTGTTTATATCTTGATTTATCTTCATCGTCTAAATGATTTTGTTAGATCATTCCAGTTTTGACTTTGACACTGACTAATCTAATGCATACACACACAAATATCTATGTATAGCGTCCTGTAATTATCCCTGTCCTGTATTATTCTTTAAATAAATCTTTTCATCTTTAAATACCAACATAGGTGCACTAAAGTTAGTTTTAAAGTATGACCTTTAAAAAAAGTATCTGGGAAGTTTTAATGCCACCACTGCATGCAAAGCCCCGTCCACTGGGAGACCGACAGTTCGATTGACATGTCGATTTAGGATGACCACCGACCACAAACACCACTAATGACACTCGCACAACCCCTAATTACACACTGGTGCGCTTCTCAACAGCTACTGCGTCGAAGTTTAGCACTGAAGCATGAGGATAAAACCCACACGAGACGCTCAATCCCCAAAAGAGACGAGCTCTAGCGCATATACAAACACTAACCGTCATAAATAGTTAGCTACAACATGTAAGGAGTGTATCTCGCTGAGCTGAGTCTGGCTGATTTAAACTTTTATTTTGGCAGCCTTCTAAAGAAACATTTCATTAGCAGATACTATTTAACCAAAATCGAAAATGAAATAACACATTAATAATACAACAAACGCTAGCGGAAAAAAAAAAACACGTCAATGCATTTGAGCAGATAGCCCGTGTTCATCAAAAGCCTGTCTAAATTAATGTTTGAGAATGTTATTAGCTTGTATGTTTCTCAGTAATGAAATCGAGAAAAGCTTCGACTTGCATCTCGGGCCGCAAGACGGAAAAATAAAATTGAGCTGCCACATCATTATCAGGCGCCGATACTCTCCAACTACAAAGTGCTGAGTGATGTTTACGCTTAATTGGCCGGAGCAATTACCCAAAGTAAATATGGATTTTCATTAAATTACAAACATGGACGAGGGCGCGTGGAAATCATTTCCATGAATGCAATTTCCTTTCTCTCAGCCACTTCCAAACCATTTTTATTTTTCCTGCGCAAACACGGTCCTTTAATTTATTTCAATATGGATAAAGAATTGAAGGAGGAACAAATATTATTGAGGGAAAAGGCAATCATTGTACTGTATGGCGTATACTGTAGAGAGGGAGATCTACAGTTTTTGTAGTCAGATGAGAGAGAAACTTGACTTGTTTGCCTTTTTTAAATGGCAACACGGTGGCTCAGTGGTTAGCACTGTCGCCTCACAGCGAGATGGTCGCTGGTTTGAGTCCCAGCTGGGTCAGTTGGCATTTCTGTGTGGAGTGTCCGGTTTCCCCCACAGTCCAAACACATGGTATACAGTAGGTGAATTGAATAAACTAAATTGGCCGTAGTGTATGAGTGTGAATGAGTGTGTATGGATGTTTTTCAGTACTGGGTTGCAAGTGGAAGGGCATCTGTGTAAATCATATGCTGGATAAGTTGGCGGTTCATTCCGCTGTGGCGACCCCTGATGAATAAAGGGACTAAGCTGAAGGAAAATGAACGAATGAGTGAGTGAAAGTTGCACATGGTGAACTTGGCAGCATTATGCTAGTGTGTTTTTGTGTATGGATAACTGATTTATTACTGGTCCACATCTAAAGAGATCTTTTTATACCGCTGAGTCTTCACTTATTGTAACTCAATGAGATTAAATAGAGTTAAAGTGATAGTTAATAAAAAAAACCCTGAAGATTCTGTCATCATTTGTGAGTCCTTTGCATGTCCCAAACATGAACACAAGATATTTTGATAAAACAAAAACAAAACCTCTAACCATTGACTTCCATAGTATTAGTTTTTCCTACTATGGTAGTCAAGGGTTACTGGTTTTGAACATTCTTTAAAATATCTTCTTTTGTGTTCGACCGACAAAAAAAACTAAATCGTAAAGAAGCATTGTTTAAAACAACATTTGAGGGTGAGTAAACGGTGAGTAAATCTTAATTTTGGGGGTGAACTGTCTCTTTAAAAGAGACAAAGATAACTGAAGGATTTGAATACAAACATTAGTAATTACAGAAACTGTTTTGATCCAAATAGTTTAGAAAGAATCGCCATAGATAAGATGATGGGGTCACACATTTAAGCGGTGTTGTGGAAAAAATGAATAAATAAGTAATACTTTAACTACACTGTAACTGCTGTAAAGGTTCAAATGAATGAATCCAGTGTTACCTCTTTTTTTTTACTAGCTTCTTTTTCTACAGTTTCTGTTTTAGACTGATGCTATTGATTAATATGTTTGTGACTGTAATATGTACCGTTTCCCTACACAAACACAAAACCTTTCAACCCAGGCTCATTCTGATAACGTACCACTATATACATTTCTGGAGAGTGCCAAATATGTCCCAGGAGTTACGTTTTTTTTTGCAGTTTTTGTTTTCGCGAATCCACCAGAGGCCGCTGTGTATGCTTTTCCAGATCTCAAATTTCACCCGCGAGTGCCATTCGCACCTGCTCTTCTCACGTAATTCCACCAGAGGCTGCTGTCAACTGACTGACCAACCGACCAATCCCCCCACCCTCTCCCTTCCCTAAACCCAACCAATAGTATTTTGAAAAGCACCTATTGACCCACCCACCCACTTCCCTAAACCCAACGAACAGTGTTTTGCAAAGCAATCCAGAAAAAGAAAAGCTCTCGCCTGATTTTTATCACGTTTTCAGATTTTACCTTATTCTCACTCTGTTATTTACTTGATTATTTTATTTTTTGACCTCTGTTTTTGTCTTGCCTGCTTTCTGGAACCGTCCTTCACTGGACTCGAACCTGTCGTCGCGGTCAACTCCGCTCTGCATCTTCGCCGACGTACGTGTCGAGCTACCGGAAAAGTCGTCTAGATGCAGGTAAGCAATCAGCTGGTTAGCAAAAAAAGGAACGGCATCAAACCACCCCGTAGCGTTCGAAATGCAGCCATATGTAGCTCTGGCTACATAATTCGCGACCTCCAGAATCGTTTATAGGGCTACGTTTTCAGAATGAGCCTATGTTGAAACTTTTTTTTATACTTTTATGCCGAGTTCAGACTGCATGATTTTAGCCCTGATTTTGACTCGGCAACAGGATTTGAGAAATCGCTGACAAATGCCTGAAATCACAGGTAAATCGGTGCTCATTCATGTGAGTGACAATCACACAGTATGAACTATCAAAGACGCGATATGAGAAAATGGCAGATGAAATATCTGGCGATTCAAATCATGCCGTGTGAAATGTGTTCTGATTGAAAGTAACATCCACGATCACCTACAGCCAATGAGAGAGCAGCATTCACTAGTACGGGTACCTGCAGGCCAGTGGGAGGCTGGGGGAGAAGTTAAAAGTGCTCATTTTCAGTTTATTTGGACCCAATTGAGGAAAAACTAGTGTAAATTTGGCAGGAGCACTGTGTCTGTTTGACGTGTCGTCTGAGCAATATCACAATCAGGTCGAAAAGCAAAAAAAAGTTGAGGAGAGATTGTTAATTCTCTTCAAAAGCCAGGTGAACAACATGAGTTTCTAAAGCTAAAGCCTTCTTCTTCCATTATGTAGTTAATAACGAAAGATATATTATGTGACCTTGCGTTGTTTCCATGTCACTTCTCACGTTTGTTTGGCTGTGAGACGTAGTTTGGACAAAGTTGTCAGTGATTCTTCCTATTTTAAAGTCATGCAGTGTGAACTCTTCTGTCGCCGATCCATCCTACAGTGTAAACACAGCACCGACAGAACGCTAACCCAGATAGTCATGCAGTGTGAAAACATCTGTGACTACTTTGAAAATCATGCAGTCCGAACTCGGCATTAGTTAACATCAATTATCATATTACAGTATCAAGAGCAATAATGAAAAGCAAGACAAACTTAAGAAAGCCTGACCAGCAATACAATCTAAAACATTTTTCTTAAAATAATACATAAACACACTTGTTAGCATCCCTAAAATTGTTTAAAGCATGTTTTAGCAAGATGCTAGCATGTTTATAATCTTATAAACATGATTGTTACGTTTAACTAATTGCTAGCATGTCTTAGCATGGTGCTAACATGTGTCTAGCATGTTCTAATCCATAGGTCTCAAACTGGATTCCTGGACGGCCGCAGCTCTGCACAGTTTTGCTAATCAAACACAGCCGATCCAACTTATCAAGGTGTTCAAGACTCTTAAGTACTAATACTAATACGACTATTAAGCAGGCGTGAGTTGGAGCTGTTGGAGCTAAACTGTGCAGAGCTGCAGCCCTCCAGGAATTGAGTTTCAGACCATTGCATATCATCAAACCCTATTGAAGCCAAAAGACATCACAGCTGCTAACATATGATAAAATATTAAAGTTTATCATCATATTTTCATCATAAATACATCCCTCTTATAAGTTCCTGACTTATAATTGACTTGCCATTCATCTAGAACGTTAAGCAGTTTATTAGTAACAAGTATCCATTTCTAACTGACCATATTGATCATATATCAGTATGAACATGCAATAATTGCCCCTATTGCTAAAGTAAATTTCTCACCCTGCTAGATACTGAAATATATAATATCTAAATGCACTCATTAAAGCAAGGGTGTCCAAACTCAGTCCTGGAGGGCAGGTGTCCTGCAAAGTTTAGTTCCAACCCCAAACAGACACACCTGGGCAAGCTAATCAAGCTCCTTCTAGTCTTTCTGGAAACATCCGTGCAGGTGTGTTGAGGCAAGTTGGAGCTAAAATCTGCAGGACACCGGCCCTCCAGGACCGAGTTTGGGCA
>LR812522.1:9464169-9742079 GCA_903798195.1 Danio kyathit | reverse complement strand
AGGCCATTTTAAACCCCCCCCCCACACACACACACATGTTAGTTTCCTATTAAAAATTGCACATTACATAACTAAATGTAAAAAAATTCTTCAAAAACCAAAATGACAATAACACGTTTTCACCAGTTTAGTAAAAATAACTATAAACAATAAACATATACATACAATACAATATTTTTTAAAAAGCACATTTAAAAACAACCAAAGTTGATCAAAGTGCTATAGAGAGAAGTTCGAACTTCTATAGACAGAGAGTGCTATAGACAGAGAAGTAAAAAACATTTAATAAGTGTATACATATATACATACATACAGTTGAAGTCAGAATTATTAGCGCCCTTTGATTTTTTTTTTTTTTTTCATTTTTAAATATTTCCCAAATGATGTTTAACAAGGAAAGTTTCACAGTATGTCTGACAATATTTTTTCTTCTGGAGAAAGTCTTAGTTGTTTTATTTTGACTAGAATAAAATCAGTTTTTAATTTTTTTATACCATTTTAAAGACAAAATGATTAGCCCCTTTAAGCAAAATTTTTTCAGATAGTCTACAGAACAAACCATCGTTATACAATAACTTGCCTAATTACCCTAACCTGCCTAGTTAACCTAATTAACCTAGTTAAGCCTTTAAATGTCACTTTAAGCTGTATAGAAGTGTCTTGAAAAATATCTAGTCAAATATTATTTACTGTCATCATGACAAAGATAAAATAAATCAGTTATTAGAAATGAGTTATAAAAACTATTATGTTTAGAAATGTGTTGAAAAAAATCTTCTCTCCGTTAAACAGAAATTAGAAAAAAATTAAAACAGGGGGGCTAATAATTTTGACTTCAACTGTATACATAACTGCATGTATGACACCTATATGGCATGTCATTTTGTATTTCCCATATTTTATACACTTCCCATAAAAATGTCTTACATAAATCTCATAAATCCTTATTACTTATAAATCCTTTAATTAAGGCCTTTCAAAATATCCTTAAATATAATAATAAACATTAAAATACATATTCTAAAATATATCCAACCTATAAACACACATACGCACGCACGCACGCACGCACACACACATACAGCAGTAACAATAAAAATAATAATAATCTACATGCCATTTTAAATCACACACACACACAGAGACAGCAATGATGATGATATAATAATAATAATTTTGAAATGTATATTGTATCTTTAAAAATAAACACATAATAATTCTGAATTATTTAAATTCAGATTAATAATAATAATAATAATACAAACTTTATACTGTTTCTTTATGAATAAATAAATTAATAAATAATTCTGAATTCTGTTGCTATAATAATAATAATAATAATAATAATAATTCGTTAGGCTTAGTCCCTTTATTTATCAGGGGTTGCAATGGTGGAATGAACCGCCAACTTATCCAGCATATGTTTTGAATAGCAGATGTCCTTCCAGCTGCAACCCAGTACTGGGAAACGTCTATGCACACTCATTCACACACACACACTCATACACTACGGCCAATTTAGTTTATTCAATTAAACTGTACCGCATGTCTTTGGACTGTGGGGGAAACCGGAGCACCCGGAGGAAACCACCCAAGCCAACACGGGGAGAACATGCAAACTCCACATAGAAATGCCCACTGACCCAGCCAGGATTTGAACCAGCGACCTTTTTGCTGTTAGGCAACAGTGCTAACCACTGAGCCACTGTGCCACAATAATAATAATAATAATAATAATAATAATCATAATAACAACAGTGATTCTACATTTAGTGTAAACCCGCTTTAGTAAATCTCTTTAATCATGAATGTACAGTGCTAATGATCTCAGTGCTGCAGCTCTCGGTGTCTCTGTTCCAGTAAGACTCACTGCAGTGTGTATCAACCGAGCTCAATCAGAGACCAACACAGCGGCGTCCAGCAAAATAAACCCCAAAATAACAACAAATGACTGCAGAATTACAGCCCGAGGGGATTTGTTACGCTCTCGTGCCTCAAACACCTTCCTTTATTCCACATTATGGAATTTGTCATGTTCAGTTGGAGCTGTCATATTGAAAACTGTGTGCGCTAATGTGTGTAATCTGCTTTGCAACACATCAATTATGATGGATATTCCTCTAGCCCAGGGTTTTTTCCTCTCTCTCTAATCACTCCACACTTATTAGAAAGCATGTTTAGTAAATAATCATCTCCACTGAAGGATGCTTAACAGTAGACAAGTGTGTTTGCATTTATTAGTACTTCCTTTTATGTGTATAGTTGTATTTATTAGTTAATTATTATTAATGTGTTAGTATTTATTATTAATACAATTTGTATAATTGTATTTATTAGTACTTCCTTTAATGCATCTGTTTAAATATGTGTGTGTTTCTGTGTGTATAACATAACTTTAATTTTTGTTTACAATTTAGAGTAACATACTGTATATAGGTGATGTTATATAAGGTTAATCACAATTAATTGCATCCAAAATAAAAGTCTGTTTTGACATAATATGTGTGTGTATTACATATATTTATAATGTATGTGATACACACAAACACATAGAAACGAAACTATACAAAACTATTTTATTATAGATATTTAAATTTAAATATAATTCGTATCATAACATAGATATTTTATATTAATTATATTAATTAAGCTATAATGAAAATAATGACAAAATATGCTAATTCAAGTCTATAAGTTTGAGTAGATTTAAGTCCAAAATGTTCAGTCCAAACACCAATATGGTAAAAGGAACATGACATGATGCAAAATACTCCATGACTACTTATTAAGTTTTATGAACAACAAATAATAACTTGACATCTATAGTTGATCATTTAGTATCAGAAGTGGCTTATATGAAAGGCAAAGGCCTCTAGATTACGCTTATTTTACCAAAATAAAACATGATCATGCCTTGATTTTTAATTATTTAATTAGGACACTAAGGTCTGACTTTGCTTAGATAAAAGTCTTGTCACTTAACAAAAATAATGTACAGTATAGAATATAAAGTCATGGTGCAGTGGAAAAAGAATGAATATTGTGTATGACTCTCATGAGCTTGGAGGACTGCATCCATACATCTCTGCAATGACTAGAATCACTTATTAATAAAGTCATCTGGAATGGCAAAGAAAGCGTTCTTGCAGGACTCCCAGAGTTCATCAAGATTCTTTGTATTCATCTTCAATGCCTCCTCCTTCATCTTACCCCAGACATGCTCAATAATGTTCATGTCTGGTGACTGGGCTGGCCAATCCTGGAGCACCTTGACCTTCTTTGCTTTCAGGAACTTTGATGTGGAGGCTGAAGTATGGGGAGCGCTATCCTGTTGAAGTATTTGCCCTCTCCTGTGGTTTGTATTGTAATGGGCAGCACAAATGTATCGATACCACAGGCTGTTGATGTTACCATCCACTCTGCAGATCCCTCGCACACCACAATACTGAATGTAACCCCAAACCATCACTTTTCCTTCATCAAACTTGATTGATTTCTGTGAGAATCTTGGGTCCATGTGGGTTCCAGTAGGTCTTCTGCATGCAGCTCAACAGATGATTCATGGGAAAAAATCTACCTTCTGCCACTTTTCCAAATGATCAACTAGAGGTCAAATTATTATTTGTTGCTCGTTTGTCAGGTAGCGTATACTATCCATTCTCCTGCATTTTAATCCTTTTGACAAATTCTTATTAAATGTATCCATACTTAGTCTTAAAAGGTCATTTCTCCATATCCAAAATATCCTCATTAGTGCTGTTTTAATAACACTAATAAATATAAATTGATTAAAAAAAAATACTTTCTATGATTATAATTAAATCTCCATGCTAAATGCAGTATTGGTTGTTTATATTGATTAGTGCCTATTTTTTTATTGGTTTTTCACGTTTTTTTCTGTGTGAGTAAACCATATCTTGAATGTCTATATCTGAGCTGTGCTGGCCTTTTTATTTAACAATAACTATTTTTACCAGGGAACAGTGCTGAATAGCTGTACATGAACACCTACCCAGAATGCAGCGCTCACCGTCCACCCACCTACAACTGAGCTGAGCTGCTTCTGGATTTTCCAGCAAGAGTTTCCCACAATTCAACACTTTTTAAAAATAATGGAGTTGTGAGATTCTTCAGTGAATGTACATCTTTGAAAAAGCACTATGTTAACTCTGTAAGGTTAGGACACAAAACAAGGACAAATTACATATTCATTCCCTTTCTTTCAGCTTAGTCCCATTCATCAGGGGTCGCCACAGCAGAATGAACCAACTTATCCAGCATAGGTTTTACACAGCGAATGCCCTTCCAGCTGCAACCCAGTACTGGGAAACATCCATACACTAGAATTCACACACATTCACTACGGCCAATTTAGTTTATTCAATTCACCTATAGCGCATGACTTTGGACTGTGGGGGAAACCAGAGCACCCGAAGGAATCTCACGCCAACACGGGGAGAACATGCAAACTCCACACAGAAATGCCAACTGACCCAGCTGGGACTCAAACCAGAGACCTTCTTGCTGTGAGGCGACAGTGCTAACCACTGAGCCACTGTGTCGCCCAAATTACAAATAATAAAACACATAAAATTATTATTATTAATAATTTACTTTTCTTTCAAATATTTTTTTCTTTTAGCTTGGTTCTAATAATAATAATAATAATAATAATAATAATAATAATAATAATAATAATAATAATAATATAACGACAATTAAAATATTATGTACTGTTATCATGGCAAAAACAAAACAAGTTAGTTCATAAAAATTATTATGTTTAAAAATGTGTTGGAAAAAATATTCTCTCTGTTAAACATCACTAGGGAAATATTTGAAAAACAATAAAATTTTCACAGGTCTAATAATTTTGCCTTTAACTGCATGTATAATGTTTTATTTTATACATAGCATTTTTAAGTTGAGTGAAATAATGGATTTTTATTTTATTATTATTAAAAAATATAAAATAATAGCATAATATTTTAGGGTATTTTTTGGCGTACTACTCCAAAACCAATTAAAATATCTCACCAAAAAGAAAAAATAAACAGAAAAATTATTGCGTGAGTCAGAAAGAAAGAGAGAGAGAGAGAGAAAGAGAGAGAGACTAAGAGAGAGTCAAAACTCCTCCATGACTCGTCAGTATAAAGGTGATAACAGTGAGCTCTTAAAAACAACACGTCCTCTTTCACAACACAACAAACACCTGTGTGTTCAGCGACACACCTGACACTGACCAATAAACACTCTTCAGCCTCAGCTCTCGCCTGACTCGATGACCGTCTGCAGTCCAGAAGACACAAACACAGCTGATGTCAAGAAATGGACAGACAAAAACAGTTAAAGTCAGTTAAACACAGTTAAATTATTAGGCCTCCAGAATTATTAGCCCCCCTTTATATTTTTTCCCTAATTTCTATTTAAGGAGAGACATTTTTTTCAACACATTTCTAAACATAATAGATTTAATAACTCATTTCTAATAACTGATTTATTTTATCTTCGCTATGATGACAGTAGATAATACTTGACTAGATATTTTCAAGATACTAGTAATTAGCTTAAAGTGACATTTAAAGGCTTAACTAGGTTAATTAGGCAAGTTTGGGTAATTAGGCAGATCACATAGGTCATGTATAATGATGGTTTGTTCAGTAGACAATCGAAAAAAATAAATAAATTGACCTTAAATTGATTTTTAAAAAAATTCAAAACTAACAGAAATAAAACAAATCAGACTTTCCCCAGAAGAAAAAATATTATTGGAAATACTGTGAAATTTTTTTTGCTCTTTAAGTGATTAAATATCACTTGAGAAATATTTGAAAAAGAATAAATATTTCATAGGAGGGCTAATTATTTGGCCTTCAACTGTATATATAAACAACCTCAATCTCAAACCAACAAACAAAACTAGGATTTCTATCATATATTCTTGAATATTTGTAGATACTTTAAAGAGAATGTGTCGCCAGTGTCTTTTTTAATTAATAACATGATAAAGTATTAAATTAAATGGATGCATCAGGGTGCAGTGCCCGGTCACCATTTATTTTAGGTTCCCTTAATCTTTTTGTCTTAGTTAAATGCTTCATTTTAAACGCTTCATTTTAAATGCATTTTTAAAAAGAACAAATAACCCATTAAAATGAGGTCATAAAGTTGCATGAATATTAATTATAAAGCAATCTGCATAATGCCGTTTAAAATGGTTTGAAAGAAATTAGGGTGGAGTGAAATAATTTTATATGCATAATATTTTATAATAGGCAGCACGGTGGCTCAGTGGTTAGCACTGTCTCCTCAGAGCAAGAGGGCCGCTGGTTTGAGTCCCGGCTAGACCAGTTGGCATTTCTCCGTAGAGTTTGTAAGTTCTCCCCGTGTTAGCGTGGGTTTCCCCCACAGTCCAAAGACATGCGCTATAGGTGAATTGGATGAACTAAATTGGCCATAGTGTATGAGTGTGTGTGTGAATGAGCGTGTGTATGGGTGTTTCCCAGTGCTGGGTTGTGGCTGGAAGGGCATCCGCTGAGTAAAACAAATGCTGGAATAGTTGGCCGTTCATTCCGCTGTGGCGGCCGAAGGAAAATGAATGAATAAATAATAATAATAATAAACAAAATGTATGCATAATTAAAACCAAAATAGCTGAAAAAATTGGATAAAATATTAATAATAATAATACAATAAGCATAATGCTGTTTAAAATTAAGTCAGTTGAATGTCTAGTTCTCAAAAATCTACCATAGTACATCCTTCAGTACCGTGGTATTACTATCACACTATCACATTTTTAAGGGAATTGATGTATGATAAGAAAACATTACGACCACAGTATAAATGAGGCTGTGGATCTCGCCTCTGTAACCTGGCAGTGTAAAACACTAAATGCTGGAGATCTGAACTCCAGAGCAGAAACTCTAGAGCTGATCACAGTCAGATAGGAGAGTTAATAAAAATCAAGAATGACTGCGGTGAATAAAGCAGTCAAATCAGATTGGCACGTCTTCATTTCTTTCTCATCTGTAACTCGAGGAGAAGCATTTAAAGTTGATTTAATGTGCAGCTATCACAACTATTCCAGCACCGGAAACACAGCTATAAACACACCTCGAATGACACCGCAGTACTTTACAAAATATATAAACCTCAGAGTTATTTATTTAAAACCCAAAACTGTTACATCGAAACTCAATTCAACTTTTTTGATTGAAATAATGCTGTAATTATTAGATTTATTTTCTACTTGGTGCACATGTGCCCTTGAAACTTTATATCACAATAACCTCCCTCCTTTAATAACTCATCTTCAATTATAAGGGCAAGGCAACCTGTCGATCAAATGAAATCAACTAATAGCAAACCACTACCTTTCAGTTAACTCCCATAAGTATAACAGTCAGATTCTGGATGCAAAAACTTCAATCTCCTGAGTTTCTCAATAATGAATTGATTTGTTAAACAACAACAACTGGCCACCCTTAAACACAAACCTGTTGTGAGCTCTGAGGTTGTTATTTGATGTATATGCTTTTGCTGAACCCTCTAATGTTTACATTAATTCACATTTTGGTGTTTAATAGCTAAATTTGTACAAAAACTACACTACCCATGAGTCTCCACCAATCAGAGAGTTGCAGTGATAGTCATAGTGCACTGAAATATATATACTAACTAGGGTTGGGCGATGTTGACAAATTTGGCATCGTACGATGTCTGATGTGAACATCGGCGATGGACGATGGTATCGTCGTTGTAGGCGGGGTGGGGGTCTTTGTTGTAAAATATCAATTAATTCATAACGAATTTAATAATTGTAGCCTATCGTTTTCACTACCTGACCCACACGGTCTTTGCTTTACCCATAACCAAACCATAAATAAATAAAGTTATACACAAATTACCACCTGTCAATCACTTTTTTTCCGCGGGACTCTGGCATGATCAGGCGGAGTGATCGGTGTCCTTATAATGGCTTTTCCCCACAGCTGGTGGCGGAGACGAGAGTTCGTTTGGAGTTCACTGTAATTTATTGTGATTAATGATAACTTCCTTATTTTATTATTATTATGAGGACATAATAACAAGTAAAGATGCTATAGGGCTCGACCGTTTTGGTCACACTTGCGCCTGATATTTTATGCGACCTAAAATATGTATTTGAAAGCATTTGTGCTAGTGCATACATTTTTACCGTGCGAGCTGTTTTCACTGCAAAATCCTCACCGCGTGCGCGGATTTAGGAGACATTTACGCAGAATGCATCTTTGCACCTAAAGACTCCAAACGCAGCGCTCAGGAACAGATCAAAACAGTTGTTATGTGAACTTGCTGAAGTAAAAAAGACCGGAATGCTTGCCCCGCCTTTGTGCTCTTACTATTGGCCCACTCCGCTAGAACTGAACGCGAATGGATTGGTTAATATCAGCTGTCAATCACTCAGTCAACGCCTTCACATGACAGGAGCTACAGCCGCGGAAATGTGACGCGCTGAAGATGAGAGAATGAAAATAACACTGACAGATTTAGTTTTAGAAACCACCTAAAGTTAAATAATGGCACATCTGATTAGTGATCATGTGCTGAATGTTAATCCACCTTTTACACTTTTCCAAAAGTAGATAAAAGACTTCCAGTGGCTTCAAGTCCGCTATGAAAATAACTAAAGCCATTCACTGTAGGGTCTGTGGGACGGGGTTTGCAGGTAACAGCGTTTGCCACTGAATCTACACATTTTAAGCGCGAGAGGTGCTGTATAATCCTCACGATGTATTTAATCCTCACGATGCTGACAGTGCAAACAGCAGCTATAAGTATAATATAACACAGCTCATGAAAAGACCGTTATTGCTATTAAGATGACATGCAAATAATAAGTTATATATCAATATACATGTGGGGCGGGGCGATGGATCACGATGCCGGCTCAGCATGCTGAAGTTTATCAGCCATCGGCGATGGACGATGACATCGTCTATCGGCCCAACCCTAATACTAACCACGCCCACTCCCATGAAACACTGTAAATGACGTACTCAGTTTTAATAAACTTTAAAGGTGCTGTATTGAATAATATGTTTTGAATTATTCAAACAGATTTTGTTTTATTATCTCTAGTAAATTACGTTAAGTCCATAGCACCACAAGCCTCTGTACAGGTTAGTAACAGACTAAAACACGATAGACGGAGCAGCGTGGCACGCTATACGATGTTCTTAGAGCTCCGACTAACACATTGGTATTAATTCATGTATACTTAAACTGTAAAAGGTCAATAATGGGTTTTCTATTTAGAACAACAAAGTATTGTTGAGACTAATCTAAATGTGAGTAGGCCTTGATCTACAAACTTATAATACTATTTAAATCATATGGTAATTATTCAAAGTTACTAATAGTCTAAGTAAATTGGTCTGCTTGATACTATAGTAATGATTGTGGTATGATTAAATAGTGTTGTCTTGATTTAGTAGATAGCAGATCTATGGGGACCACACAACAAATATTCTAATCTGAGTAAGTAGGGTTCTGCCTTTTTAGAACAGTGGTTAATCGCTTCCGTTTAATGACCAAGACTGACACGTTTGTGCTTTAGAGATTGTATACTCGGCCGGTACAAGACGGTACAAGAGTTATAGGAATCCGAATGAACGAGAATAATATACAATAACGAATCTAAGAGAACATTCAATCATAATCTAAAGTAATATTAAAAGAAACAAAATAATCTTATCAATGTTTTATAATCGGAGTCAGATAAAACGAGGATAAATATATTAATATTCTAAACCACCTCATACTAAAATTGGAGTCAGATATGAGTTAAAGTTAAAGTAAATCAACATTGTGCACTGGAAAGACCGAACATGCAGTGAACTTACGTCCACCAGTAGACACCGTCGTTGGACTAACTGGCTGGACCTTACACTGTCTTTATTTGGGTAATTTTAACCGGCCCAATGCCAGTTTAGTCAATTATATTTCAGCACTCCGGGTTGCCTTGATGGAAAACCACGTATTTCATTAATTCATTAATTAATTAATTAATTCATTCATTCATTCATTCATTCAGAAAGGCTCTGCAAGCATGCACCCGTGACCGAAATGCGACCACCGGTGGACAGTAGAAGACTCCACACATGTTTCACATGAGGTTATTAATTAGCAAATGACAGAAATAATACGACGAGATACACAGTGATAAGCAATTTGGCTGTTTGCACCAAACGAAACACGCCAGAAATTTAAATACAGCCATTCAGAAGCACAGAATATGCACTCACTCATGAAATGGTAAGGTTAATAATCTAATACATTAACCCTCTTTAACATTATTAAATACACACACCGAATCACTCATATGTGTTTAGTGTTTAGTTTAATTTTATTTTCAACTATCTGCTGCTGCTTTCAGTATATGGTAATAAATGTCATGTAAAATGGCATTCAAACTCACATTATTAGCATTTAACACTGAATAAAGCACATGAGGTGTAGCTGAGGTGATCATTGTCAGTTTTCTGTTGTTCACCTGTGAGAAATAGAAGCCGTTTCTAATATATCAATTCGAGGTGTTGGTTAGGACAAAAACTTTTAACATGAAAAATATTCCTTCTATTGCGTGCCGTTGCTTTTATTTAGAACATGGTTTAAATCATTCACTCCTGTGCTCAATCTGGCAACCTGCGCTTGCGTTTGTTTTGATCCAGGAGTGCAATACCTAGTTCAACCACTGGGTGTCAAACTTACATACTGCACCTTTAAATATAGTTTCAAGTTCAAATAAAGTTTTAAATGTCATTTTTAATTTGATTGTGTGATTTGCAATGCTTCATGGGATTGATTTTCATGTACACTGTTGCTTTAGATTAAGCTTTGTAATGTTATGTTTCTCCTCATAGAAAGTTGGTTTGTTTTATGACTTAATGCTTTAATAATGACTCTAATAAAGACTCTCAATGGGAAAAGTGAGTGGGAAAGTACTAGCAATGCTAAAAAAAAAAGTGGGAAGGCACTAAAAACTTCTATGCCCCCCAAAAAAGTCCAGACTTATTTTTTCTTGTTCAGAAATCTGCCTGGATATCACAAATCCTACTTCAGGCCATTAAAAAAAAAAAAAAAATTCTGTACTGTTGCATAATGGACTTCTCAATCATTAAATGAAAAACAAAGGATGTCTAAAAACAGATGTTCCCCAAATATAATAACACAAATAATAATAAACAGCTTTTCACCTGCTCGTCAACGAAGATCTACCAAACTGTGGAGAACCAGGGGCTGCAGTTCCTCTCCAGGCCAGCAGGGCTGAACTCCAGGTGCTTTTGATTGGATGTAACACACCTGTGGATCAGCAATAGGAAAATGTAAACTACACTGCATCTCTAGACAGATACATGTAAGGTGAATTCACAGCATACGAAGTACACTGAAAACAGCTAATTCAAGAAGACAGCCGATGACCTGTTCATAAACATTTCCTAATGGCATTAAAAAAAAACTTGCGGTTCACCACAGACGTCATACCTTAAAAAGCTTCAGAAAACATAAACCCAGCACTTTTTGGATGTAATGTTTTGAAACCGGAGCTCTCAGACCAAACGGTTTAAACAGAAAAGTGTTTTACCTCAAATCAAGCAATACATTCCTTGTCCTGCAACAATTCGCTAAACTAAATAACATGTGGCCCGCGAGCCATAATTCAGTCTGGTTGGTCTTCAAGACAAACAGAAAGTTATTTTCGCACGTTTCTTATCTCCTGTCCGCATTTGGCTAAAATAACACGCAAATCAGGTGGCTTCGCTCAGTAAACGGTTCGTAGGTTAAGAAAGATGTTACACTGCTGTCAGAACGACTCTCATCTTGTTTTACCAGGTGGAGCTGCAACAGTCACTTGTGTTTTGATATAAACCAACTGTGAGGACTGATACCAGTTTAGTCTAAGGAAATCAGCCAGAGCAAACAAATACATCTCCAGCCCCGCTAACACTGCCGCATCTGACAACCATTAAACATGTATCAATGAAAG
The DNA here is from genome assembly GCA_903798195.1 of Danio kyathit. Classification (NCBI taxonomy): domain Eukaryota; kingdom Metazoa; phylum Chordata; class Actinopteri; order Cypriniformes; family Danionidae; genus Danio; species Danio kyathit. Next base: position 9,730,048 of record LR812522.1, on the reverse strand, counting down.
AGAGAGAGAGAGAGAGAGAGAGAGAGAGAGAGAGTGAGAGAGAGAGAGAGAGAGAGAGAGAGAGAGAGAAAGAGAGAGAGAGAGAAAGAGACCTTTAAATTGGCCAGATCTGGTTTCACAGCTAGTAAATAAACAGAAATCCAGGCATCATCCTTCATTAGTGATGAAAGGGCCCTGGATAGCGAGTAGAAAGGTGTACACCTGCATTAAGGGGACACTTTTTTTTTTATTCACTCGACTACAGTACATTTGATCTCATTATCTGATCTCCTCACTTCAAAAACAAACTTGCTTTTCATCATTTCAGAGCCCAACAATTTGACACAATGCAAAAATGTGCATCGAACACTTATACTCAACAGTTTACACGTGTTTATTGCCTCATTACAAACAAACTCTGCAAATTTCACAATATACACTGTAAAAATTGCTGGGTTCCACACAATTCTTTCATGTTATCCCAACACATCGATTAAGTTAACTTAATGGTTTTTACAAATGTAAATGGATTGAACATAAAACAATTAAGTTGTAACAAAAACAAAGTAAGAATTTTGTTGATTCAACGTATTAAATAAGTAGTTTAAACAAGCAGCAAAATCAATTTTTTGAGTGTACACATTAACAGAAGATACATTTAAACATATCTTGTGCATCTTTGGAGTGTCGCTGAATTAATTTACAATCTGTATATCCTGCATTTTGCATTCTGACAAGCTATGAAGAGATGAGACATATTGCATATTGCTTATTTTGACAGTCAATTAGTCGTGGGACTGAATTAAAAGACACTAGCATTCTTTGTGCACGTTGCGCAAGCCCTAGACTGCAACTTGATGAGTTTATAACTGTCAGCAATATTAAAATTATTATCAGGTTAGTGCTTCAAAGTTTAACTTCATATTTTTAGTCAGTTTGATTGATATAAATTTAGATGACTAGAAAAGTTAATTTGATTCAGCCCAAAAAATTAAAGCAGCATGACTTTTTTTACAATGCATTATTAACACACCTCTTAGAGTTCTTGAAGCCTGAATTGTGCATTATAATCTGTTAAGTGACACAAATCTGCCTTTGAACACCCTTTGTGACCATCAAACTATCACTGAATCCAAAAGAAAAAGAACATAACAACTGCGAGTCAATAGCACGACCACTTTCTGAATACATTAGACCAGACGAGTGTGTCAGGACGCCTTCACCGAAAACATGCCCTGGATTTTTATTTCCTCCCAGTTCAGCGCATTTCTTTGGTGATGAGAAATTTGCTGCGTTAAGCGATTCCAGAGTGCCAATGCGACTGAAGCTCTCTCGGGAACGCTAAATTGTTACAAAGCAAGGAAAGGCTTTTGCGTTGATGGCTGAAAAGTGAAAGGCGCTCGTATTGGTAACAAGGCCCTGCGAGCGGGTGTTCTTCAACATCAACACAAAGCTAGAGAGAGAGAGCAGAAAAGAGCGAGACAGACACGGAGGCGAGAAAAGGTGGCTCGGCGCTTGTTTCAGTTGGCACACCTGCTTTGAGAAACTTGGCTCAAACGGAGAGGTCTAAAAGTTAATTACACCCTCGGTATGGCCAAGAGAAATGTTGCTAACTGACGTAACCTGATAATAATTTCAATATTGCTGACAGTTAGAAACTCATCAAGTTGCAGCCTAGGGCTTGCACAACGTGCACATAGAACGCCAGTGTCTTTCAAATGCAGTCCCACGACTAATTCACTGTCAAAATTAGCACCTTAAATGATGCTATGAATTATTTCCTGGTCAATAAAGAGCCTTCATTCTGCTGCCATAGTGTTTATGCTATAAAATGTGCTTAAACTTAACACGCAATCGCACTTAGCACCAATTTTGTTTCCATGGCGCACAGAAACACAAGGCACAAACACACACAAGGGAAGGCGTGAAGTCTGTCGTTTAGATTAAATGACACAATATAATTTGTGCAACTCTTCTCACTGTAACTTGTCAACTGCTGGCAGCAAATGTGTTGCATGTGATCTTACATGTTTACTGCAATTTGCATGTATATTCAAAACTGACAAAAAGAGGCAGTCCATGACTGGCTATGTTAAAACCGGTGGTTTACTTCACATCTCATGAAATCTTTTACCACTACAATGGAATGAAGACACTTTAGTTTAAGTAGCAATTCTCACTATTAACCACTGGTTTATTACCTGTCTATTATTAAGATATGGCTGTTTATTTATACTTATAAAATACATTTTCTGCATGACTGTCATGATCAGCTAGCCTGTGCAGATTGCTGGAGAACTATACATAGGCCAATATAATGAACTACAACTCCCATCACACACCTCAGACACACCAGTTCCTGATTACACACACAGCTGGAAGCTCATGATGGACTAATCAGAGGGACCATATAAACAGCACACACACACACACACACAAATACTTTGCTGAGTCTTGTTTCTCCCACGAAATTACAATTAGTTTTTCCCTGTTCATCCTGCCGTGTTTTTGATCTTTGTCTTGTTTACAGTTTTGATTGTTTTGCCGCCTGTCCTGACCATTAGCCTGTTTTTGACTATACTATTTGGATTACCCTTATGATCGTGTTTGTACCTGTTTGACCATTGTATGCCTGACTACTGTATTAATAAACTGCTCGTAGATCCCCAACTCCAATGTCCAGCGTCCTTACATTACAATGACTTTATTCTACATTCCTATACCTAAACCCAACTAATACCGTAATAAGTATTAATATGCAGCAAATTGAAGTTCATTGAACTGAAAGTCATAATTAATAGTTTATTAATAGCGAGAATTTAGAAGTGTCAATGAATTAAGAAAGTTTAAGTTCATTATTTTCAATAAATAATTAAATATAAGTAGCACAGATGCAAAAACATATCCAAATTCTCATTTGAATAAAAGTCAATTTAAATCTGAAGGCAGTGTTATTGCTTTCATTACAATGTTTGTTATACTGCTTTTCATTTATGCTTAGTTACATTAAAATATATATTAAAAAACTTCACATCTAATGAAATCTTTTAACACCAAAATGAAAAAGAATATGACACTTTAGTTTAAGTAGCAATTGTCACTATTAACTACCAGTTCATTACCTGTCTATTATTAAGACATGACTGTTTATTTATACTTATGAAACCTATAAAATACATTTTATGCATGACTTTATTCTACATTCCTAATCCTACCCGATACCTAAACCCAACTAATACCTTTATAAGTATTAATAAGCAGCAAATTAGAAGTTCAATGAGCTGAAAGTCATAGTTAATGGTTTGTTAATAGCAAGAATTGCACCTTAAAATAAAGTTAAAGTGCTTAATTTTCAAAAAAAGTAAAATAAATAAATATAACACAGATGCAAAAACATATCCAAACTCTCATTTTAATAAAAGTAAAATTAAATCTAAAAACAGTGCTGTTTTCTTCATTACAATGTTTGCTATACTGCCTTTCATTTATGCTTAGTTACATAAAAGCCTATATTAAAAAAAAAAAGATAAAATATAACAGACACACATTTTTTTTTCTATTCAATAAGCTCATGACGAATACATTTACACCACCTCTGTCAAGAGAGAAACAGAGAAAAGAGCAGAACAGCTTTTTCTTTCTCTCCTCCTCCTCTACATTTTTTTTTTTTTTGCGTGGGTGTCCGACTCAGGAGAGTTCATGGGTCTCTCCACAGAACAAAGGCCTTCAATCACGCAACACAACACCACCCACCGCATCCTGCTTTCTAATTAATATGAATCACCTTCAGCACCTCAAAAACATCACACTGAAAAAATATACATATATTTGTCTCAGTGATACACCGCAAATTTGTAGAAGTAATAAATAAATATATGATTGAATGAATTAATAAATAAATGAATGACTGAATAAATAAATAAATAAATGAATAATGATTGAATTAATTAATAAATACATGAATGAACAAATGAATGACTAAATGAATGAATGATTGAAAGAATTAATGAATAAATAAATGAATAAATGAATGATTGAATAACTGAATACATAAATGATTTAATGAATGAATAAATAAATGAATAAATGAATGACTAAATGAATGAATGATTGAAAGAATTAATGAATAAATAAATGAATAAATGGATGACTGAATAAATAAATAAATAAATAAATTATTGAATAAATGAATACATAAATAAATTATTTAATTAATGAATAAATAAATGAATAAATGCATGACTAAATGAATGAATGATTGAATGAATTAATGAATAAATAAATGAATAAATGGATAACTGAATAAATAAATAAATAAATGAATAATGATTGAATGAATTAATAAATAAATGAATAAATGAATGACTGAATAAAAAAATGATTGAATGAATTAATTAATAAATGAATAAAAAATGACTGAATAAATAAATAAATGATTGAATGAATTAATGAATAAATAAATGAATAAATGGATGACTGAATAAATAAATAAATGATTGAACAAATGAATGAATGAATAAATAAATGATTGAATGAAAGAATAAATAAATGAACGAATGACTAAAGAAATAAATAAAGGATTGAACAAATAAATAAATGAATGAATAAATAAATGAATAAATGAATGACTAAATAAATAAATGAATGATTGAATGAATTAATGAATAAATAAATGAATAAATGGTTGACTGAATAAATAAATAAATAAATAAATAAATAAATGACTGAATGAATAAATACATAAATGAATAAATGGATGAATGAATAAATGAATAAATTAATAAATGGATAAATGAATGAATAAATAAATGAATAAATAAATGATTGAATGAATGAATTAATAAATAAATGATAGAATGAATGTATGAATAAATGAATAAATAAGTAGATGAATAAATAAATGACTGAAAAAATAAATGAATGAATAAATAAATAAATAATGATTGAATGAATTAATAAATAAATGAATAAATGAATGACTGAATAAATAAATAAATAAATAAATAAATGAATGTATTAATAAATAAATGATTGAATAAATTATTGAATAAATAAATGAATAAATGGATGACTGAATAAATAAATAAATGATTAAATAAATGAATGAATGAATAAATAAATAAATGATTGAATGAATGAAATAATAAATTAATTAATGAATGACTAAAGAAATAAATAAAGGATTGAATAAATAAATAAATGAATGAATAAATAAATAAATGAATAAATGAATGACTAAATAAATAAATAAATGATTGAATGAATTAATAAATAAATGAATGAATAAATGAATGAATGAATGAATAAAAAATAAATGAATAAATGAATTAATGAATTAATGAATTAATGGATGAATAAATAAATAAGTAAATGAATAAATAAATGGATGAATGAATGAATAAATAAATAAATATTTGAATAAATGATTGAATGAATGAATAAATGAATAAATAAGTAAATGAATAAATAAATGACTGAAAAAATAAATGAATAATTAAATAAATGATTGAATGAATAAATGAATATATGAATGACTGAAATAATAAATAAATTAATAATGAAATGATTAAATTAATAAATGAATAAATATGCATACATGCAAACAAATAACAAAATATACTACAGTTTATCACTTAAAAACACTGATAGTAAACTAATATTAATAAAAGATACAAAAAACTATAAATCTACTGTTTTAAATAAATCAATAAATGACATAAACAAAAACATGCAATCCAAAATGTTGTCTCAAAATTATGCATGCATATTTTCTGTCATTAGCATATATAAATGCAGAAGGAAGTGATTTGCTAATAAAGATAAAGTATTCCAGAGTGCTGTATAATAATTACACACATAACTCCAGTCCTGGCACACACATTAATGCGCAATTTAACAAGGGACCCAGACAGTCCTCCACAACTCTGAAAAGTGTTACACATGAGATTTTTTTCTTATTTTTTATCTCAACTACAACTTTTCAGATTGCATTGCATCATTTCTGAGCCGCAGGACACAGCTTGCATGGAAAAACAAGCGAAAAACTGTCACAGCCAATCAGAAACCAGATACTGTCACAGCCAACCAAGCATACTTGCAAAATCAAACACAGCATCTAAACGGCTTAAGAGGAAAAAAACAAAGACCGAAACTCTGCGACCATGTCAGTCAAACCCTTATTACACCAAAGCCATCATGCTCCAATGCTGACCCTAACACTGAATCTGTACACACATACCATTAGTCACAGACCGACAGCGAGTGTGTGTGTCTGTGAGTATGTGTATGTACTGTATGTGTCTGGCATTCATCACACTGTGGGAACCAAATGTCCCAACAAGTATAGCAATACGAGTTATCTTTGCCATGCTGGGACACTATTTTAAAGAAAATGGCGTATAAATAACACAGAATGAAGTATTTAGAAATTTTGAAGATATAAAATGCAGATTGTTTCCTTTGTAAGCTTGTGAAAAGAGGACAAAATATAAAGTCTGTATAGTATAGTTGTGTATAGTGTAGATCTAACAGCTTTCCCCGGAATTAGAGGGATACAAAGTTAGTATTAGCTCTACTGTAATAGATCTGGGTGTTATACTAAACAGCAACTTAACTTACAAATCATATCTCCAATGTCACAAAAAACGCCTTCTTTCATCTAAGAAATATCGCTAGGTCACAAAGTATGCTCTCCATCTCAGATGCAGAAATGCTAGTTCATGCTTTTATGACTTCTAGGCTGGATTACTGTAATGCTGTTCGCTGGTTTCCCAGCATCCTCTACTAATAAACTTCAGTTAGTGCAAAATGCAGCTGCCAGAGTTCTTACCAGGTCTAGAAAATATGACCATATCACCCCAATTTATCCTCCTTACACTGGCGGCCTGTTAAGTTCTGCATTGATTATGAAATATGTCTTCTTACCTATAAAGCTTTAAATAATCTAGCTCCTGTTTATCTAACCAACCTTCTGTCTCGCTACAATCCAACTCTTTAAGATGAATTGAATAGTAAAAAAATTATCACGCCTATGGGAAAACCCCATAAAACATGAAAACACCGTGTGCGTGTGTGTGTTCCTTGCATTCCTTACAAATGTACCCACAAGAATAGCAATATACGTTAATTTTGACCTTGTGGGGACATTTTTTTTGGCCCCCATGAGAAAAAACTACTCACAAATCAAATAAAATGAAGTGTTTTTTAAATCTAAAATGCAGATTGTTTCCTGTGAGGGTTGAGTTTATGAGTAAAGTTGGGGAAAGATGACATAATATACAATCTGTAGAGTATAAAAATCATCATGCTTATGGGAAGTCCCTATAAAACATGAAAACACAATGTGTGTGTGTGTTCTTTGTGTGTGTTCCTTGCATTCTTTACATTGTGGGGACCAAACGTCCCCACAAGAATAGCAAAATCAGTAAATCTTGACCATGTGGGAACATTTTTTTGCTCCATATGAGTTAAAATGTCTTGTAAACCACATTAATTGAACAGTTTTTAAAATGTAAACATGCAGATTGTTTTCTGTGAGGGTTGGGTTTAGGAGTAACGTTAGGGGAAAGAGGACATAATACAGAAAACAGTCTGTATAATATAAAAATCATTACGCCTATGGGAAGTCACCATAAAACATGAAAAACGTGTTCCTTGCATTCCTTACATTGCAGAGACCAAATATCCCCACAAGAATAATAATATTGGTCAATTTTGACCTTGTGGGGACATTTTTTGGTACTCATGAGGAAAAACAGCTTAAAAATCTTATAAAATGAAGTGTTTTAAAATGTAAACATGCAGATTGTTTCCTGTTGAGGGTGGGTTTAGGAGTAACAATGGGGAAAGAGGATAGACTATACAGTTTGTATAGTAGATAAATCATTATGGGGCAGCATGGTGGCGCAGTGGGTAGCACAATCGCCTCAAAGCAAAAAGGTCGCTAGTTCGAGTCCCAGCTGGGTCAGTTGGTATTTCTGTGTTGAGTTTGCATGTTCTCCCTGTGCTTCCTCTGGGTGGTCCGGTTTCCCCCGTAGTCCAAACATACAGGTGAATTGGGTAAGCTAAATTGACCGTAGTGTATGTGAGTGTGTGCAAGAGTGTGTGGGTGTTTCCCAGTGTTGGGTTGCGGCTGGAAGAGCAATCGATGCGTAAAACCTGTCCTGGATTGGTTGGCGGTTCATTCCGCTGTGGCAACCCCTGATTAATAAAGGGACTAAGCCGAAAAGAAAATGAATGAATGAATAAATAATTTTGCCTATGGGAAGCCCTCATAAAACATAGAAACACAATGTGGGTGTATGTGTTCCGTACATTCTGTACATTGCGGGGACCAAACGTCCCCACAATAATATCAATATCAGTACATGTTGACCTTGTGGGGACATTTTTTTTGGCCCTTGTGAGAAAAAAAACGGCTCATAAATCACACAAAATGAAGTGTTTTTAAAAATGTAACTGTTCCCTGTTTCCTTTTGAAGTTTGGATTTAGAGGTATAGGCTAAGAGAATATACAGATTTTTTACTGTATAAAAGTTATCACATCTATGAAAAGTCCCCATAAGTATACATGTACATGTGTGTGTGTTTTTGTGTATGTATGTATGTGTGTGGATTTCTTTAGGACAGCTGAAGGTCACTCAGACGTTCAGGCAATCACCCTAATGAAAACAAACGAGGGAGAGTCTGCTCGCTTTCTGCGTAATCAAACACACGAGCCGTGGACAGAAAGAGAGCGAGAGATAAAGAGAGAGAGAGAGAGATCTAAAGGGTCTGTACCTCAGCATTGTTCTGTAATTTACTGTTTCCAGTTTAGGTCCGCTCCAGGGGAGATTTAAAGGCACGTGGAAACAAAAAGGGCTCCGGCACAAACACAGAGGATGTAGACATTACAGGCAATCTTGAGTTACGACTTCATCTTTAAAGTAAGAGAGAATGATGAGCAAACACTCATGGACAAGCGGAGCTTTCGGCTGGTGAAGATGTTGCGGCGATAAAGTTAGAAAACATTATAAAATTCAAATCCGGGCTAAGCTTTGTTTGTTAGTATTGATTTTATTCTATAGGCATGAAAACCAAAACGTTGGGTATATATTGATCTTTAGCAAATACAGGCAAAAATAACAGCTTTTCTGTCTTCTGAAATGAATGGAAAATGTTGGTGACTCATCCTGCACTACACAGATTTTTGTCCAATCAAAAGACAGAGACTGTAGCCATAACTGCTGTTAAACTTGACTATATAAAAGTCCTTCAGTATGACCCATAAACACTTATAATTTTTTTGTAAAACAACACAATGATTATGGGTAGATAGATAGATAGATAGATAGATAGATAGATAGATAGATAGATAGATAGATAGATAGATAGATAGATAGATAGATAGATAGATAGATAGATAGATAGATAGATAGATAGATAGATAGATAGATAGATAGATAGATAGATAGATAGATAGATAGATAGATAGATAGATAGCAGTGGCGGCTGGTCAATAGAGGGCGCTGGGGCGCCGCACCCCTTCAAGTTAGACCCCTTTAATATGTTAATGTTTATTATCACAAATATTAACAAAATAAATTGATTTAATTATAACATTCTAACATTTATTGTAGTCATACTAACATTTATTGAAAAAAAATGTATGAACAATATTTTTTCATATGTGTGCGGGGCGCCGGACTAATGAGTGTCTATGTAGGTACACAAACTTTTGCAATGCATGTGATATGACAATAAGCTCTAATTGGCCTGATTTAAATTGTCCCTGGGGCGCAGCGCTCTGCGCCCCGAACCCTCCCAGTTTTGTTGTTAGAACGAATCATATTTGTTTTTATATGATTGGCCTTATGTGATTGGACCATTCTCACCAAAGAGCTTAGAATGCAAATTTCTTGAGATGAAGGAAAATTCCGTTGTATCTTTGCAAAGATATCCGTTCACAAGGCGTTTGGATGAAGAAAAAAAAAAAGAATCAAAAGCTTGGACCAGATCGACCGTCTTTGCAAATTCACCAGTAGTCAAGTGATGGCGAGCGTGCGAATATTCGGGGCTTTTCCAGCACTTGTTATAACAAACGGAGTTGGCCGGCAGGTTCATGTAAGTCATACCTTTTACTATTTCCGTGTTTGCTGTTTCAAACAGCATGACGCAAGAGAGGCTGAATGCATTGGCCATGCTGTCAATAGAGAAGACACTGGTGACTGAGATGACTGACTTTAACGGTTATTGAGAAATTTGCAAGCCAGAAGAAAAAAAGGAGAGCATAATTTATTTTCAAGTAGTGCTACTGGCCAGTGATTAGGCAACATTTGTTTGTGTGTGTGTGTATGTGTATGTGTGCGTTTACTGATTATCTTGATTACTTTATTACTGATAATAAACCCAAATTGAACTAAAATGAACTGATTTGTGATGCATTTATTGTATGCTTTAGTCATATTTTTGTTTTTTGATACATCACCTGAAAAATGGCTTTTACACTCTTACTTTACCAACAGTTAGATTTTTTTTCTGGTGTTTGCGCCCCCCCCCAAATTTTTTTACACCAGCCGCCACTGATAGATAGATAGATAGATAGATAGATAGATAGATAGATAGATAGATAGATAGATAGATAGATAGATAAATATTTCTTTTTTAAATAAACTATGTTCTTTCTAAATTTCTTTGCAAAAACAAAAAAATATGTATATCAGTAAATAAATGTTGTTTTGAGGTGGATACATTTTTTAAAGTGAACTTTAATAATAATTTTAACATTTTATTTATAATTTTAATAGTTTAATAAAAATAAAATAAAAGTTCCTTGAGTGCATACAGTATAATCATTTTAAATCGATTTTTGAAGGATTAGATTAGAATTATATCAGATTAGAACTAAAAACCTCAATAATGTAAGCTGTTTACTCACCTCGGCCACTGCAGAACTAAATTACATTTTATAATATATTGAAATAGAAAACATTACTGTGTTGATTGTACTGACCTTTCACAATATTATTGTTATTGTATTTTTAATTGTGTATATATGAGAGACTTCTTTCAAAAACATTTTAAAAATCTAATTCAATTTGCTGAAGGAATTTTTCGATACATAATAAGTCTTTTAAATTAAAGTAAAATGTCTACTTGATGCACTGCAATCCTTTAAACGAGTCTTTAATATGTACAATCAGTTGATTCTTGTTCTAAATATGCCATGTGTGTTATTGGTATATACACTTTTGCTACGGTAAAAAACAGCCATGTATGGTAGTCGTTATCTTTTACTCAGAAAAAAATATACAAAATAAACAGTACACATTATATAATGCGTGAAGGGAAAAAACATAATATGTAATGCTTTATTACACTTATAATGCTTTGATGCTTTAAAAAAACATTTTTCTTACCTTCTTTTTGATTGAAATGATTTGAAATCCTGTGATAACAAAAGCACTCCTATCCACCTTTTTTAAACCACACAGGCCTAATGCTTTTTTTGTGAACTTCTACTGTTAAACTATATAAAAAAAAATCAAATGTTTTAAACAATCGGATATAATGAGGTGACTTTATTCTAAAATACCAACAATGAAAATCCCAGGACACTAAAAATGAACCACAAAGCCAAACATACACTATAAAAACAGATTAGACAACTGAGTAAGCCTGTTGCCTTAAAATGATTAGTAAATGCATAATTATAAAGATTAAGCCAAGTCAACTTAACATTTTTATGCTACAACAGGTTCACTTTGTATTTAAGTAAAGTCAACTTGTCGCTTTTAAGGCAATACGCTTTTTTTTTTTAAGTAACTAATCGCTTTTTTACAGTACTGTATATAAATTATTATTTGTAATTCAGTTTGTGTGAATGAAAGTTGCCCAAACAGGATGTGCAACCCATCATTATGGGAGTTAATTCTGTTAAACTGTAAATAATTAGTCAAATGTTAAAAAAAATCAGATATAATAAAGTGACTTTATCCTAAAATACCAACATTAAAATCCCAGTGATGATAAAAATGAACCACAAAGCCAAAAGTACATTATAAACAGAGATTAGTCAACTAATGAGTAAACCTTTTGCTTTAAAATAATTAGTAAATGAATATACGCCTTATTATAAAGATAAAGTTAAGTCAACTTAACAGTTCCAAGTTACAACAGGTTTACTTGTGTTTAACAAAAATTGGATATAATGAGTTGACTTTATTCTAAAATACCAACAATAAAAATGAACCCCAAAGCCAAACGTACAGTATAAAAAGAGATTAGTCCACTTAGTGAGTAACCCTGTTGCCTTAAATTGATTAGTAAATGCATAATTATAAAGATAAAGTAAAGTCAACCTAACATTTCCAAGTTACAACAGGTTTACTTTGTATTTAAGTAAGTCAACTTGTCGCTTTTAAGGCAAAACTTTTTTTATAATGTTCTGTATATGGATTATTAGTTGATCTTCAGTCCGTGTGAATAAAAGTTGCCCAAACAGGATGTGCAACCCATAATTAGGGGGAGTTAATTCTGTTAAACTGTAAATAATCAGTCAAATGTTGAAGAAAAAACCCAGATATAATGAGGTGATTTTATTCAAAAATACCAACAATAAAAATCCCAGAACACTAAAAATGAACCACAAAGCTAAACATACACTATAAAAAGAGATTAGCCCACTAATGAGTAAACCTGCTGCCTTACAATGATTAGTAAATGAATATATGCCTAATTATAAAGGTATAGTTAACTCAACCTACAGTAATAGTTTCAATTTACAACAGGTTTGTTTTGTATTTAAGTAAAGTCAACTTGTCGCTTTTAAGGCAATACGCTTTTTTTTTTTTTTTTAAGTAACTAATTGCTTTTTTACAGTACTGTATATGGATTATTAGTTGATATTCAGTTTGTGTGAATGAAAGTTGCCCAAACAGGATGTGCAACCCATAATTATGGGAGTTAATTCTGTTAAACTGTAAATAATCAGTCAAATGTAAAAAAAAAATCAGATATAATAAAGTGACTTTATCCTAAAATACCAACATTAAAATCCCAGTGATGATAAAAATGAACCACAAAGGCAAAAGTACACTATAAACAGAGATTAGTCAACTAATGAGTAAACCTCTTGCTTTAAAATAATTAGTAAATGAATATACGCCTTATTATAAAGATAAAGTTAAGTCAACTTAACAGTTACAACAGGTTTACTTATGTTTAACAAAAATTGGATATAATGCGTTGACTTTATTCTGAAATACCAACAATAAAAATGCCAGGACAGTAAAAATGAACCCCAAAGCCAAACGTACAGTATAAAAAGAGATTAGTCCACTTAGTGAGTAACCCTGTTGCCTTAAAATGATTAGTAAATGCATAATTATAAAGATAAAGTAAAGTCAACCTAACATTTCCAAGTTACAACAGGTTTACTTTGTATTTAAGTAAGTTAACTTGTCGCTTTTAAGGCAAAACTTTTTTTATAATGTTCTGTATATGGATTATTAGTTGATCTTCAGTCCGTGTGAATAAAAGTTGCCCAAACAGGATTTGCAACCCATAATTAGGGGGAGTTAATTCTGTTAAACTGTAAATAATCAGTCAAATGTTGAAAAAAAAAAGAGATAATGAGGTGATTTTATTCAAAAATACCAACAATAAAAATCCCAGGACACTAAAAATGAACCAGAAAGCCAAACATACACTATAAAAAAAGATTAGACAACTGAGTAAGCCTGTTGCCTTAAAATGATTAGTAAATGCATAATTATAAAGATTAAGCCAAGTCAACTTAACATTTCTATGCTACAACAGGTTTACTTTGCTTTTTTTTTAAGTAACTAATCGCTTTTTTACAGTACTGTATATGGATTATTAGTTGATATTCAGTTTGTGTGAATGAAAGTTGCCCAAACAGGATGTGCAACCCATCATTATGGGAGTTAATTATGTTAAACTGTAAATAATCAGTCAAATGTAAAAAAAAAAATCAGATATAATAAAGTGACTTTATCCTAAAATACCAACATTAAAATCCCAGTGATGATAAAAATGAACCACAAAGGCAAAAGTACACTATAAACAGAGATTAGTCAACTAATGAGTAAACCTCTTGCTTTAAAATAATTAGTAAATAAATATACGCCTTATTATAAAGATAAAGTTAAGTCAACTTAACAGTTACAACAGGTTTACTTATGTTTAACAAAAATTGGATATAATGCGTTGACTTTATTCTAAAATACCAACAATAAAAATGCCAGGACAGTAAAAATGAACCACAAAGCCAAACGTACAGTATAAAAAGAGATTAGTCCACTTAGCGAGTAACCCTGTTGCCTTAAAATGATTAGTAAATGCATAATTATAAAGATAAAGTTAAGTTAACTTAACATTTCCAAGTGACAACAGGTTTACTTTGTATTTAAGTAAGTTAACTTGTCGCTTTTAAGGCAAAACTTTTTTTATAATGTTCTGTATATGGATTATTAGTTGATCTTCAGTCCGTGTGAATAAAAGTTGCCCAAACAGGATGTGCAACCCATCATTATGGGAGTTACTTCTGTTAAACTGTAAATAATCAGTCAAATGTTAAAAAAAAAAAAAAATCAGATATAATAAAGTGACTTTATCCTAAAATACCAACATTAAAATCCCAGTGATGATAAAAATGAACCACAAAGCCAAAAGTACATTATAAACAGAGATTAGTCAACTAATGAGTAAACCTCTTGCTTTAAAATAATTAGTAAATGAATATACGCCTTATTATAAAGATAAAGTTAAGTCAACTTAACAGTTACAACAGGTTTACTTATGTTTAACAAAAATTGGATATAATGAGTTGACTTTATTCTAAAATACCAACAATAAAAATGCCAGGACAGTAAAAATGAACCCCAAAGCCAAACGTAGAGTATAAAAAGAGATTAGTCCACTTAGTGAGTAACCCTGTTGCCTTAAAATGATTAGTAAATGCATAATTATAAAGATAAAGTTAAGTCAACTTAACATTTCCAAGTTACAACAGGTTTACTTTGTATTTAAGTAAGTTAACTTGTCGCTTTTAAGGCAAAACTTTTTTTATAATGTTCTGTATATGGATTATTAGTTGATCTTCAGTCCGTGTGAATAAAAGTTGCCCAAACAGGATGTGCAACCCATAATTAGGGGGAGTTAATTCAGTTAAACTGTAAATAATCAGCCAAATGTTGAAAAAAACCCCAGATATAATGAGGTGATTTTATTCAAAAATACCAACAATAAAAATCCCAGAACACTAAAAATGAACCAAAAAGCTAAACGTACAGTATAAAAAGAGATTAGCCCACTAATGAGTAAACCTGCTGCCTTACAATGATTAGTAAATGAATATATGCCTAATTATAAAGGTAAAGTTAACTCAACCTAATAGTTTCAATTTACAACAGGTTTACTTTGTATTTAAGTAAGTCAACTTGTCGCTTTTAAGGCAATACGTTTTTCAATACTAATTGCTTTTTTACAGTACTGCATATGGATTATTAGTTGATATTCTGTTTGTGTGAATGAAAGTTGCCCAAACAGGATGTGCAACCCATCGTTATGGGAGTTACTTCTGTTAAACTGTAAATAATCAGTCAAATGTTAAAAAAAAATCAGATATAATAAAGTGACTTTATCCTAAAATACCAACATTAAAATCCCAGTGATGATAAAAATGAACCACAAAGCCAAAAGTACATTATAAACAGAGATTAGTCAACTAATGAGTAAACCTCTTGCTTTAAAATAATTAGTAAATAAATATACGCCTTATTATAAAGATAAAGTTAAGTCAACTTAACAGTTACAACAGGTTTACTTATGTTTAACAAAAATTGGATATAATGCGTTGACTTTATTCTAAAATACCAACAATAAAAATGAACCACCAAGCCAAACGTACAGTATAAAAAGAGATTAGTCCACTTAGTGAGTAACTTTGTTGCCTTAAATTGATTAGTAAATGCATAATTATAAAGATAAAGTTAAGTCAACTTAACATTTCCAAGTTACAACAGGTTTACTTTGTATTTAAGTAAGTTAACTTGTCGCTTTTAAGGCAAAACTTTTTTTCTAATGTTCTGTATATGGATTATTAGTTGATCTTCAGTCCGTGTGAATAAAAGTTGCCCAAACAGGATGTGCAACCCATAATTAGGGGGAGTTAATTCTGTTAAACTGTAAATAATCAGTCAAATGTTGAAAAAAAAAACAGATATAATGAGGTGATTTTATTCAAAAATACCAACAATAAAAATCCCAGAACACTAGAAATGAACCACAAAGCTAAACGTACACTATAAAAAGAGATTAGCCCACTAATGAGTAAACCTGCTGCCTTAAAATGATTAGTAAATGAATATATGCCTAATTATAAAGGTAAAGTTAACTCAACTTAATAGTTTCAATTTACAACAGGTTTACTTTGTATTTAAGTAAAGTCAACTTGTCGCTTTTAAGGCAACAAACTTTTTTAAAAGTAACTAAATGCTTTTTTCATAGTGTATCTCTTACCTTCACTACTGTATGCACTGTATGAATTATTAGTTGCACAGCCTTATCATTTAAAACGATTGATTTCAGTTCTTGTGAATGAAAGTTGCCCAAACAGGAAATGCAATCAATAATTTAAAACAATAAAAAAAAATTGTAATTAAATTTGAAAAATCTGACAATAATAAACCGCTTTAATCAGGTCTACGCTGTGGATTTCATCAGCCACGAAGACACGAGACGCGAGCAGACAAAATTTGTCTCTTCATTAGCATGGCGGCTAATTAATGAGCAGTTGTAAATCAGTCTGAAACATGAAGGCAGCAGCTGGGCTTGAAATATCCCTCGCCTGAGAGATAGCGAGAGAGAGAGAAGCAACTGGTGAGTGTGAGATCATTGAGACATTAGCACTGATCAATAAGCAGAAGCCTACTATTGCATATAAACCATCCCAGCGGATGCAGCGCCTCAGGCAGGGAAAGAGGAGGAAACATGGGCTTTATATGGAGCCTCACATTCGTTCAATCACAAAACGCTCGCCATTCCTCCAGACTGAGCAGCAGGTGTGCGATCATTTCTGACGCAGCTCCAGACGTCTCAATAAATGCATTATTGTGTTGTCAGACTATATGAAACTGTCATCCTACATTATTGATGGAAGGTAAGTCGCTGTAAACGGCCGTGGAGTCAATGTAAAGCTGCTGCTGCTGGGGAAATATGATATAAAAGTGCTTATTCAGTTCAGCTGATACACAGAGAAGGTGTTTATGCCTCTTATGAAGCGGTGTGGAAAAAAAGAGACAAGCCAGTTTGTTTTCAGCGTTGACATTTAGTGTATTTGTATACTGTCTACTGACATTACTGTATTTAAAGGGATAGTTCACTCAAAAATGACATTCATCATTTACTCTCCCTTCATTTGTACAAAAGCTATTTGAGTGTTCTTCTGTCGAACACAAAAGAAGATATTTTGAAGCATGCTGATGATTGCTGGCACCCATTGACATCCATAATTTTTTTTTCCTACTATTGAAGTCAATGGGTGCAAGCTAGCATTCTTCAAAATATATTCAGTTGTGTTCAACAGAAGAAGGAAACTTATAAAGGTTTAAATCCGCATGGAGGAGAATAAATGATGAAGTAATTTTCATTTTTGTGGGAACTATACCTTTAAATGAAGTCGCCTGTAACTTGACATTTCTTTTTTTTACTTGGGTATTTATTTATGCATTATGGGACCTTGATGACATTTTTCTTGAGGTTGAAAAGTTAACCGTGCAGTTTAACATTTATATTGTTTCAGTTTGAAGTTATATTGTTTGGGTTGGTCATGTACTGTAAATTACTGCACATGAACTGGATAATGAGTTTCCTGAAAAGTTTCAGTTGATTTATGGGTTTCTTAGAGTTTATTTCCGATTTAACTAGGAAGTTAATAATTACAATTATTTTATGATGACATTAAAAATCCTAAAAAAAAAAAGAAAAAAAAAGTGATTTAAATAACTCTGAATTAGCAAAGAATAAAACTAAATTCAAACAAAATTGGTTTAGAATAGAAGAGAATTATTTATAAGATGTACATCATAAATAAGTGATTCATCTAAACTATAATGATTTATTCTAATTGCAATGTAAGAGATATAATAATATTAATATTAGTAGGATAAAAACATGTCTAGATATTTAGTTGTAAAAAATAAAATAAATCAATAAATACATTTATTTAAATACATTATAAATAAGTTAACTAATTAAATTAAAGATTAGTGATTTGCAGAACACTATATTAGCATAAAATAAAATAAAATAAAAGCTTAAAAACGTTTTTCGGTTAGGCAACATAAAAATTAGAGATAACATTTTAGTTTAATTATCTCTATTAAATAGTGGCTTATTATCTGTCTATAATAAAGACATTGGCTGTTATTTAATACTTAAGTACATATTCTGCATGATTTTATTCTACACTCTTAGAAATAAAAATACAACATCTGTCACTGGTGTGGTACCTTTTCAAAAGGTACACTTTTGAACCGTACAGGTGGACTTTCAGGGTACACTTTTGTACCTTTAAGGTGCTATGAGGTACAGATATGTACTTTTTTAGGTATTAATATGCACCTTTAAGGACATGTTAGAAACAAAAATGTACCTTTTGAAAATCCTTTTCTGAGAGTGTACATCCCTAATTAAGGAATCGGGCACAAACACGAGGTTTCAGAGTCGATTGGAATCGGAGGTTCCCTCCCTATCAGGACTCGAATATATATATATAGCAGCTTGAAGTGGAAAGCGCGTATGTCTGCACTCTAGATGTATTATAAAGTTGATGACGACAACATTGCCATAGCGAATTGTTAGATATCCTCCTAGGGCCCGAATGTCCACATACGTGGACAGCACATTTTTAGCTCTTAAGTGGCTATTTAAAATACTTTGAATGTTTTATATTTTGTTACAGACATACAGTGTCATCCTGCAACTGTTTTGCAGCATATGATATGTCCCAAACCCTATTTTTTAACTGCCCAAAATAGGAAAAAAATATGTTTTTACTCTCTGATAGTCAAAGCAAGATAAAAAAAAATCTATGTTAAATATGCATAAAAGAAAATTCGAGAAAGACTGTTTTGTGTAAATTCGGACCACGAGTCCACATATATGGACATAATTTTTCTCTAAAAGTACATCATATCAAAAGATGATGTTTAGATTTTTATTCTAATTGAGTTCCAATAAGTTCAAATAGCAAAGAGAAATAACAAATGCATGTAAAAAACACCTTGGGCCTTAAGAGATATGTAAACTTGGGATTGCATACACCCGACATAATACAGCAAGTTTCATTGAGAAAAACATATACTGTATTTCCTTCTGTGAAACTTACTACTGTGATGACAGTAAGAGTTAGAAATGCGGTTCCTTAAAGCACACTACTGGCTTTGCAAACACTGTGGTACTTTTATCATTATTATTATTATTATTTTGTTTACATGCCTGAGTTGCTATTTGTTTTATATTAGTTTTTTTATATTATAAGTTTTTTATACTAAAGTCCAAAAGTGAAGAATTTATGTTATTTATTACTTGATTGTATAAGCTACCTCACATAAATGCTCTGTTTGTTAACAGAGTTGTTGAATGTTAAAATAAGGTGAATTAAATAAAAAATAAGGAACATCCTGGATCCGTCCGTTTCTTCGCTCTTCTTTATTTTTTTTTTATTTATTATAAAAGTATCGGATCGGGTTTCAGTATCAGCAGATACTCAAAATTAAATGACTCGGACTCGAGGGCAAAAAAACCTGGTCGGGACATCCCTATCCCTAATCCTACACTATAGCGAGACACAAAAAGACTACCTTAATAACTATTAATAAGCAGCAAAAATTTGAAGCAAACGTTAAAGTTAATGGTTTATTTATACTAAGATTTGTACCTGAAAATAAAGTGTGACGAAATACATATATTGTATGTATATCATGTAAGTATACTGTGTATGTGCAAGTATGTTATGCATGTGTGTGCATGTACAAATGTAAGTACTACTTTGTGTGTGTATGTATATACTATACCTATCTATCTATCTATCTATCTATCTATCTATCTATCTATCTATCTATCTATCTATCTATCTATCTATCTATCTATCTATCTATCTATCTATCTATCTATCTATCATCGTATATAGTATATATTTGTTGTTTATTTTGCTCTATTTGTTTATTTTTTAATATTTTACCTGATATTGATGTTGTTTCTTAATACTTATTTGTTTGTGAAGTGCTTTGAGTTGCATGTATGTCAGAAAGTGATTTACAAATAATAAAATATTATTATTATTACTATTATTATACATTTTTAAATGCACAGCAGACCCATCCACTACTATACACCCAGCTTCAAAACTACCAGATATCTACTGCATCATTCAGTCATGCATTGGCAGATGGTCTTCAAGAAAGAGAAACTACATTCAGACGTGTTGTTTTGTTGGACTCTGAGGCCTGTGAGTCAGCAGCAGTGGTTTGTTGGTAGGAAAGCTGCACTCTAAGCGAGAGATAGAGAGAGATATTTCATCTTGACTGTGTCAGACAGTAACAAGCCGGCGCTCCAGGATGCAGTAAACAGCTGGCAGGGCTCCAGCGGGGGGTCTGACACTCATCTCCCTCCATCACTGCCTCCAACGGCCCCTCTAATGGACCCTTCAAACGGACGCCACCACATCCATATTTTATTTGTATGTATGTATGTGTGTGTGTGTGTGTGTGTGTCTGCACTGTAGCCTGTGGTTTTGCCTGTTGTTGACACCGACTGCTTTAGTAGCATGATTTCTTGAGTGCAGAAGAAGAGGGCTGGCTACTAAACAGACCAGCGGCACACTGACACTATGAGCGCTAAACCACACATAACGTTTGATTCGATTTTTATGTTATGTTATCAGAGAAAAAATAAAACTATAGGAAATATCTAAAAATTGGACCTTATCACATGCGTATAGACTGAAAAGAATGATTAATCGGATTTACTAAATGTTTTTTTAGGGAAAGTGGTTGCAAACAATTGATATGGGCTGAATTTAAACAAACAAATTACGTTAAACATGATCAAATTTAATTTGTTCGGCCCATATAAATAGTTTGCAACCACTTATACCTTAAAACAAATAAAATAATCCAACAAATCAGTTTTTTCAGTGTATTAAAGGGATAGTTCACCCAAAAATCTAAATTCTGTCATCATTTATTCATCCTTTTTCTTGCTTAAATCCTTGTTTCTGTTAAACACAAAATAAGATAATTTGAAAAATGTTGGAAACTGACGAAGATTCTCTAAAAGTATTCTCTAAATGTGAAGCAGTTTGTATTCCATAAAAGCAAACATGCAAGCATGTAAACTAAAGATGCTGTGGTATGTAAAAGCATGCAGTAAACACAGTGGTGTAAAGTAACTAATTACAAATACTCAAATTACTGTAATTAATTTGTTTTTCTCAGGAAATGTAATTTACTGAATAGTTTTAAAAATGTGTACTTTTACTTTTCCTTGAGAACATTTTTAGTGCAGTATCTGTACTTTTACTCCACTACTTTCCTTCAACCTGCAGTCACTACTTTTTTTTTTCTTGTCTATGGGGATTAGATAAATCAGTCCTGTGATTCCTGTCCAATCAAATCACACATAGAAGGTAAATCGTATCCTAATGAACTTCCTCAAGACGTGTGCACTTTATAATTGCAGCAAACTGTTTGGAAGCATTAAAAGTGTCCATGAAGATGTCCAAAATTTTTACACGCATTGATCCAGAGACTGTTTAGATGCATGTCACTGATGAGAAGATGACAGATGTTTACTGTATGAAGACTGAAATGGCCTTAAACACCCAGCAGGCACAAGACGTCAACATGACGTCTAATTGACGTTGAACCCTACAGTCATGGGGACTTTGCATTTTGTTTGGAAATGAAAATCGGGTTGTTGTCAGAACTCAACGTCAGGCCAACATCAATATCCAATGTCCAATCTAAAAATCAACCAAATATAAACGTCTAATGATGTTACAGCTTGACGTTGTGTGAACGTTACCCCTATGATATCTATCAGATGTTGGATTTTGGTTGCCGTACCTGATGAATAAATATGACGTTGGTTTAAGATGTTGGCTCAACGTTGGATTTTGGTCACTTTTCTAACAACCTAAGAATCAACCAAATATCAATGTCATTTGACGTCATTATTGGACGGCAAAATAACGTCGTCCTTAGCTGCTGGCTTGACAATAAATTTTGGTCACCTGACATTACAACCTAAATCTAACCTAATATTATGTTGTGTGCCTGCTGGGCAATAACTAAATGCACTACAGAATGTTACGTTTACACACAGATGCACAAATTACATGTAAACATATCAGCTTTTGACAGCGTAATACTCACTACTCATTACTCGAGTACTTTTAAAAGGGCTACTTTTTACTCATACTTTGAGTAATATTTACAGCATATACTTTTACTCTACTTGCACTACATTTTTAGGTAAGTAATGGGACTTTTACTTGAGTATAATTTTTCAGTACTCTTTCCACCACTGAGTAAACTTGAGCCAGGCATGAGCCAGGCTAAAACTAGGTTTGTGTAAGATGAGTAAACCTGCTCAGGAGCAACACTATGAGAAGGCTATGCTAAAGAATAACTAAATATGTAAAATAACTGAATATGTAAAGCACTGATTATATATGTTATACATTCATATGAAGCTATATGTGTGAGAAGTATTCAGGAGAGTATCATATTATTAAGTTGATGTACATCATGACAATGTATGTAGACACTTTGAAGGTGCATCTATGAAGTGACATCTCTAGTGTGAAAGCAGTTGCTTACGTAGACCTTAGCTAGCGAGCTGAGAGCCAAAAATAACAGGGCCACGTGAAGGTGAAAACTTATCCAAGGATGGTCAGAAGTTAAAACGAGACACCTAGGGGTGGGGCAAAAAAACTCTATAAAGATTGTGAAGAACACAGACACTTAGCAATTGTCCAGGAGAGACGCTTTCAGAGGTCTGCTCTGCACTTTCAACGTCTAATTTTTGGTATTCAAAACCAACCGTTTGATTCCTCATTGATTAATGAAAAGGCCAGCAACTACGACAAAACCTGTAACCATTGACTTCCATAGTAATTGTTTTTTTTTTTCCTAATATGGAAGTCAGTGGTTACAGGTTTTCAGCTTTCTTTAAATTATCTTCTGCTGTGTTAATAAAGGTGTGGAAGGGAGAGTAAATAGTGAGTAAATGTTCATTTTTGGGTAACTATCCATTTAACACTCTCAATCTGATTTATTGCTGCATGCTATTTGCATTAAAATACTAATAATACTGGCAAAGCTTAATAATAATACATTGCATTTAATGACATGAGTTAATTTGGGGGTATTAAATGCTTTAGTTCAACCTTTTGTTTAATATAATTTATATTGATACACAGAAGTGCAATATATTATTCAATTATTGACATTATTAAACACTATTACTGCTTCATACTATTATCTCAGGCAAATTTACAAAGTTGATGTTCAATTCAATTGTTGTTAATGACTTTAATTAACTACCACATCGTGGAATTAATCAGCTTAAAAACTTTAATTGTTTGATAATATTATGATTATGATGATTATTATTACTGTTGTCTTGCATTTTCTGATTTATTTTTCATTTGAATTTAATTTAGCTTAATTTTGTTGGGTTTTAGCTAGTCTCCTGGCCTATTGTGATGCGAGAGACCATTAAAACCAGCCAGCTGAACAAGCAAAACCAGTTTAGGCTGATTCACATTTTTTTCCCCAGCACAGATGTCATATCATTGAGCTAAAAACAGTTTTAAAATATCATTTCAGCATGGTTAAGGCCCAATCCCAATTCTATTTTTGTACCCCAACCCTTTCCTTTCCACTTTCTCTTGGCCCTTGAAACAGAGGGTGAAGGGGAAGGGCTTCAATTTTACCCCTAAGCAATGGGATGGCACTACAACACCTGCACAATTCATCATATGTCATCGCGATCTCTTGCTTCATATGAGATCAGACGATCGCGAGTGCTGTGGTTATTCCAGTTGCTTTTTTTTTTTTAGTATTTATCTTCAGGAAATCGCTGAAGGCATATATCATGTTATTATAACGATATAATGTGGCAATAAGATCGTAACTATACTGTGCATTTACACCATGGCCATATGCATCTATGTACAGTAAATACATGAAAACAACTTTAACATTACTGTATAGCAGACACTGTAAAAAGCTCATTTCCGGCCACTAGACTTTTCTGACAGGGTATTCGAGTGTCATCGAGTGTCAGAATGTTGTGGGACTGCTATACACGAGTTATTATTATGGATTATAGATACAGAAATTTAGCGTTTTTCTTTTAAACATGATGGTAAATCACGAACACTGTTATGAACGTATTAAAACAAATGCTTGTTTGTTGTAAAAATTCATAATAATGACAAAAATACTAATTTGTGCTTCTCCTGACTTCCGTGTGCAGCCATGCTGCTGTTGTAGCTGGTGTATTCTGGGAATTTTTCTTAACCCTTGGAGTGTGGTCCTGAAAAATCTCCATTTCAAGGGGTATCTAGCCCTTCCCTTTAGCCCTACACATTCAAGCTAAAGAGAATTGGGACACCCCTACCTCTTCACGTGAAGGTGCAAAACGAGGGGGAAGGGGAAGGGCTAAGGGGTAAAATTGGGATAGGGCCCAAGTGTTCCCATTACTTTAACAG
This sequence comes from Danio kyathit, assembly GCA_903798195.1. Lineage (NCBI taxonomy): Eukaryota > Metazoa > Chordata > Actinopteri > Cypriniformes > Danionidae > Danio > Danio kyathit. Next base: position 9,705,285 of record LR812522.1, on the reverse strand, counting down.
TGGTGTATCTGCTAAAACCACCAAGGTCATGGGTTCAATTGCCAAACTGTGCTTATAATAATGACCCAAATACAATTTTAAACAGTTGTTTCGAATAAAATTTAGCAGTTTAAACTTCTTCAACTGAAGGATTAGAGCAAAAAAAAAAAAGAATAAATAAAAATAATTCCCATTTTGACAAAAAAAAAAAAAAACTCCAAACAAATAAAAACAACACAACTAACAAACCCCAATACTCTCCATTTAAAGTATTAAAGTAATAGTTGCATGCAAAACCAGATGTACTATTATTATTATTACTATTATTATGCATGTTCTGCTTTAGTTTTTATTTAAAGTAGTAAAATGTACTCTTGTTTGGTTTTTCTATAGATATGTTTGCATGCTTTTATTTATATCTCTCTATAATTTAACTATATTAATGCTAGCTAAGATTGTTCTTGGTGATTATTAAACTAAATACAGTTTTGAATATAATTTCAGTATGTCTGAGTGTTCCTGTGGCGTTTGTGCTAACAACACCAAGGTCATGGGTTCAATTTCCAAACTGTGCTTATAATAATGAAATACACGTCCATAATAAAATTTTAAACAGTTGTTTTGGATAAAAGTGAAGAATTGCCAGTTTAAACGTCTTCAACTGAAGGTCTACAGCATTATGAAATCCCATTTTAACCAAAAACAAACCCCAAAACCCTTTATTTAAAGTGCAAAAGTAATAATGCATGCAAACACACACGTCCTGAATGCCTTACTTTAACACACTGTCTGTTTTAGCATTCCACTCCTCGAGCATAATCAATTTTTCATGTTGATGTGGGAATATTTGTGTAGATGCAGCAAATATTTCCTATGCTATGGGAAACAAAAGGGCAGACGCGGATGCGAGTGCGAAACGCCGTTGTGAGGCATCTTTGATGGTTCTCCTTCAAAGCGACGCCTGCCTTCACGGCCACGCCGAGGGGATTTGTGCTATTAATTGAAGTTAATTTTCTGGGAAATCAGTTTGCCGGGCACGTTGGCAAGATTGATAGCCCCGGCACGTCCCAGCACTCGGGAAAATGACACTCGTCTTTTATAGCCACACATACTTTTATCATTCCAAATCAAATTATAAACAAGAGGCCAGGCGCGTGGAAAACCTGGCGGAGGCAGATCTCCATAAGATTAATTAGGCCGGTCGGCCTAAGACAAGGTGAGAAAGCTGGAAGAAAAAAAATAAATAAATAAAAACAGCCAAATGGGGAGAGCGGGGTTCATTGTTTGGTAGGACGTAGACTAGGAAGTCAATTGGACAATAGGTAATTAGCAGAGGCTAGTCAAAAGCAAGAAGGCACTTTCTCCAGGCCTGTAATGCAGAGGGCCGCGTTATGAACCCTGCATTTAATTAGAGCACTTTGATACCCACAGGAGAGCGCTGCCCCCGGGCATCCTAAACACTGACTGACGCCAGGCAGTTCCACCCGCTCCCTGCACTCCAATTAGAGACGCACCAAGCTGGGAGGAGCGCCTTCCCCTCTCCGTGCAGCCCTCCCTCGCGCCAAACAAACCCACGCCAAATTGGCATTTGGATTAAACGACGCGCCGAGATGCCCCGAAGGGCGGCAGGCTGTCTCACCTGGGCTAATCTAGGTGTCATTATAATAAGGATTCATTTTCGGCAGAGAGCAGAACTTGGGTTGTCCTAGCTGCCGCCGCATAGGGTATCCCGAACGGCGCCCTGGTAGCTCGGAAAAACCGACCGAGAGGGCAGAGGCGCGCGTGCAATATTAATGCCACTGTGACTGAATAAATGATAACAATACTGGGAGCTTTGCTGTGTTACAGTGGTGTATTTTTAATGCGCGGGGAAGAGTTTAGGATGCTCGACTTACACCCGCAAACATGTGGCGCATGAATTATGCAATCGCGACGCTTTCATCCTGGCATCTGCATGTTTAGTAAACAAACTGGTTCTCTTCTGGCAACAAGATGTAACTGTAAATAATAGATATTTAATTTCACAGCCGCATGCCAAAGGATGGCAAGCACTTGTTGTGTTTGCTAATTTGTTGTATTATTCAAACCATCTCCCCGGTCGCTTCTTATCTCAGCAGGGTGATAAACAGATATGCATGAAAGTGAAAAAAAAAAACAACAAGGCGTGACATTCGAGCCTAAATATTTATTTAGCACAACAAGCCGGGGGAAGAAAAAAAATATGCAACATTGTGTTCTGACATTTATCTCAATATGAAAGGGGATTCAGTGCCACGGGCTCAAATGAGAAGAACACAAATATCTGCATACACAAAGAAGTGACAAGCCCATTGTGGACTCCAAACATGCGCTGTCAGAACGGATCATTCCTCGACGCCTTAGAAGAGGAAAAAGCGCTTATGAAGCTGTCAGGAAAACAGGCCTGGATGCTTAAGCGAGTGGAGGATGCTCCGCTGACGGCGTAGTGATTGAGCGGGTTGTTTATCTAGGCATCACTTTGGAGTTCAATGCGCACTGTTTGATCAAAGATTATCTTTATCGATAGAGGTTGTCAAACAAACATGCGCAGGTAATAGTCAATGACAGCCTTGAGCAAAAATGCAATAAAGGCATTTCACTAAAGGGTGCACATTATGGCTCTACAAACGACAAATCCACCACACGATCTACCTCCTCCTTATAAAGTCAAGGCAGAATCGGTTGGGTTTCCAAAATCTTCAACCTACAGTTTAAGCTCTTATTATAATACCAAAGGCTGCCATTCAAATCAAACAACAAAATGACTTTTGACTTTGAGAGACTCTTTGTGCTGTTTCTGAGTCAGAGATGTTACGTCAGAAGAGAGATAGAGAGTAATGAATTGGCTTTTCTTTGAAGGCAGTGCATTGCAACAACAGCTAATCTGCAAAGCATTACATCGGTTATCTGGCAAAAGTCAATGTAAATGTTTACTGTTAATGGATTCCGTGTACGCACAGCAAAAATAAGTATTTCTTTCGTAATCTTATATGCCATCTGCCATTACTTTATTAAACAAATGACCCCAAAGTAGCTTTACATATTTGTATGCCATTAAATGTTATAGTCTTTCAATCTCTTAAGCCTCATTCACATTACGAGCGACTTGCAGCAGCAAAACGACAAGTTAATTTCAATGGGGAGTGAGCGACTTTTGGCGATCTCCATCTATGTGAGCAGCATCGATCGTTGGCGACCAGGTTGGCGTGTCCTTCAACTTTATGCAAATAAAGAGCGACTTTCTTGAGTGATAGCTAATAGGAGCAGCAGAAGAGCTCTCGTGATCCTCTCTAAACTCCAGCAAAGGTTGGTTGTATTCTCCGTGCTGTAGACCTACACAGACCTGCATTTGCAGCAGATCGCCACCCTGAGCTACAAAGTCGCTGCTACAAAAGTCGCTGCTACAAAGTCGCTGCTAGTGTGAATGAGGCATTACTTATACATGTATTTATAGTTTGTATAGTTCACCAGCCAAAAGTGTCTCAAGTTTTGGAGTTTTTGTGTATTGTATTGTGAAGTTAAGTGCATTTGTGAGTTTTTCATTCATCGCAGGAGCCACAGGTGTTGTGCCTTTTGTATGTTTTTTGAGGCTCAAAGAGTCAGTAGCTGCTGAATTGAATTTTATGAACTGACAAGAACCACAGCTTCACCTAAAAATCTTCATTAATGTTAATGTTTTGAAAATGTTTTGAGCGCTTTTATATTCTTCAAGTGAATTATTTTGGATCAATCATTAATTTTCCTTTGGCTTAGTCCCTAACTTATTAGGGGTTGCCACATTGGATTAAACTGCCAACTTTTCCAGCAAATGTTTTAAGCAGAGGATGCCCTTCCTGCTTGAACTCAGTACTGGAAAACACCCATACACTCTCAAATTCACACAAACTCATACACTACGGTCAATTTAGTTGATCCAAATCACCTATAGCGCATGTGTTTGGACTGTGGGGGAAACATGAGCAACCGGAGCACGCTAACAAGGGGAGAACATGCAAACTCCATACAGAAATGCCAACTGGACCAGCCGGGTCTCGAACCAGCGACCTTCTTGCTGTAAGGCGACAGCGCTAACCACTTTTTTTGAACAAATAATAAAAAAAAGTAACCAAACAAACATTTTAATTTCAGAAGGACTTTACAAATGTATTTTATCAAAGGGGAAAATTGGAGGAAATGCGATCGCTAATTAGGAGAGGAAGGAAAGTTTTGACGTGGCCAAGTACACTGACTCATACTCAGAATTTGTGCTCTGTATTTAACCCATCCATGTGCACACACACTTAATTGAACACAGGATTGAACACAGCATTTGATCCTGGAACATTTCGATCACAAGTCCAACTCTCTAACCATTAGGCCACATTATATTATATACATTATAGACCAGTTATATTGCCACCAAAGAATAACAATATAACACATACTGTATAAACAATAATTTTCTTCAAACAAGCAAGACCTCTAAACCTATGATATGACTGTACCTCTATCTATAACAAGCAGTTCTTTTTTATGCAAGACCTCATGTTGTTGGCAAATGATAACTGATTTGTTTTATCTTTTGTCATGACGACAGTACATAATATTTGACTAGATATTTCTCAAGATAATAATTCCTTACATTTATATAGCACTTAAAGCGCTTTACACATAGGGGGAATCTCCTCATCCAACACCAGTGTGCAGCATCCACCTCCACCCACCCGACGGCAGCCATTTTGCACACCACACACCAGCTGATTGGTGGAGAGGAGACAGAGTGAAGCCAATTATGATATGGGGAGGGTTAGGAGGCCATCATGGACAGAGGCCATTGGGCAGATTTGGCCAGGATGCCGGGGTAACCCCTACTCTTTTTCAAGGGCATCCTGAGTCAGGACCTCGGTTCAACGTCAGCTCACTGAGCAGTATAGAGTCCCCATCAATATACTGGGGCGTTAGGACCCACACAGACACACAGCCCTGCTTAGCTTCAGTGGGCGACCATGTGAGAGGTGCAGAGAGCTAGCTGCCGGCAGATACTAGTATTGAGCTTAAAGCGACATTTAAAGGCTTAAATTGGTTAATTAGGCAAGTTAGGGTAATTAGGCAAGTCATTGTATAATGATAGACAGTAAAAATATTGCTAAAAGGGGCTAATAATATTGACCTTAAAATGGTTTAAAGAAATTTAAACTGCTTTTATTCTAGCCGAAATAAAACAAATAGGATTTTCTCCAGAAGACAAAATATTATAGAAAATACTGTGAAAAATGCCTTGCTCTGCACATCATTTGGGAAATATTTTAAAAAATTCACAGGAGGGCGAATATTTCTGACTTCAACTGTATGTGTTTTACAAGCTTTAAAAAAGACAACACAGTCATCAGGACTGTCTGTCACCTTCTCATTTTCCCAGGTTTACAGGACTGGTAGCAACACATGGACTGAGTCATCTGTCTATAATGATCACAGCAGACCTGTTGTTGGAAATAAAGTTCCATACATCCGTTATTGCATTACTGACGGCACATTCATATACGAGCCTCCCCAGAGAGTGCAGAATGTGCGATTATTGTTATGATTTGCTTTGGTCACAGTCGGCTAGGTATAATCAAGGCCTGGGGTTTCAGAAAATCAACATTCTCGCTGCCATGCTATGCTACATCAAGTCAATTTGATGACAGGCTGAAACACGGCATGGTGTGTTAACTAGGCCTGTGATGGTCTGGAGTTGAGGGGAACATGGCAATCACGGAGGTGGTGAGAAAGAAACATACATTTCTCCAGGTTATACATACAGAAATGTAGAGCAGGTCAACGAGTTTTAATGCATATGTACCTGAATTCTTGATTTCATTTATATTTGTCAAGGTTTAATTTACAGGGTCATTCAGTACATGAGGAAAAAGTGGGCAAAATCAGAAACGTTTTTAATCAAACTAAACTACTTGTTACACTGTAAGAAAATTATATTGCAAAAAGTCATGACAACAAAATGTTTTACTTAATTTAAATCAGTTAACTGGGTTTCAACATTTTTTTAAGTAATATAAATTTTAACTTAATACGTTTAGTAAGTTTCACTGTAAAAAAAAAATCGTAATTTCTGAGGTGCCGGAAAAAAAACGTAAAATAACTACGGAAATTTACTGTAAAATAACAGAGGTTGAATTACAGAAATTTACCAGAAATTTTTAAATAATGACATTTCTGTAATTTAATGTCCGTTATTTTATGGTAAATTTTGGTAATTTAACAGGCAATTTAATAGTTATTTTACGATTTTTTTTTCGGCACCCTAGCTGGATGGATTTTTTTTACAGTGTGATTTAGAGGCTGATTTTTCTGCGTCAAGCGCACATATGTGGTCCTCCGCAGCCTTTGCTCGGTTGCATAGCCCTCGCTGTGGCTAATGCCGACACTGACGCACACCTCTCAAAAATGTAACTACACTAAAGCTCTGTGTTTTGGCGGCTTGGTAGCGGTGACGACTGTTGGCGGCACGAAGAGCAGCGAGTCGTTTCGAGAGAGTGTGGATGGAGCTCCAGATGGAAACCTTTGTTTTATGTTTACTTTATGATTAAAGCTGATGCATGTCTGCCAGTTCCCGCCTCTGAATGAGCAAGTTTTAGCTACTTGTATATTAAGGAATAGCATTCAGAAAAAAACAAAACACTACAAAGAAATTCGACATAAAAAAAAAACATAAAAACCTCACAGCAAGCTAGCGTTTTGGAAGTGTTATTGCAAAACAATATAAACAGCATGCAGAAGTATAAATGCATGACAATGTGCAAGACATGTGCTGTGGGTCACGGCGATCACTCGACAGATGTATAAATCAGCCTTAAGTTGAGATGACTAAAAAAGTTGATTTGATTCAACTAAACATTTAAGGCTAAATAAAAATTATTTGTAGCGTAGAATTAAAACAAATTGAAATGATTTAAATTACAAAAGTTATTTAAAGTTATTAAAGTTATATAAAGTTTTATAAGTAATTTTTTAATCGTATATAGAATATAAGCTAAGAAGCTACTGTATAGAGTGGGGTCAAATGGTCAAAAAGTAATGATTTGTGGTTGTTTCGTGGAAAGAAGTTTTATTTAATTTTATTTAATTCTAAATAAAATATTTTAAATATTAAAAACTAAAACACTAAAATTAAAAACATTATTAAAAATTAGACTGAACATTCTTTTTGTCGTCACTAATCGGTATAATGCATAAAGCATTTTCAACTATTTTGTATCATCATTCTCACTATCAAAACCTACAATAAACTGCAAAATAAATGCTTTATAACTGCAATTCATATAGACAGAACTTGTAAGTATTGATAAGTAAATATACAGTAAAATGGTCAAACAAATCGGACGGACGGACGGACGGACGGACGGACGGACGGACGGACGGACGGACGGACGGACGGACAGACAGACAGACAGACAGACAGACAGACAGACAGACAGAGACAGACAGACAGACAGACAGACAGACAGACAGACAGACAGACAGACAGACAGACAGATAGATAGATAGATAGATAGATAGATAGATAGATAGATAGATAGATAGATAGATAGATAGATAGATAGATAGATTAGATGGTGGATGGATGGACGGATGGATGGATACAGTACATATATGCATACAGTAGATGGTGAATGGATGAATGGATGGATACAGTAGATAGACACCCTAAATGATGGATGGATGGATGGATATAGTAGATGGATAGATACAGTAGATGGTGGATGGATGGATACAGTAAATAAAAAGATAAAGTAAATTGTGGGTAGATGGATACAGTGGATAGATAGACATAGTAGATGGTGGATGAATGATAGATAGATGGATACAGTAAGTAGACAGATGCAGTAGATAGATAGATACAGTAGAGGATTGATGGAAGGATGGACAGATAGATTGATTCACTTATCAAATACGTCTATCAACTCTCAATCTTAATTGTCAGATGTCAATCAACAGCCAATCAGAACCCACCCTGTCCTAAATCGTTTGCATATTTAAAGTGACAGAAAGCGAAACGACTTTCTGGATTCATCCATTCATTCATCCTTTCTATGGATAGATGGATAAATAGAAAGAAAAAAAAACATAGGAAACAGGAAAACAGGAAAGCATACATGAGGGAAAAAGACCCTAAAACGTGTGTTTTGATTGACATTTATAGCATGTGGTTGCACATCTTGAGAATCGCTCTGGGTTGATCTTTTATTGTCCCAGTGAGTATTGAATCGATTGACCCAAGTGTCCAATCAGCAGTAAATGTGCATTATTGCAGAAATGAGGCACCTCTTCATCATTCCAGCCACAACCAAACATCTGACATCCCTTCAGCAGCTGCGAATCATTACCATTTGTTAGAGATTCTGTATATCAACAAGGAAAACATTAAATAAAGAGTTCCACATGTGAAAAAATGCCATTTCAGTGCTGGACGCTAAATGGTTTCGGGTAATTTAACATGATCTGTTTCTGAAGAAAGAATCCCCCCTCCTTTTTTTTCATTCCTAGTGGAACGAGAGGATTAAAAAAATGTGGGATGGATAGAAAACACACCATGCACGCACACACATATGCGCAGACAACTACAATAACATTTACATTGGGAATCACAACCATATTGCAATGTGTTAGATACAGCGCTTGGCACCCCGCAGGCATTCACACACAACCTGTTGCAGCCTGGCAGAGGCCCAGCCGTGCCTATTAACGGAAAATGCCAACATACGCAAAAAAACAAACAAGCCTCGTCCAGGCGGCATATTCTGTACTACATTAAGGCTTCAGCCTGTGACAGTTTGCCGCTAAACTGTTGTAAACACCTCTCACCCGTGCGCGAGGAGCTAACAGCAATCTGTGGCTAAATTAATGAGGGGCTTTCCCCATGCACATGGCACCGCGCCAGCAGAACGGAAAGGAAAATCTCCCATCATGCAAAGCAGAGCAGAGGAAAACCCAAGCATTTCCAAACGTGACTCCAGTTCAAAGTGACAGATTGCACACAGTCTGGAGGCTCTACAGAATGTCCCGCACCGCCCACTTTCTGCACTTCAAAGTAACTTTATTAGAGAAAAGATTAGGCCGCACTTAACCCCTAATGAGCCATATGAGAAAGCCTCCTCGATGCTGTTTTATTTGATAGCTTCAATATGAGCTCTCGCTAAACGTGAAAGCCACCGATTCCTCTCGTGTTCTGCATCTAACTATGCACAGCTGCACACCACTTTTCTCTTTGCCTCCCACCCCCACATTTTTTCTCCCTCTTTTTTTTTTTGTCGTCCACTTCTCCCCCCTTCTTTTTTATTGCAAAATAGGGCAAGGTAACTTGCAAGGGGCCTCCTCGGGGAATCGTGTGATATTTAACTATGGCTACAGTGGCATTTACTAATTTTATATGTGCAGAATTTATGTCACATTCTTATTCAGGGATTTGCAGAGCGGGGAGCAAAGGTGGCCGCTCTCTGTCCGCTGTGTATACAGTGGTATTAAGTGAACTATTCGCAACACGTCCTGTGACATGTGCGTTGCTATTTTGTCCATAACCGTCGTGCTCTCCCCCCTTGCGTCACAATTAAAGTCTAACCTTAGCATTTGGAGACACCGACCCGCGCAGAGGGCGATTTGTTGTCGGGGTGCCACCGCTTCAGATATGGATCGCTCGGGCGTGTAAATGTACAGTGCCTTTTTTTTTCTGTGATCAACTTTTATTTTCAGATATAGACAATAGCAAGAAGCATAGAAGAATGTGGAACAGAAATGTCAGCAGTATCTTGACAGTCAGATTTTTTGGGGTGTAGTGTATAACAAAATATCACTTTGTCTTTTGTTTTGTCTTTGTATTGCAGCTATAGTCTCTGCAACTCTCACATGGTCGCCCACTGAAGCTAAGCAGGGCTGCGCCTGGTCAGTACCTGGATGAGAGACCCCATGGGAAAGCTAGGCTGCTGCCGGAAGTGGTGTTAGTGAAACCAGCAGGGGGCGCTCAACCTATGGTCTTTGTGGGTCCTTACGCCCCAGTATATTGATGGGGACTCTATACTGCTCAGTGAGCATCGTCTTTCGGAGGAGACGTTAAACCGAGGTCTTGAAAAATGGTCAAGACCTGTGGTCGTTAAAAATCCCAGGATGTCCTTCGAAAAAGAGTAGGTTTAACTCCAAATTTGCCCACTGGCCTCTGTCCATCATGGCCTACTAACCATCCCCATGTCATAATTGGCTTTATCACTCTGTCTTCTCTCCACCAATCAGCTGGTGTGTGGTGTGCGGTCTGCCGCAATATGTATATGTATGTATATATATATATATATATATATATATATATATATATATATATATATATATATATATATATATATATATATATATATATATATATATATATATATTTATATTTATATTTATATATATATATATATATATATATATATATATATATATATATATATATATATAAATGTAAGGAACTATTATTATTATTGTTAGAAAAGGGCTATACGGAAGGTTAAACACTTAAATGTACACTTAAAGTTAAGCAGTCATTCAAGTTTACATTATTTTGTAAACTGATTTCCACTTTAATGAAAATATATATTACAAACTTGATTAATTTAACCATTTTGAAGAAAAGGCAATGTTTACGGTTATTGATCAGATATGGTTGCGGACGGAAGTTAACGAAAATGATTTATATTATTTATCAAATTTCCCATTAATTGTATTTTATTAACGTCTACCCCCACCACAACCCTAAACCCAACCGTCACAGTAACGTAAAAACAATAGTTGTATCAAGTATTATTTATGTTATCTATTAAATTACCCAATAGATAGTATTTTTAACGTCTACCCTTACCCTAATCCTAAAACCAACCATCGCAGTACTGTAAAAAAATACTAATTATTGTTATACATTGTCATAAAAAATGCTGCTATATTGATGTGCATATCGCACTTCCGGTCAGCCGTGTATCCCATCTAGACTTTACCGTGTTTTACTATAGTTTTTAGAGCTAAGGCGCCGCCATCTTAGTATATCGTTGTGTCTGACGTCACAGGGTTGGTTCCATTTCCTCATCTGAACAGATACAGTGGAAGTAATGGACTGACCATGAAGACTGCAGAGCCTAATTTAACTCAATGCGTGAAGTTGTGGACGTGCATCGCAGAGCTGGTGCGAACACAAGCATCAAAGTTGTGTCTAATAGATACAAAAATATATACGTTTTCGTTTGATGCACTTTGGTCCACTCTCTCACGCTGGTGCAGCGCTGCCTGACTATGGGATTTATATTCAGACGCAACAATTAAAATGATACATGACTTCACGCTTTACTAAGTCTTTGTGGATTATATCAAGACATATTCCCATTTCAAGTTAATAAACTCGATCTCTCAACCTGCATGAAGGACATAAACCTGACATGTGAAAAACCGTGCTGATCTTACTTTGTTTTAAATGTGAAAAGAGGTGAGGGCTGTAGTAGTGAAAAGTGAAAAGATTGGAATAAGAAAATGTTTATATATTCGACACAAATTCTACGTCCACAACTTCACACATTAGGTTAAATTAGGCTTTGCAGTCTCCGTGTTCAGTCCATTACTTCCACTGTATCTGTTCAGCTGAAGGAACGGAACCAATGCCATGATGTCGGACATGGCGATATTCCAACATGGCGGCGCTCTAGCTCTAAAAACTATAGTAAAACATGCCCTTTTCTTCAAAATGGTTACATTAATCGAGTGTATAACATATTTTCATTAAAGTGGAAATCAATTTACAAAATAATGTAAACTTGACTGAGTACTTCACTTCCCCTTTAACATGTACACTCTTATCTAGTCGTATGATGATTTAGGTACGAAACAGATTTATACTAAAGTAATTATTTACTGAAAATATTCTCTGTATTGACCAATATGACACAGTATGATACATTCAATGCAATTCATTCAACTTTTTGATTTAGTGGTCAATTCATATTAACTAATAAGATCTCATTCTTACATTTTAGTAGTATAGTATGAAAGTATGATAGTAAGAAAACATCACTGAAAGATGGCAAACATTATTCTCGCCAACTCAGAACTAAAAAAAAAAAAAAGCTCTTGTGGAGGGAAAAAAGGGTTCAACGGATTGACCTAAGGGGCTTAAAATCAAATTGCTCTGGTATTGTACTCCCTCCTTTTTGGAGTTCTGCCGGTAAGCTCCTTATTGATACACATGTGCTGAGACCACCCATACCTGGGGCTCATCCCTCTGTGAGACTGCCGGTCGTCCGAGAGGCGGGGGGAAAAGACACAGTTCTACTCCATTCGAAAGCTAATGCCAAATCCCCCGGGTGAGATTCTGTCTCCTGACTCAATAAAATAATTAGCTTTTTGCTTGGGAAGGCTGTTAATCAAGCCCCGTTACATATGCGCGAAATGTATTTCCCTTTATCCCATGGCGCGGCTACCGCTGCCACTTTTTTATCTCTCAAAGTCACCGGTGCGCACTTCCACCATCGCCTTATTAAAGCGAAGGAGATAGATCAAAAAAAGAGCTTCTTTTAATTTAGTGTTTAGTCTACATGAGGAAAGATTATTCATCGGGGAATGAAAAGTAACGCTCGTATCAGCAGAACAGCCTCAAATCTGACGTTTTTTATATTTAAATAAGTCGCATTTTTTATATTTCAGCATTCACTATGACCATCTGATATGAGCTGATCCTCTTCTTGAAGTAGTCATATGATGCATTTTCATGGTTTACTTTTCTCTTTAGTGTACTATGCAGCTGTTTATTTATTTATTTACTTATTTAATCAGGAATTTCCCATTGAGTTGCAACATCTCTTCCACCAGGGAGTCCTGGTCAAGACAGGCAACATAGGACAGCATTACAAAAAACACATATCATAACACATAAACACACACAAAAACCATAATCAATTATTAAAACATGTGCACTGTTCTAAATTGATAGACTTTAAAGGGCACATGTGATGAAAATCATCTTTTGTAAGCCGTTTGGACAGAACTGTGTGTAGGTATAGTATGTCCACAGTCATATTGAAGTTATACAAAGACAATAAGTCTCTTTTTAAAAATTTCCTGACGTTAAAATAGGATCCAAATCCCTCCCGTTTTGAGGTCGACCGCAACGTGAGAAAGGAGTGTGGTTTCCCCGCCCACCGAATTGATAGACAGTCGCCTATTAACATGTCTCCGTAGTAATGCGTATAATCATATCAACAAAACAGGACGTGCACAAAGCAACTGGGATTAAAAGATCTGTTCAGCTCTCTGTGATCATCAATCATCATTAAATGTAATCAAGAATAAGTTTTACAGGTTTAAAACGTTTATAAAACAGTGCATGTTTGTAATGAATTACAGCGATTTTAAATTGAATTACACCCGATTCAGTACAATTATAAAAGAAGATGCTTCAATCCCGGCTTGTGGACGTTAAATCAGGTTTGTTTTGTACATGAACATAACGGATATCCATACAGCAGTAGATATTAACCCGTATCCTGTCACATTTGCCATGCAAAAACAGTGCAAAGTTAAACGTGCAATGCTGTGTGTGTTCTCTGTGTGTGTGAGCGCGTGAACTTTGTTACGACATTGTGTGTGACTCATCGGTGCAACTCCATAACAAATACATCAAATAATCATTGGGAAATTATTTCTCACAAACGTTACATGAGATCTGCTTCCTTCATGTCTGTCACTGTGCTGTTTATCTGACGCAGCCGAGGCGGAGATTGAGGCACGCTCTGACAGGCACGTGGGAACAGGTGGGGAAAACCAGCATTAAAGGCACAGGTAACAAAAACAGCTACATATTGTTCAGAGCAGAAAATTCTAATGTTCTAAAAGGTATAATAAATAATCTGATGGGTGTTTTGAGCTGAAACTTTTACAGACACATTTTGGAGACACAAAAGACTCTTGAAAAAGAATCTTGAAAAAGGGGTAAAATAGGTCCCCTTGAAAACATGTTTAAATATGGCGATAGATGGTACTGTACAGATTTCATATGTACTGTAGTATATTTTGAAGCTCATTCCATACATATGGGGCATACTTAGAGAATGCAGATCGACCTAACGCTGAATGAAAAAATGGCATCTTAAGTGAGAGTGTATCTGCTGATCTGGTACTAAGAGCAGTACAACAACAAACTAGATATATACTGTGGTAGGTTATTAACTAAAGCTTTAAAAAATTAAACTGACATATGTTGTTTTCTCCTTGACTGTAATGAGGTTTATATTTTATATAAATTACAGTGATGTGTGCGTGACTTGGATCAGGAATGCCACTTCTCTGGACTGTTTTAAGAAACTCCTCAAGACTCACCTTTTTACCATTGCTTTTAACTTGGATTGATAATTTTTATTAATTTAATCATCCAGTTATATTGAATCGTTTATATTTTATTGTGGTCTTTTTTTTTACTGCTTTTATTGTTCTGCTTTGTTTGCCTTGTAGCTCTTTGGGTCTGAGAAAAGCGCACTATAAATAAAATGTATTATTATTATTATTATTATTATTATTATTATTATTATTATTATTACTTGAACCAGTGACAAATCGTAAGGCATATGATAAACAACATCTATTTTCTTTTACATTTAGAGGTGTGTGCATATAAAGTATATGCATGCATAAAGTTGTGCATGCATAAGAGCTGGAAAATTACGAAGCTCAAAGTCAGCCAAAGAAGGATTTTTTTTTTGTTTTGAGGTAAAAGCTGATTAATCAAACTCTCCATCACATATCTACGTCAATATGTGGAAAAATAATGGCATCAAAAGAAGCCTCGGTTCAAGTACAACAGTGTTGTTCATTAGACATGCTCTGTTTTCTACAACATTAAAAGTCTTGTGGCATTTCATGTTATATTTTGTTCAGATCATGCACCAAAAGCATAATTTTATGCATTCAAAATCAAACAAAGTGCTCAGGGGTAGGTTAATTAATGTGTCGGTGGTCTTTGGGTAAGGGATTCATCAGAATAAACAGCAAAAGTAAGGCTAAGGCACTCGAAAAATATGGAAAAAAATATTAAAAAGCCTTTAATGGGAATAGCAATGTCAATAAAGGCTTTTAAATATTTTTTCCACATAATTTTATTCATCTTAAAAAAAAACATATTATGGGATATTGTAGTTGTTTCACATTCTAAAGATGAAAACCTTGAACAATGTGAACAACGTTAGAAAGTATCTCAAAAGTACCACATACCATTAAGAGGTAAAGAAACTGTCCTCATCAATTACTCTCACTCAAGTGGTTCTAAATGTTTCTTTTTTTTCCTGTTAAAGATATTCAGAATATTGAGAAAAAGCAGCCACTGACATCCATAGTAGAAACAAAAAATGGCTGCTTATTTCGAACATTCTTTAAAATATCTTCTTTTGTGTTCAACAGAAAAAAGAAACTCAAACAGGCTTGAAACAAGTGGAGGATGAGAAAATGATGACAGAATTTTCCTGTTCGGGTGAATTATTACAAGGCAGTACAGTGGCTCAGTGGTTAGCACTGTCGCCTCACAGCAAGAAGGTCACTGGTTTGAGTCTCGGCTAGGCCAGTTGGCATTTCTGTGTGGAGTGTGCATGTTCATCACGTGTTGGCGTGGGTTTCCTCCGGGTGATCCGGTTTCCCCTCACAGTCCAAACACATGCGCTAGGTGAATTGGGTAAACTAAATTGGCCCTAGTGTATGAGTGTGTGTGTGAATGTGAGAGTGCATGAGTTGTAATATGTTGGAATAAAACATATGTTGAAATAGTTGACAGTTCATTCCGCTGTGGCAACACCTGATAAACAAGAGACTAAGCCTAAGGAAAATGAATGAATGAATGAATTATAATCACTACACATTTCAACATAACCATTTCCATTCTATCTGTCATCATACTCACTTTTGAGGCATTGCCTAATTGTCTAGTTTTCGTTAATACGAGTGGAAAGGGAACATCTCATTTGCATTTAAGGGTACACAAAGAACAAAAATGAATGAGGTTTTTGTTCCAACCCAAAAAGTGTCTAACTGGTCAGCCTTTAATAGATGATCTGTTGGTTTTTCTGAGCTAAAAAACTTCACAGACACATCATGGAGGTACCAAAAACTTCCATATTGTCAGAAGCAGCGCCGTATGACCTGTTTAAACACAGTCAAAACATTTACAAGCATTTAAAACAAACAAAAGCAGAGAAAGGCAAGACAAGAATGAACAAAAGAGTGAGAGAAAGGAGCCGATGCCGCGCTAACAAAAAGTCGACTGACAACAAGGTGGTGTCGCTTCATCTGATGACTGTTTGCAGCTTGTGGAGGCTCTAAAATATGGAGCGTTAATGCAGGTCCTGACACATCTGCATGTTTCTGTCTTACCCCCTTCTAGAACAAATAGAAACCAAGTCAAGAGGTTAAACTAAGCATGTAATTAATGACTTCACAGCGATACATTCCTCCCCGCTCTCCTTTTTCCTCTAATTAATGTGACATTCTCTGTTTTCGGCCAGTGTGCTGTCTTTGCTTTCTCTTGGGTGAATCAGTGATGTAATTAACAGTGTTTGAGGGACTTTAGCTTTGTTTCTTTATGCGATGTGGAAGCATAACTGTTGGAGCCAACGTACAATACTAAGTCACAAAGGAGTACTCGGTAAACATTAAAGAAGACTTAAAAGTCAAGTCAATGCAAACCATATGACATTCTGTCTGCTTGAACACAAAAGAAAACGTTTAGCATATCGTGATGCTGAAGTTTTCAATTTTATGGGCCTTCAAACTCCAAAAACATAAAAATAAAAGTATCCCATGCATGTCATATGATGTTTATTTTTTCTGATGCTATAAGGTGAGAAATAGACTGATAATTAGGGTGTGTTTACATGTTAATAACATGCTAACAATTCAATTTAAAAAGTTCATATGGTTCACAAATGAATAAATATATTGTATTATTCAAGTCAGCAGTTTTAAAAATGTTTGTTTTTTGGTGCAAAATAGACATATGTTATAGCTTTAAGAATATACACACTGAAACCCATATCACAAAATGCTGTCATTCGTAAATGAACTGCCAAAATGTCTAAAAATGTTACTAGTTTGAAAATTTCAATGCCACTTTGGAATATTCAGCAAATTTATCCAGCCCGATCTCACAAGGAAACCCAACTATTTATGTATCGTCAGAAAAGTGGCTCATTCATACAAATTTAAATGATTTTATTTGTATAAAAACATGATTTTTAATGGGGCATGCCCTAAAACCGTACTCCTAAACCCTCATTGGGACATTAGCAAATCATGCTAAAATGTATGTCCAATGAATGCAAATTGTTATATACTTCTGGAAGGTTAATTAACAGGAAAAAAAAAAAAAAAAACGTTTGTGACATCTTAGTATGTTATACAAAAATGTATAATTTTTTAAAAATAAATATATAAAATAATAAATTATTCTGCTAAAATTGTCCTATTTATTTTTTGTTGAACATGAAAAAAATTCTTTTGAAGAATCAAAAAGCAGCTATTGACATCCATATTAGGAACAAAAAATGGCTGAACATTCTTTTGAACATTCTTCAAAATATCTTCATTTGTCTTCAACAGAAAGAAAGAAACACAAGCACGTTTGAAACAAGTGGAATAGGAGTAAATAATGATAGACAGAGTTTCTGCAGGTTTCATCAAGTCAAATTTAAGACTTTTTAAGACCCTTTCAGGACCATTAAGAATTAAATGTTAGACTTATACAGGTTTAAAGACTAAGGATTTTTTCTAATGGCCCAGTATCATGAGAAATCATGTAATTGTTTTTAGTTTTTTCCCCTTATTAAGGAATTTAATTGGGGGAATTTGCTTTAAAGAAGTCTAATAGCTGTTGTGAATTGTATCTCTCTGCAACAAAACTTAAATATAAAAAATAAGGTTATATTGAGATGTATTGCTGGTGTTTGGATGGATGTCGACCCGACTGAGAAGCTTCACTTGGGCAAAGCAAAATGAAGATCTGGTTAAAATGATTTAACAACACTATTTTTCACTGAATTTAAGGCCTGAATTGTTGTTTTGGAATTTTAAGACATTTTTTAAAGACATGTTTTAAGACCCAGTGGACACCCTGGATAGAATTTTCCTGTTTGGGTGAACTATCGCTTTAAATAGACTTATTTCACCCCTAAACCCTCATTGGGACATTAGCCAATCATATTAAAATGGAAGAATGAATATAAATTAGCAATAAATCCTATAATTTTTCCACTAAAGTACCACACTGTGTCAATATTTTCAGTAAATAATTATTTTAATATAAATCTCTTTCTTACCTAAATCACAATATGACTAGATAAAAGTGTACATTTTAAGGGTACAACCTTCTATACAGCCTAACAATACAAGGAGAAAACAATGCAAAACAAATGACAAAGGGATATTTTGTTATACACTACACCCAGTAAAAGCTGAAAAATACTTTGCGGCTGAAAAAAAATCTGATTCCAACACAGACAGTTGTGAAAACAGCTCATAAATGCAGGTATCTGATGAAGAATCCAGCCTCCTGTTCTTCTGGGTAGCATAAAAAAAAGCCCCATCTCGGATCTCCTTTCATCCTGCCTGACCCATTGCGGGCCACATTCCTAATACATAAGCCCATCTCTGGACATTGTAGGGGAATCCAGCAACAACCAACAAAGCGATCAATAAAACATGCAGGACCAGGTGTTCAAAGCCATGGTAAACGCAGCTGACGCGCAGGAGAGGCCTATAGACGTGTGTGTTTTGGCAGATGTGCAGCGAGGTAATGAGACGCACACACAACACAGGCCACAGTAGGTGGAGCGAGGCTTGGGTTTGTCGAGCCCACCGCTCACAGAGAACAGAGGAAGACGATGGCCAAGTGAAGAAGTAAATCAGCAGATCTACATGTTATGGGGTCGGACAGTCACTAAATCACGACTCTGAAGAGAAAGACTCATTTTAGGTTGCATTTCAAGTCTAAACCTAATTCAAATCAAGAACTGAAATGACTGTCCCAGGAGAAAACCGTAGAAAGAAAAAAACGAGGAAAAAAAAAAAAACAAGCACATACTTCTAAAATTACATTTGACGCCAGATACACCCGTGAGTACCAGCGGATGCATTTTTCATAGCCCTGTGTGTGAAGATCTGCTTTTTTTTCGTTATTCTTGAAGTCTCTCTCACAGGTTAAAAACAGCTTTAATTGGGTCCAGAGGATACAACATAGCGCTCTCTTCAAAAAGCGTAATTGAAATTAAGTCAAGGCATCCGCTGCTTGACACAATCGGCTCGTTGGAAATGACTGAAGTTGCATTATTGTCAACAGACCGGTTCGGGAGACTACGCTTCGTGAGTTTAGAAATGAAATCAAAGCAATCGAATACATTAGGCTTTCTTCTGGTATTTAATGCTCTTAATTGCTAAAGCTTTTAACATGGTATATGATATTATCATGGTATAAGCTGCAAAAAACTTAATACTTAATAACAAATAAAATACTTGATTGTATATACAAGTACAGAGTAAACAAACGTTTCGACCGAATTAAAAGTACAATAGCTAACACATTATATTAAAGTCTCATTAAGTAATGCAAAAATACTGTACGTAAGTATTAAGTAAAGTAAAAATACAACAGAATTTTGACTCCTTTTAATAAAACAATATTGTTTTAACAATAAAAAACAATCATATTATGAATTCAATGCTTTATTAGGAATTAACATCTCCTAAGAGTAATGAAAGCTTTCGTAGTTTTAATAGTGAGTTTAGTTTAATGGCTCGTTTCCACTGACTGGTACAGCATGGTGCGGTACAGGTCACCTTTATCAAGCTTGCGTTTCCACAACAAAGGGTATCCTTTTGATGGCCGTGGAGTACGACAGAAAGTTTCAGACGACGTCATTCTCGCTTGAATAAATGTCTACAGTAAAGCCGTACAGGTTGTTCACAAATCATGAGAAGCACTTCTCACAAAACAGATGCTTTAAACATAACTACTTGTGTATAAATGTTTATTACTAACCTTTCAATGAACATGATTTGATTATAACTGCAGATCAATGACAGTGCAAAATAGTCTACTGTAATGTCTGCAATTATATAAAATAAATAAATAAATAAATGCAACATATATGAACACATACAGACCCTTACAGTCTCTAATATGTTATCAATTACAGAAAAACTACACACAGCATACATTTATTCCTGACTTGAGTTCAAAAACAACACGAAATATAGCCCACATTCGGAGCAAAGCTCTCATCTGTGTCTGTAATCTTCACTGGCATGTGTAGCCTCTGTTAAAAAGTAATTCCGTCATTCTGAGATCATAATAGTCCAAAATGCGATGAACGTGGCAGTTTGTTTGTGATTCAGCTTGCTGAATTAATTTGCTCCTGTGTTTTGTCTGGCTTCTTTTTGTTCGCGATTCACTCTCGCGTTTTCTTTCTGAAATAATCAGATGTCGAAGACACTACAATAATCACACACACGTTATCATCATCAGATCAAGGAGTTCATTATATCAAATATAGACGCGATCGCGAGCTCCCTGGAGAAAGCAAAAACCGCTCGCACTTTTTGATGGCCTCGTAAAGCAACAACAGGACATGGCAGATTTTGTTCTTCTTGGCTTTGTGGCTGTACATCAAGACAACGACAAGGTTTGTTTGAGCTCGGGTCATCCATGGCTCGTTATTATATGCATATAGTTTTACGGTGTAATGTCTCGGGCCTCGGCTGTGTATTAAAAACATTCTTTTCATTCTGGCTAGCTCCACGAGATCGTGACGTATCTCTGTAACCAATCAGCGTTCAGCTGCATGTGTAGCTCCACCTTTTGGTACCCTTTCTCGTGTTTGGTACCCTTTCGAAAGGATGCCGAAAAAGTGGTACGGTACGGTTTGGTACGCCTTTTGACAGTGGCAACGGCCATAAAAGCGTACCGAACCGTACCATACCGTACCACTCAGTGGAAACGGGCCATAATTAGTTTAGTTTATTTAAAATTTGACAGGACAATTTCCTGAAATGCGTCAAAACACACACTCGAAACTTGACTAATAAAAATATTAATATATAACATGATAAAGTAAAACAATAATTAAAAAACATCAAACACTAAATTATAAGTTATCTTTACAACAATTTTAGAGCACGAGGAATTAAGGAGAGTTCATGACGTTTAGTTTTACTCCTGTGTATGGCAAATATCTTATGTTAATTAACGTTAACTATTCATTCATTCATTTTCTTTTCGGCTTAGTCCCTTTATTGATCAGGGGTCGCCAAAGCGTAATGAACCACCAACTTATCCAGCATATGTTTTACGCAGCGGATGCCCTTCCAGCTGCAACCCAGCACTGGGAAACACCCATACACTCTCATTCACACTCGTACACTAGGGACAATTTAGCTTACCCAATTCACTTAAACCACATGTCTGAGGAAACCCATGCCAACACGGGGAGAACATGCAACCTCCACACAGAAATGCCAACTGACCCAGCCGAGGCTAGAACCAGCGACCTTCTTGCTGTGAGGCGACAGCACTACCCACTGCGCCACCACACCACCCCTAATGTTAACTATCGGAGGCTTATTAAACAGTGTTAATGCACTCTAGCCCTATAAGAATGTTCAGTCAATATATGAGCATATAGTGGGCCAGATTTTGTTGTTTGTTCATGTTTTATCTATTTGGCACTGCTTTACTTTAAATACAATGTGAATACTACTCATAACAACATAGGCTCATTCTGAAAACATTCCTCTATATACATTTCTGGAGATCGCGAATTATGTAGCCAGAAGTACGTATGGCTGCATTTCATCTTTAAAACAAGCTACGAGGCAGTATGACGCCGTTTTCGTGCTACCAGCTGACCGCTTACCTCCGTATGGATGGCTTTCCCGCTGTTACCAGTTTGTCCAGCGGCTTACCGCGTACGTTGGCGGACTTAAGACGGAGAGAGGAGTTGACCACGACGATGGGGTTAAAGTCCGGCGAAGAATGGTTCCAAAAAGCAGGTAAGATAAAAACAGAAGCCAAAAAATAAAACAAACAAGTAAATAACAGGGTGAGAATGTGGAAAAATCTGAAAAGGTGGTAAAAATCAGGCTGCCGCGAGGGCTTTTGAAAACACTGTCGGTTTAGGGAAGGTGGTGGGCGGGTCAATCTGTGCTTTTGAAAACACTATTGGTTGGGTTTAGGAAAGGAGGAGGGTGGGTCAGTTGATCAGTCGGTCGGTCAGTCAGTCAGTTAGTTGACAGCGGCCTCTGGTGAATTTATGCGAGAACAGCAGGCGCGAATGGCACTCATGAGAGAAATGTGAGATCTCAAAGAGCGTACACTGCTGGTGGAATCTGGTGGATTCGCGAAAGCAAAAACTCCTGGGATGTATTTGCCGCTCTCCAGAAATGTATATAGTGGTACGTTTTCAGAATGAGCCTGGGATGATTCATAATAAAACATTTTAAAAGTTTAAAGAATTAATAATTATTCAAGGTATGTTGAAATACCCACAATTTCAATATTGTGCATTATCACGATATATTGAAGTAATAAATATTGTCAAATGGCTAGAATCTGTTTCTATGATAACAACAGCAATTATCCTCTTGTCAGTCAAACGGTTAATTGGGATGTGCAGTGTTGAGCAAACATACATTTTTGAAGGTGACTAGGAAAAGTGCCCCTCCACTCATCATTTATCATAATTACTTGACGCAGAAATTAGAACTAGCCCCTGTTCAGATTTTTCCATCATGTCTGTTTTCTTTAGACCTCATCATTGCTAAGCGAATGGGCTGTCAGTCATCTCAAAGATCGCTGTCCTCAATCTATAAAACCCCTGCGGTGTGAGAGAGGGAGAGGATGAGAGATAGAGATGCTTATGGTCGGGATTAAAATAAATAAATAAATAAATAAATCCATAAACAGAAACTAGTGTTCTCATAAATGTTTGATGACATCCGTATTGATTGCAGGCGTTTGAAGCTAAACAAGTGTATCCCGGACCCTGCGCAGAGACCCATAATTGAATGTGAAATGTCTGGATGGAAAAGTCTTTTTAAAGAAATATTACTTCCAAGATCTGATATGTGTGAGGTTTTTTTTTGTCAAGCATAATTTTAAGTGGCTAAAAATGAGGGCAGGACTGAATTGCATCTATTAAGAATTGATTAGGTTATAGAAATGGGTTGACAGGTGATTAAAAGGGGGCTAAGAACATTTCTGATGAAGACGAATGAAATGATGTGTACTAAAAAGGGTCATTTAAATTTTCCTATTGACTTTTGTCATTTTAACTGTTTTGGCTTCATTTTTGGAGATGGTTCAGATAAAAATTAGAATGTTGATTTATTGACTTGCTCTATTGATTTGCTTCCCCTCAGGCCATCCGAGATGTAGGTGACTTTTTTAAACTTCTAAGAAAATGTTAGCTGAAACTGTGGTCCTTGGTCAAAGTACAAGGTAAAGGCTACTGCTGCATTGGTAGTAAAATAAAAAAATTAATATATAAAATTAAAATGTGAGAAAATATTTGTGTGAACTGACCCTTTAACTAGAGAAAACTGTTATTGTTTAGATTAGAGGACGGTGTTTCATGGAAATCTCAATTTACCTTTTAAACACAGAACAACAAAATTGAATGGTATTATTATACTTGTGGGGTCCCCACAACATTATAATTACAAGGTTAAAAAATGTAAAAGTTTAAAATAATTCAAATAAACCTACCTACCTCTTCACCAATCCAACTACCTACCCTACCCTACCATACCATACCAGACCAGACCAGACCATACCAGACCAGACCAGACCATACCATACCATACCATACCATACCATACCATACCATACCAAATCATACCATACCATACCAGACCATACCAAATCATACCATACCATACCAAATCATACCATACAATACCAAATCATACCATACAATACCAAATCATATCATACCATATCATACCATACCATACCATAACATACCATACCAGACCGTACCGTACTGTACCGTACCATACCATACCATACCATACCATGCCATACCATACCATACCAAATCATACCATACCATACCATACCGTACCGTACCGTACCATACCAAACCATATCATACCATACCATACCATACCAGACCAGACCATACCAGACCAGACCGTACCGTACCGTACCGTACCGTACCAAACCATATCATACCATACCATACCATACCATACCATACCATACCATACCATACCAGACCTACAGTATGTATGTATTCTATATAAAACATACATAAAATAAAATGTGGGATTTTTGGGAGTAAACTGTTCCTTTAACTAGACAAACAAACAAACAAACAAACAAACAAACAAACAAACTATTGTTTAGATCAAAGGACAAACTTTCATGGAAATCTTAATTTACATTTTAAACACCGAACAACAAAATTGAATGGTTATATTATATGTGGTTATACTTGTGCTATACTACACGCACGCACGCACGCACGCACGCACGCACGCACGCACGCACGCACGCACACACACACACACACACACACACACACACACACACACACACACACACACACACACACACACACACAGAAACACACTGTACAAAATTCCAACGCTATCTCACTGCAATTCGTAACTTTTTGATTCAGTGGCTAATAGGTATGAATTCGTACAATCTCATTCTTGAAATGTACAATTTGCTCATCCTCCAATGACGGTTGGGTTTAGGGGCAGGGTTGGGTGCCACGCCTCATTTTTAAAATCGTACATTTCTGAACTCGTCAGGCACGTAAAATAGTAATGTTTCCTCATGAGATCAGGTTGAAAATTCCCAGACAACAACAATTGTGTATCTAACACCATCTATTTTAAAAAATATTGGGAAATATCAATGCCGAAATGCTAAGTTTTAGCTGGAGATTTTAGAAATATGAGCATAGTTTGTTATCTTCTAAAAACTTTTGTCTTTGTTAGCAGAAGAGACATTTGAGTTGTGGGGACCTTATCAAAAATATTCATTTGGTTTTCATCCAATGTCATTAGACGCATGCCTATAAGGAAAATAATTGTGATCATTATGAGATTATTAAAAAAATATCATTTGTGATTTGTATTTATTTTCAAGACATCCCAAACAACACCACAAATGCTTTAAATCGGTTTAAATACATTTCGCTTTTTGGCCAAGTGACCGTTCATACTCAAGTATTTTAGACAGATGCACATTAATAAAACAACACTGTGGAATAAATTTAGACTACAAAACTTCCGGTAAGAATTAAAGTTTTTTTTTTTTTTTTGCCAAAAGGGATCAGTTCATAAACTAAAAATCAGAAGCTAAAATCAAACAGTGGGCATTCAGTTAGCAAATATGAAAAGTATTCATAGTGATTTATTTATTACATACTGTATCAAATGATTTCACATGGGCGTCACGGTGGCGCAGTGGGTAGCACGATCGCCTCACAGCAAGACGGTAGTTGCAAGAAGGTAAGTTGGCGGTTGATTCCGCTGTGGTGATCCCTGATTAATAAAAGGACTAAGCCGAAAGAAAATGAATGAATGAATGCTTTCACACACACAGATATGCATTAAGTATTTTTTGAAAAGTCATGACATCACCCAAAGGGAATCATGATTATACTCTGGTCACACTTTACAATAAGGTTTCATTAGTTAACATTAATGTATTTACTAACATGAACTACTGTAAGTACCATACTTGTACAGCATTTATTAATCATCTACTAATGGCTTAGTAAAATCCACATTCATGCTTGTTAACATTAGTTAATGCACTGTGAGTTAACATGAACTAACAATGAACAACTGTATTTTCATTACTAACATGAACAATCACTGTGATATATGTATTGTTCATTGCTTGTTCATGTTAGTAAATGCATTAACTTAACATTAACTAACACAACCTTATTACCATTACACTTTAGTTATTGCTTATGGAACTCATAATTCATGCTGAGTATCATACCTAGGAGGAAGCCACACATGTAACGTATGGAATTCCAATTTGTTGCTCAATAAAAAATTAAAGAGTTATGAAATACTCATCAAGCGTGTTGTTTACTCGGCCCTGAACTCTGACCTATGTGTGGTGGCATCGGCCGTGTCTCTGTGTTTGTTCTCAGCCATTCTAATGTCTTCAAGCACAGCTTCCTCTGTCCGGGTCTGTTTGTGGTGCTGTGATCAAACATTACTGCGGGACACTGCTAGAAGAGATTACACACACACGCCTCTGCAGCCCGAGAGCCCGCTTTATTTACCAGAAAATGTAAGAGGGTCACATCATGACACACACGCACACACAGACCGACAAATACACTTCCTGTAGAGGTCAGTATAGTAACACCACAGATTAGACATTCACAACACTGTACACAAACACACACACAGAGCTCACCTGAAAAAAGGACAGGTGTACCTGCATCATTTTAAAGAAGGGAAGAATGATCTATCTATCTATCCGTCTGTCTGTCCATCAGTCTATACGCCCTATCTATCTATCTATCTATCTATCTATCTATCTATCTATCTATCTATCTATCTATCTATCTATCTATCTATCTATCTATCTATCTATCTATCTATCTATCTATCTATCTATCTATCTATCTATCTATCTATCCTATCTGTCTGTCTGTCTGTCTGTCTGTCTGTCTGTCTGTCCATTTAACTGTCCATCAATTTATCCATCCATCCATCCTTTTCTGTATTCATAAACACACTTCTGTCTTTCTGTTCAGACATCTATCCATTTTTCTATCCATCCATTAAGCCATCTATTCAACTATATATCTGTCCATTTAACAGACTGTCCATCCATCCATCCATCCATCCATCCATCCATCCATCCATCCATCCATCCATCCATCCATCCATCCATCCATCCATCCATCCATCCATCCATCTATCTATCTATCTATCTATCTATCTATCTATCTATCTATCTATCTATCTATCCATCCATCTATCCCTTTCTGTATTTATAAACACACATCTGTCTTTCTGTTCAGCCATCTATCCATTTTTCTATCCATCCATTAAGCTATCTATTCAACTATCTATCTGTCCATTTAATTGACTCTCCCTCCCTCCCTCCCTCCCTCCCTCCATCCATCCATCCATCCATCCATCCATCCATCCATCCATCCATCCATCCATCCATCCATCTATCTATCTATCTATCTATCTATCTATCTATCTATCTATCTATCTATCTATCTATCTATCTATCTATCTATCTATCCATCCATCTATCCCTTTCTGTATTTATAAACACACATCTGTCTTTCTGTTCAGCCATCTATCCATTTTTCTATCCATCCATTAAGCTATCTATTCAACTATCTATCTGTCCATTTAACTGACTCTCCCTCCCTCCCTCCCTCCCTCCCTCCCTCCCTCCCTCCCTCCATCCATCCATCCATCCATCCATCCATCCATCTATCTATCTATCTATCTATCTATCTATCTATCTATCTATCTATCTATCTATCTATCTATCTATCTATCTATCTATCTATCTGTCCATCAATTTATCCATCCATCCCTTTCTGTATTTCTAAACACGTCTGTCTTTCTGTTCAGACATCTATCCATTTTTCTATTCATCCATTAAGCCATCTATTCAACTATATATCTGTCCATTTAACAGACTGTCCATCCATCCATCCATCCATCCATCCATCCATCCATCCATCCATCCATCCATCCATCCATCCATCCATCCATCCATCCATCCATCTATCTATCTATCTATCTATCTATCTATCTATCTATCTATCTATCTATCTATCTATCTATCTATCTATCTATCTATCTATCTGTCCATCAATTTATCCATCCATCCCTTTCTGTATTTCTAAACACGTCTGTCTTTCTGTTCAGACATCTATCCATTTTTCTATTCATCCATTAAGCCATCTATTCAACTATATATCTGTCCATTTAACAGACTGTCCATCCATCCATTCATTGATCGATCCATCTGTCTGTCTGTCTATCTATCTATCCATTTAACTGTCCATCCATCCATCCATCCATCCATCCATCCATCCATCCATCCATCTATCTATCTATCTATCTATCTATCTATCTATCTATCTATCTATCTATCTATCTATCTATCTATCTATCTATCTATCTATCTATCTATCTATCCGTTTCTGTATTTATAAACACACGTCTGTCTTTCTGTTCAGTCATCTGTCCATGTTTCTATCCATCCATTAAGCTATCTATTCAACTATCTATCTGTCCATTTAACTGACCATCCATCCATCCATCCATCCATCCATCCATCCATCCATCCATCCATCCATCCATCCATCCATCCATCCATCCATCCATCCATCCATCCATCCATCCATCCATCCATCCATCTATCTATCTATCTATCTATCTATCTATCTATCTATCTATCTATCTATCTATCTATCTATCTATCCATCCATCCGTCCATCCATCCATCCATCTAGCTATCTATCCCTTTCTGTATTCATAAACACACATCTGTCTTTCTGTTCAGTCATCTATCCATTTTTCTATCCATCCATTTAACTGTTCTGCTTATCTACCAATCTATCTGTCCATTTAACTGCCTGTCTGTCTATCCATCTATCTGAATAATTAACTGTCTGTCCATCCATCCATCCAAACTTTCAACATTTTAAGACTTTGAAGACATCTTCAATACATCTTGAAGAAATTTGCTTCGCAGTTAAAAATTATTATACAGCTACTGTATATGAAATTATTTAAATGTACAGTAATTTGAATTATTCTCTAACATGAATTTACCCTGAATTTCATGATGGCAGTGCTATGAACCAGAAAATTAGTGTGATTGTTTACAGTAGTTTTAGATTAAGACAAAACAAATCTGGACACTTTGGTGTTGAAAAGAACTCGTTCAAGAGAATTCTTTTGGGACTAGATGATTTTTACATACCATATTTACCCTCAACAACTTTAAAAGTACAACAGTATGACTATCAGAACATATAACTGCGTTACGGCTCGGCTGTAATTCTCTTTCATAAGGGTGCCCTTAAAAGACAAACACTACACAATTTCCCCAACACCTGCTTTAACAAAGCCGAGAGCTAAAACTGTAACAGACATCTGTAAATAGCACAGT
Organism: Danio kyathit; assembly: GCA_903798195.1. Classification (NCBI taxonomy): domain Eukaryota; kingdom Metazoa; phylum Chordata; class Actinopteri; order Cypriniformes; family Danionidae; genus Danio; species Danio kyathit. The sequence continues at coordinate 9,676,079 of LR812522.1, read as the reverse complement.
AATACAGCATCTCTTCGTGCAACCACGCAGGCGTAATGTAAAAAGCTGGTATAAAAATGCTGCAGCTAAAAGGGAACTGTGTGATTTCTTTTGTTAATTAATTCCATACCTGTCATTGCTCTCAACTCCACAATCTTGACACATTCTGCGTACATGTGTATGCCACATATTTCAGGGGTGGGGAACGTGGCAAGTATGTGCGCATCGTACAACAGAAAGTGTATCTCTCTCTTTCTCGCTCTCTCGCTCGGATTTTAATTGCAAGGTGCAAAGTGAAATGGCTTCACTCCCCGACAGTGTAAAGGAAGCAGGGTGTCAAGTGCAAGTTGTGTGTGTGTGTGTTTCTGAGTATGTGTGTGTGTGTGTGGAGTGACAGACAGAGAAACGGGTGAGCAGGTCCCCAAGGTGCACTCCAAGGAGCAATAGATAAAGATTCCCTTAGGAAATTTTTCTCATTAGTTCTCAGACACACTTCGGTAATTCTGTAGTGTCAGGTTACCATTTGTCATGAGATCTTTAAAAAAAAAAAAAAAGAGGGGGGAAAGAAAATGTCACTCTCCATGCTTTGGTTCTTTTATTTGGATATGTCACCTCTGTAAAAAAAATTATAAGCCCTGTTTGGTTTCAAACAAAGGCTCGATGCACAGTTTACCCTGTTGCCAAACGCAGCGTGCAACGTTTATTGGGCTGCCGCTGTGATAATCCGGTCTTTAATGAATAAATATGAGCCATTCTCCATGTGGTAAATTGTTAATTGTCTTGTTTATTGTTCTGGGGTGCTGTTAGTCTATTGGTTAAAGCTCTACACGTTAACACCGAACAGCCTGATGTAGAAACCAAAGAGTTACAGAGATCATAATCTTGCTGTATCACCGTTGTGCCCCTGAGCAGGGCACTTAACCTAAGGTCAGCCTGCTGGGACTGTCCATGCAATTAGTGCACTGTGAGTCACTTTAAATATAAAGATTCTGCTAAATGGCGACTGGCTAACTACATCTGCTCCAAGCACAATTTTCCCTTTCGTGATTGTGTAGGGCTTTGTTTAAGGTCATTGTGAATTCTTTTTTACATTATAGAAAGACTATTTTCGAATGAGTCATACTTGAAGACGGTTAATAAAGATGAGATATATGAAGCAGCGCGCATAAACAATTCTACGTTAACGTGGTATTAAAACGCTAAATTTCAACGTCGCTTGTGATTGCTGCTAATAAATGTAACTTAAACTAAATTGTTTGTAAGAAGCGACTTCTTATTAATAATATTAAAAAAAGTATAAAATGATTCTCAGGAATCATTTTTAAGGAAAACTTCATGTACACGTAATTTGATTATAATCAAGCATACTGAGTTTGGATACGTTAATGTCAAAGCATGCAGATGATATAAAGTATTAACTGTGCATTAATTGTATGAAAAATACTTATATACAATATAATGAATATACATAGATTATATATACACTTTTTATGTTCAAAGAAAGTACATTATTTGCAAGTAAAATGTCTAATATTAAAATAAAAAACTTCAATGTGCAATTAAATGTTCCATTGTGATTCAGAATATACATATGGGAGTGAATCTTATAATTTCATGAAAGGAATACTGTTCTAAATATGCCTGACAAGGCTTTCTGATATATACTCACGGGCCACTTTATTAGGTACACCTTACAAGTACCGGGTTGAACTCCCTTTTGCCTTCAGAACTGCCTTAATCCTTCGTGGCATAGATTCAACAAGGTACTGGAAATATTCCTCAGAGATTTTGATCTATATTGACATTTGGTCCAATTCTAACCCCACCATCCGAATGTCGCAGCAGAAATTGAGACTCATCAGACCAGACAACGTTTTTCCAATCTTCTGTTGTTTAATTTTGGTGAGCCTGTGCAAATTGTAGCCTCAGTTTCCTGTTCTTAGCTGACAGGAGTGGCACCCGGTGTGATCTTCTGCTGCTGTAGCCCATCTGCTTCAAGGTTGGCCGTGTTGTGTGTTCAGAGATGCTCTTCTGCAGACCTCGGTTGTAATAAGTGGTTATTTGAGTTGCTGTTGCCTTTCTATCAGCTGGACCCAGTCTGGCCATTCTCCTCTGACCTCTAGCAAGGCATTTGCGCCCACAGAACTGCCACTCACTGGATATTTTCACTTTTCGGACCATTCTCTGTAAACTCTAGAGATAGTTGTGAGAGAAAATCCCAGTAGAGCAGCAATTTCTGAAATACTGCCACATTCAAAGTCACCTAAATCACCTTTCTTCCCCATTCTGATGCTCGGTTTGAACTGCAGCAGACTGTCTTGACCATGTCTACATGCCTAAATGCATTGAGTCGCTGTCATGTGATTGACTGATTAGATTTGCGTTAACAAGCAGTTGGACAAGTGTACCTAATAAAGTGGTCGGTGAGTGTAGAAACTGTTGCAAAATTGAATTACATTTTGCAATTTATAAATCATAGTAAATACATATTTTTTGCTCTGAAGAAAAAGCAAAACTAAACAAGACATAATATATGGAAGACAACAATCTTTAACCCATATACAGTATACGAAACAACTAACAATAGAGCAAAATGAACGGTTTTACCTTAAATGAACCACATTCTATGATGAACACAGGCTGTTCTGAACCTAAGGCGATCAGTGGTTGAGTGGGATTCTGAGTGCTGGACGTTTTTATTGCTCCGTTAGTCCCATTAATCGTCCCGCCACAAAAGCGCCTCAGTTTCCATGTCACTTTACACACAAGGCCTTACCAAGATAAATGAATTCCTGAGGAGGTACTAGTTTAAAAGAGGAAAGATCTATCCTTTCCAAAGCTCTTGACACAACTGAGATACAACAGAGAAAAAAATTGCACCACACTCTCCTTTGGAAGACCGACTGGACACTTCGTGACTAGGGAAACAGTGGAGGAACAAAAGCAAGAGTCTGGCTCTTTATGAATTCTGCATCGCAATCAATATCAGCCCTCCTTCCTGGGCCAGGAAAATAATGAGTCATAAAAAAATCATGATATTCATTTCCTGAATGATAATAACAGACAGAAAACACAAGCTTCTGTTATCCCGCATGAGAATCGACTCCCTTTGAGTTACAGTGGGCCAGCGTGAGCCTATTAGAGCCCAGTCTGACACGGATGTCCTTCAATGCGCTTGAGTGTATGCGACGCACCTTCAGCATCTAGTATAGGAAAACTAAAACCCCTCCAACTCTCCCTCTGAGGTTATGCATGAGGTCAAATCTGCTCCCAGGTGATCATTTAAGGCCTCTCAACACAACACAGAATGCAGATTCCACCCCTTGTTGCATAAAGAGGGTTACACAGAGAGCGTCGGAAGGTCTCCAGTCTTCATTGCATATTTAAAAACACAGAGGGTCGGCGTAGGGCCATTTGACCAGAGATTCAGACGCATGCAAGCAATGGCTCATTCTTCATCCGACCTTGAACGAGGAAGGAGCCCCCTTCTGATTTAATGCAGACCCCTTTACCGCATTACCGAACTGTTTTTATTGATATTGCAAGACTTGGTGCTCTTATTACACTAAGTGTCCAGAGATGCACGCAGACGACGTGCTACGAGACAGGCCGGGAAAAACGATCCAACCCAAATGAACACCGGAGTTACTTAAAGCTAAAGAACGGCCTCTGTGTTGTGCGGTAATTCAAGGACACGCTGTGTTGGAATAACATCGGTGGTTAAAGCTAGTCATTGATGATTTTTATTGCCTTGAGTTTAGCATACCCGTGTCAATATTTGGACTGGGAGTGAGTCTTGGGCCTCCCATTGCAAAAGGATGTGACCTTCCATTTGTCTGTGTCCATGTGATTTAACACCATCTGAAAAACAGATAAATGTGTCTCTGGCCTCCCTGCGAGAAGTTCCTGCGGAATAACAGGTAACCTGCTCCCCGCTGCTGCGGTTGCAGACAGACTCACAAAGACAAGAAATATGCACCCCCATTGTCGCCACCTAAAAGAAACAGTGGCTCTGAGGATAAATAATTATTTAAGAGCACAAAAGCACATTATCAGTAAAACGACACTGCGACCAACCTAAAACCGGACACCAAGTTTGTGCAAAAATGCAGAATGAAAGAACTGGCTTCCTTCAGTAAATGTCAACCTCACAAGTTGCTGGAAATTTACTTAACTGCAATTCAGCACAGGTAATGCCTTCTGAGAAACCTCCCTGAATCTCAGAATCTGTAAATGTATAAAAGGTGCCAAATAGATGAGGGTGCTTCCTCTGAAATGTTCCAATGGTCCAATCATTCAAATAGATTTAGCAAAACTCATTACCATCACCAGCATTTAGATTGTAGTGTGAATGCAAATATGGCCCTTTGTAACAAGTAAACATCAGTGAGTTATAACAGTGAATTGCAGTTAAAGGAACACCCTAGGGCAGTGGTCATCAACTATATTTGTCAGAGGGTTAGAGTTTTACCACTTAGTCTCCTTGGGGGCCGGACCCCCAAGAAGAAAATCAAATAAAAAACTCATTTTGGCTTAACATTATGTTTAATGTTTATACTTTTTCAATTTCATTACAAAACTGAAGGCATTTGATTCAGGCCCCCATCACCTATACCACAGTCAACCACTAGGAGTGATAGATATTTTGCCTCAACTCAATTAGGCCCCTAAGTCAACAAGGGGAAATGTAACTTAAGCTATTGATTAAGCACTGTGAGTAGCTTGTTTCAACATTGTGATTTGAATTCAAGCCCACTTAACGTTTCATTTGATGTGCGAACATTATTTGTGATCTGTTTTGTTCTGGTACCAGGTTATTTATTTACCATGCCATTTTAAGTTGTGCCAGATTGTTTTTCCTCCTTTTTTTAGTCCTGAGGCAGACATCCCAAGTCTCCCGGAGGTTCTGTGAATCTCCCGCAAATGCATAGAGAATCCCGGATGCCCGCAAACGAGTGATAATCTCCCGGAAATCGCGCGTCTTCCTCCCGCTCCTCAAATACGTCGCGCACCTCTCTCCACCCCATCCCTCCTTGCTCTTTATAACACACACGTCGCACGCACTCCGCCTACACCCCAGTCTTCACTTACACTAAAACCTGTTTGAAACAATAAATGCTTAACGCCGCGTGGTCTGTCTGAGTCTGTCCTCATTTCCAAGTGCACAACTGAGCCTGGTTTCTCTCAAGGTTTCTTCACTTTCGTCAATTGGTGAAGTTTGTTCCTCGGCACTGTCACCACTGGCTTGCTTGGTTGCGACTTGTGGAGCTGCGCATCGATGGATTTGCTCTACAATGTTTGGACTTTCAGCAGTGAAAATTAAACCACACTGAACTGAACTTCAACTCTGAAAATTGGACTGACAGTGTTTCAATTTACTAGAACTTCTATGTTAAGCTGCTTTGACACAATCTACATTGTAAAAGAGCTAAATAAACATGAATTGAATTGAAAAAATATTGTTTCTTGGGTGAATGTTACTCTAAATACCATAGCAGTGTTCCAAATTTAAAAGACAGAACCTCTTTCTGTCTAACCTTGTATGCTTATTGCAGTGAAAGACTATGCAAATGATAATGGCTAACTCTTCAAAATGGGATCCACAGTTGGTGCATGCTATTTCACGCTAGACAGGCTTTTCAGGTGCCTGGACGTAGGGACACGGACAGGGTCTGCGATCAGGCCTTCATTAAGGATTTTGGTCCCTGGACATTTCAAGAGCTGACTGGAATAAGTGCGATGGAATGAGAGCGTGCACACATCCAAGGAAAATAAATGCACGGACGTACATTGTGAAACACACATCTGGGAAAAACAAACAGGACAGGAGATATCGGGGGGAGGAATATGTTTTGCAGGGATGAAAGGGGCAAGGCAGGAAAAGGTTAATGCCGATGTGTGAGTGCACATGACAGCGCTCACATCCCAGTGAGCACAAAAATGAATTGTCCAGGGACTTTCATCTTCATATTCACTGGCCCCGTTGCTCCCCTCTCCGTTCAAACTTCAAATTTATTGCCGGGCTTCGCAGAAGCAGAAATGACCTTGGAAGGACCTCGCAGTCATCTCCTCCACTCAAACGCTACTTAATTAGCGACACCGCGGTTTAGGGTTTGCCAAATCATTGGATAAAATAATCAAAACGAGGCTTGTCAAGACTGGATACAATCCACTAAGCAAAACTAAGCTCATCTCGGGCAGATACTGAGGGGAAAATAATTACAGCGGGGACATGCTTACAATCAGACACACTAGGATAAAAAAGGAGAGGAAGAGGAAATGGTGAGAGAAGGCCAGAGAAGTTCACACCATCAAGGAAATCACCCTATTGAACTGGGGAAAGCCAAAGAGAGGCAAAATTGAGGACTATGGCCTCCCATCACTCCAACAGTCTCCCGGTGACCTCTGGGAAAGCGTGTCTATTGTTCCTATTGACAGTCAACATCAAGCCGAGCTTACACCAGCTATTTAAATCACTTAACTTCATTCAAACCCCTCTCAACAACCAGCATGCCATCTCCTTTATAACTCATTTTCCAAAAGGAGGGGAAAAAAAGAATTATAATATGGCAATTTAGCTAAATAATTACCGCGTTTTACAACTACGCCTACACAGCCACCGGCAGGCAAAGAAAAAGCTAATAATTCAATTTTTCGCTTTCTGTAATTGTCACCAAAGCACCTAAAGGTCGTATCACTCACCCAGAAAAAAAGATAGCAAGTAACGGGTTCGATGAGGCTTTTTTCTTTTATAGTGGCCATTTTAGACAACAGATTGTGTGCTATTGTCTCAAAATGGAGCTGCTTGTTGTCTGGTCTGAATGAGGTTGAAGCTCCATTTTTTTTTTCTTTTGGGCTGATGTGGTATCGTGTGGTGCTGGGATTTGCAGTAATTGTCTAATACCACAGTCGGTATTAAAGTCATCGCATGCCAAAAGCGAACACGTTGCTGCTTGACCCTGAGCCACTTTGGAGTAATCTACTATTCAACCCAGCGTGTAATGACTGCTAGAGGTGTCAATCCAGTGGCTTTCTCTCTGTCTCTGTCTGTAAAAATTGCCTGTGGACAGTGCGGTTATTTCCAGAGGGTCTGGAAAACGAGAAAGAGGATGAGTGGCAGCTCCTGTCCAGTGATGCCATCTTCTTCTAGGCTTCAATTTCTTTTAACCCCTCTCACCCTTCAGCATCCCCTTCTGATTGGACACTTTCACCTTTCGGGAGGGAACGAGCGGTCCACAAACTGCTTGTGGTTGTTTAATGCTAATAGGGGCAGGAGAGATACTTTAGGGAGGAAAGTTCATACACAATGTTTGGGACTGTGACACAATTAGCTTAACCCCATGGCCGCCTCTGACCGCTCCGATCAATAGGCTTTACCCAGGCGGTGAACCATTCATGATGACTGTGAGGAGTTTGTGTTGGAGGGGCTTGCATGTTGAATAGGTCAAATTCTGCTAAAACGCTAGCTAGCTTAGCCTTATAAAAATGCTAATATGCTTGCTGTAATGATGATAGCCTCTAGTACTTGCTTTGCCATCTATAAAAAAAAAATTGTAAGCCAAATATGTTCAAGTTGCTGGAAATAAAGGATGGTCAAAAAAACAGAAATGCACGACTGGTGCAAGTGTACCAATGGCTTTTACAGACCTCATCTCTCCATAGAACGGTGCCATGAACTTATTTCAGAAACAACCCCCAGAGCAACACAAGGTTAAATGCCTTGCTCAAGAAGACAATGGTAAGAGGTCACAGCCAAGCCCACACGTAATCTAAAAAAAAAAAAAACCTCTCCATACCTCTAATGGTACACAAGACTTCCACATGTTTGTTCACTTGTTAATCTGAGGATAGTTCAGTGGAGAAAATTTAGAGAAGTCTGCAGATTAAATTCAAGGAAATCAGGTTAACCAGCAGCTTCAGGTTGGCAGGTCTGGATTTATACAGTACACCTACAGCACACCCCAACCCTTAATATGGATCTGCTGGTACAGTAACACAATCAGAAACAGTGTGTACATCTCTTAACTCTTAACCTGTAAACTGCTCCCTGTACTTCTAAAGTATGTGTATTGTTCTGTTCTGGGCTCAAAGGCCTCTGTCCTGCAGAGATTAACCTTAACCCTAATTAAATGCAATTGAACACAACAGCAGTCAGAAGAGTTTTTAACAAGGTTTATCCTGAACCAGGGATGGGCAACCTTGATCCTGGAGGGCCGGTGTCCCTGCAGACTTTTGCTCCAACCCTAATCAAACACACCTGCCTGCAGCTTTCTAGTGATCTTGAAGACACTGATTAGTGCGTTCAGGTGTGTTTGACTAGTGTTGGAGCAAAAGTCTGCAGGGACACCGGCCCTCCAGGATCAAGTTTGCCCATCCCTGTCCTAAACACTACAAGACAGTGGTGCCATGACTAAAGTTGGCAATTCCAGTTATTAGTACCTTAAGGTATTCCAGAGCTAAAATAGTATGCACCTGTTAGATAAGGCATACAGATATAATTCAGAGAGTACTGCTTCAGGTGTTGCACCCTAAAAATACACATTTTTTAATGGCGCTATATCATCTTTAAGCTGTAATGTGTACTGGAAAATGAACTGGAAGGAAACCAGAGTGGTACTGAACAATTTCAGGCAGTTAATGTCCTGTCCTTCTCACCAAACTATATAACACCAGTTCCCATAACTCCAAGTCGTTTTTGTGTCAGGAAGGCAGGAAGGATGGACACTAAATCGAGAAGCCAATCAAATGAGGGACTGAGCAGTCAACACGTGCCTTCCCCCTCTTTTCCCTTGATCCCTCCACTCGGCCGGTAAAGCGGCACCTGTCACAGTGTTTGAGCAGATGTGGGAAAAAAACAGAGGCACTTCACAACACTGTCATTCACATTCATAATAGGCATTGCAGTATAAAGAGGGCCATTAGGGGCCCAACCTGGGAGCCATTAAATCATTTTAAATCGCTGTAACATCCCATTAGTGTCAGTGGTGAGACCACATAATAGTCTATATTATAGAGCGCAGCAGTGCGGCCCATTTGGGGTAAATCACAGGCTCTGGTGCAACTCCTTGGCCTACGAGTGTGGGGACACTTGTACAGAGGACAGAACTCGTGAGGACGACACTCAAAAGTGATAATAGCTAGTTCGCTCACTCAAGGGTGGAGCAACACTGAAGCTGCATCTCTGATTTATCAATTGGCTTGTATAAAATCTGCTGGCATCTTTTCAGTGGTCTGTGCATTTGCATAGTGGGAATGGAGAATTAACGATGTGCAAATGCAGGCAAGTCAGAAAATTACGTATTTACAACAAAGCATGATAATAAAACACTGGCTATTTAGAGCTTCTCGTAATGAGCTGTACGTGACAAAGGCAGTGTAGTTGGAATAATCTACAGTAAATGGTGCGTGCCGTTAATGTCTAAGGTGCGGACAGCGAGTGGGCTGTTAATTAAGGAAGATGAATACATTCGGATCTCTGGCAACACAACACAATTACAACCAGCGGCTTTCTTAAAAATGCTTCTGCTGCAGCCACTAAAGTGGTAAAACAAATAACAACTGTGAAAGGACAGGCTTCAGTACTATAAGTGTGTGTGTGTGTGTGTGTGTGTGTACACATCTCATGTGAAATATGCAACTAGGGCCCTGCACATCTTTCGTCTTTTCCTCCAGATGATAAATCGCCCCAGTGATGGACCCTTCCACTGCCCTACGAATTTTTAAAGGAACAAAGCAATGATGAATGGAATAATGCCACATCGCAAGCAAACACCTCTCAGGCTGATAAAAAAGATTCACCAATGACAATTGGGGGACACCGGTGACCCGGGGAGCGGTCTTTGGGGTATGCCCCCCAGAGGAAGCCAGTGATGGAAGGAATCGCCATTAGGGGGAAGATTAAGTGGCCTTTCCTTTTTCCCCTCACTTAATTATACATGCAAGACTCGCCAAACCGTGCTGCCATAAAAAAAAGAAGAAGGTAGGGTGGGGTGGGGGACCGGTTCTTTGTTTCAGCAACTCATGCCACTTTGATTGCTTATTGGCTGTCTCTCTTGACAACCTGCCGGCCACAGAAACAAATCCCATTGGCCACAGTGCACCTGTCAGGAGCAAGAGAGAGAGAGACGAGAGCATTCAGAAAATTCGAAGAGGAACTCTGGGATGGGTGGAGAAAAAGAGCCGGGGAAAAAAAATGTTCCTGTCAAGCCTCGGTGCCTCAGGAGAAGAAAAAGTCTTATGTGGCACATCCAAAACTCAGCAGACAAACAAGGAAGTGGACCTCTTCTACTTCTTATTAAAGGAACTATGGTCCAACACAAGACCACGCCATCATTCAACTCTGTCAATCTTGCTCTCCGAGAGGTCTCGGCTGCAAAGTGCACGTTCCGAACTCTGCAGCTTGGTTTTTAAGGATCTTCCCACCCATTCCTTGTTTTTTCCTCATGACTAGCGGGGCGCACTGAAAAGAAGGGCGCAAAGAAAAAACTGTCATTTCAAGACCGACAGATCGCATCAAAAGTGGGCCACGAGATTACGACTTTCATGGCTCTTTGGGTAAATTCCCAATCCGTGCTGCACACATCCGACGTGTCAACTAAGAAACACCCCCCCCCCCCCCCACCCCACTCAACCCTATCAACATCTCTGACGTATAAAACAGAAGCGCCCTGCAGATAGCAAACGTGAATAACGAACGACACTTTCATCAGGGTTGCGTGGAGGACAGAGTGAATAATTAAACACCACGCCTCGTTGATTCGGCCCACTCATCTTGTTTTATGGGAATAACCAGAAAGACTTCAAACGTGCAATGCCAGGAGTGCTTGACAAACTGAGGAATCAACAAGACCTGATATCGAATGCATAAACTAACACGAGGCTAAAACATTTATCCGTTCATTACCCAACTGACACGGCACAAGCACCTTAAAACATGCGAATGATTGCATACAAATGTAATATAAGAATAAAATACAAAAGAGAAATCAAATATGGATGGTGAATTTGTCGTATGGATGTCTGTTACAAAGAAAGATGTTGAGTGGAAGTCTGCAACATCGACGCCGTCTGTGAAATCCTCCCCAAAAGATGAGGAATATTTCAGAGCATAACACTGGGCGTACATCTATGTTGTATAAATATATCATCAGCTCTCCTCTCTACAATTTTACACCAGTGCAAAATAAGCTGGTGGATTTCTAGATTTTTGGCCTGTCCACTTAAATCTTTGAACATGAACAACTGAAATGACCTAAAACATTCAAACATGTGGAAATCACTGAATAACTTGTTGAAAATATTATAATTAAATCAAACAGCACAACTTTTGGTTCATGCAGAGTTGGAACTGGTGTGTGTAAAACAATGCCGCAGATCGAAGGATTCCAACTAGCTTCTTTTTCTTCCCTTTGTTCTTTCGTGTTGCACTTTCTTCCTTGCTCTTTCTTTCATTCCTCTCATCCTTCTCATTCCTTTTTAATTCTTATTTCCTCTTATTCTTTTCATTACTCACTTTCATTCATTCATTTTTCGGAATATGTAATTTGCTTCGTTTAATCTCCTCCGTCCTTCCACCAGGATGCAAGTGCAAACACTAAGTGAAAAAGAGGATGTCGCTTCCTCGACATAAAACTCCATGCAAATCTGTATTAACATTTATGAGTGAAAAGCATTCATAATTAAACATAATCTGAGAGTGACGAGTCGAAAGTGACATTAATGGTAGAAATGAGATTGACACACACGCACACACACACACTGCCAGTACTACAATTATGTAAAAGAAAAGAAAAAAAAACACTTAAAACATGAAGGGTGTTAAAATGCTTCCTCGAGACAGCTGTAAGTCAGTCTGCCGTGTTTGTTTGAGAGGCATAACTGTAAAACCGTAATCTATAACTGAAGTGTGGGAAAAGGGCAAGACTCCAATAGAAGAATCTGCCCTTTTTTCTTTATTTAACCAACTTAAACTTGCAGGAGAGTTGCGTAGATATTTATTCCTGAATCAGCGAACTGTCTCCGCACTAGTTCGCTCCGTCATGTCATAAAGATTATCCATGCAGTGAACTAGGCAGACAGCCCAAAAAACAAAAGCCCTCTCGTCTGACTTGCCTGATTGCCGTTGATTATAAATTATGCAGTCATTGTAGGCCCACAGAAGAAGACATCTCCTCATCCCCAGTCAAGTGTAATTACTGCGGAGGTCTGCAGGCATCCGTGTGATCTCCGCCTGACAGGAACATTGACTGATGACCTTGCCTGTGAAAGACTCCCTGCTCGGGTCACCGGACCCCCACCTTCGACATCTCAATAGAGTCCTGACACTCGACTCTCGAAAACCTGTTATTGACAAATCAGAGCGTTAGTGCCGCGTCCATGTCTCGCCCATCACTCACCATCACTTCCTGGGTGCGAGAGATGAGCGCTCTCTTCAGGGCTGCTAATTTGACACGGCCTGCTTGGCTCGCCATAATTGCTCTGTCACTGTCAGGCCTCGGACGGCCCAACTGTACGTTTTTTTGGACGTACAATTACGACGCCCGTTTACCGGGCACCATTACGCCGGATCCCGCGCCACCGCCGACATGCCTCATCAGACCCAAGATGCGGCCCATTAATGAATGATGTTAGCATTTCTCTTAAAGTTAGCCTGCCGCTAATAAACAGCCAGTGTTCCATGAAGGAGCATCCCCGTTTGGTCTGACAAGATATTTATTGCGCATCTGACGGAGGAGGGCGGGCGAGATGGGGGAAGATATTAAGGGAGTTTATGGGCTATACAACTCTCGTGGACTGAACTATAGGAAAAAGCGAGGTCATTCTTCTTCGATGACACTTGTTCTTTCTTATATCTCTCTGTGTGTGTGTGTGTTTGCGTGTGCAATGAAGAGGACTCCTGCCGCGACCTAATGGTGGTGGTATCCTCTAAAGAGCTCTTGTTTCCTGCCCTTCCCCCAGGGTGACACAACAGGAGCCATCCTTCCCGGGAGGGGTCAACATCCATCATGGCCCAAACACCCGCCACTTCCCGTTCTGAGGTAATTATAAGCTGATCAGAGCCGGCCGAGGTGTCACCCTGCGGCGGCGGAGCACACAAACACACTCATAACCGAGTTGCCATCTCTGGGTGTAAACTCCTAGCTAGTGTCCGCCCCACACTCTGTGAATGTGTGAGTCTCACTTTTGACTACGCACAGGAAAACTAATGAAGCCCAGAGCAACCAGGCTCAAACAGGAGAAAAAATGGCTCCTCATTAGAGAGCTGACAATCTAAAGTCCGACATGAAATGGACAGACTTTTACCGAAGGCCCACTGGGGGGGAGAGTTCTGTATTTATATGCATTTAAAGTGTTTGGGGATCATCGCTTTGAAACATTCAACAAAACATGGGAATAGATGGAGGCAGATCGGATTGAAAATGAATACTGGCGTACTGTTTTTGAATACTGTTCAGAACAGATGCATTCTGCCAACTATTTTGTACTCTTCTGACCTCATGCAGGAATAATTAATATTAATAATTAATACGGAATAATTATTTCTCATCACTTTCTTTGTAGCAATTGCACAGCACAAATAAGATGGTGTTCTTATTACTGTTCATAGATGCTGGGCGAAGTTGAGCAACAACTGCATCACATAAACTGACTATGCAAAAATGTGAAGGATATACATTTGCATATATGACTTACCAATTGAGTCTTTTAATTATTTATGCTGATGAAGGTTTTATCACTGAAAGGTTTTCAGGCCAAATTCTCTTCAACATGGAGACACTGTGTCTGGAAATACAAATCCTTATCCTGCAGTAATGAACTGATTGGCCATTGAGAGTCTTCACAATATCTTGTCTTTCATGGACATCCAGCCATTTTGGGGGACTTGGATGACATAGTGACATTGTAAAGATAAAATACTCTAGTCATTGATTTGGAAAGACCAATTTCCTCTTTTTTTTTGCTATGGTTGAAATGCTTATTCATTTGGCCTTCATTTGCAGTCACTTACATTTGTTTCGCAGTTTAACCCATAACTGGCAGGTGTGTTCTGTAATTTTACCCAATGTATTTTTTTCTTTATCACCCAAAGACAAAAATTCTGTCATCATTTACTCATCCTTCAATTGTCCCAAACCTGTATAAGTTTCTTTATTTTGTTGAACACAAACTAAGGGTGCACTCACACTATGCCATCCGAACTGTGGCCAGTGAGCACAGTTTGCTGTGAGTGCTCTGAATCGAGCGCGGTTCAGTTGGCTGGCCCTGGCCCGGTTGAAAGAGGTCTGCCAAAGCACAGTTCAGGTAGGCTTTGGCGCAGTACACTTGTAGTGTAAGTCCTGAGCCCGAAACCGCAAACTGTCGTAGTCGTGACATAAACTCCTCGCTGCACGTCAGCTGCACATTAAGCAAACCTCCTAATACCTGCAGCACGAGGACTTTTATGATAATTATTATGAGCGTCAAAAGTTGTGGATCTGTTTGGCCAAATATTTGACTGCATGTCACTGCATCCCAAATGACTAACGATAAAACTATAGCAATCTCCACTGTGCTGAGTGAGGGCGTTTCTCTTCCTGTTAAACTGAACAGTCGCATCATCAATGACGTAAGCACACTCAGATTCGGAAGGCAAAATGCAGTGTGAGTGAAGGCCATTAGGGGAGGGGGAGGAAGACAATCTTGCTTCGGCATAGTTTAAGGCAACTGTACCTAGTATGAGTACACCCTAAGTTATTTTAAAAGATTTTGGAAACCTGTACCCATTTTTTTCCATACTATAGGTGTTTTATTATAGTATGTGTTTTACTCAGGGCTTACTTTGTGCTGGAACCTCATTTTACCAATCCCCCTCCTCACACGTACCCTCGCCCGCCCCGTCGTTCACTTTCTTCCGCGACCCTCCAACCCTCTTCACTTTCGTCTGCGATACCGCACCCCCTTCTGGTAACTTGCCAGATTAGTTATACCGAACTCTTCCGGGACCTCGCAATTTACAAATTAAGCACTGGTTTTATTATACTATGGGTGTTAATGGTTACTGATTTCTGGACTGACAGTTTCAATTTACTGAAACGTCTACGTTAAGCTGCTTTGATACAATTTACATTGTAAAAGCACTATAGAAATAAACATGAAATGAATTGAAGTCCTAATATTCTTCAAAACATTATTTTTGTGTTCAGCAGAAGAAAGAAAATCAAACATTTGAAACCACTTGAGGCAAGTAAACATTGAGTAAATCCCAATCTTTGGGTGAACTATCCTTTTAATCTTTGAATATATGTTTCAGAACTTGCGTAGCTCATGAAATATGCTTAAAAACAGCTTTTTATTTATGTTAGGATGACTTCAAACAGAACTAAGCAGTGACCTCGACATGTAGGAAATTGTAGCTTGTTCTCTAATTTGACATCCACTATAAATTAGCATGCTACTCTGAACTCGCCCAACATTATCTCTTCAAAGCTTAATGTACGGCACGCTACTCAAACTTATTTTTTAATTTGTTTATTGATCCAAGCAGGCAGAGAAATACAATTACCTGCGATAGTGCCACAAAGGATCCATTTTCCACTATTGATCAGTGAACCTTGCGCTCATTGTTGAAGCGTTACATTTTTTAATGCAATTCACAATTAAACAGATAACTCTCAATAACTGCAGTCTTAATGAGCTGTGTGTTCCCAACACAAACACAAAGAAAGCACGGCTCACGTTTCTGCTGAGGTATCTGTTTTCATCTCTCCCTGTGTTTGGTTGCACACTGAATAAACTCATTAATTTAGTTAATTGTTTGACCCTATCTTTTTTTTTCTCTCGGATGACAGTCTCGGAGAGAAAGGGAACAAAGGCCCTGTGCAACATTACTGTTAAATAAACAAGTCAATAATGCTCGGCCGGCTGATTAGGCAGCGTGTGAGTCTCCCTCTCAGGAGCTGATGAAATTGTTCCAGTGTGTTTTTGACAGCTCGACTGCAGACGGCGGTGGAGGCTATTACGATGAAGCTTCTGCTTGTAACAATTAAAGTAAGTCCTGCACAATGTCCAGACAAACCACACATGATCGGCCGCACGCCATCGCTCATTCAGACAGACCTTGAACAAACTGTTTATTTTATTATCTACAAGCATTTTCTATCAATGTGGATTTTTCCTTCCCCCTTGGTGGTTGTGTTTTGGTTTGCGAAGGATTTTTCCATTACAGATTCATGAAAAACGGAATAATAGTGAATCACTAGTCAACTGCCGTTAACAATTCTTATTTAGTATATCTGAGGAGGTTTATTTCATGATTCATCATTCGGTAAGACTTTAGTTTAGTATTAACAAACTATTAACTAACACTACTAGCTTAATAAACTACTAATCAGCTGTTTATTAATAGTTTGTAAGGTATAAGTTGGGTTTAGGGTAAGATTAAGGATGTAGAATAAGATCATTCTTTATAACTACTAACGAATAGATAACATCCTAATAATAGGCAGGTAATACGCCAGTAGTTAATAGCATGGATTGTGACCTAAACTAAGGTGTTACCCTTGATTTTTATTTTTAAATGAACAGTTCAATGAATAATAAAAACATGATTTATGAAAATTAATGCACACCGAGTTAAATCAAATCTTGGAAATGATGGTTGAAGCTATGATGATTAGCTTGTATCCCTCATGTTGCTTTTATATATTGTTTATGTGTAATAGACATACACACCTGTTCAAAATTTGGACTATTGCTTTCATGATAAACACTTGGTTAATTGCAATTGATTTATCACAATAAAAAATATCAATCTATTAGCAGGTGTAATATATACACTACAAATATTATTAACAAAACTACAATTTATTTTAAATATACTACATACACTACCTGACAAAAATCTTGTCGTTGATCCCAGTTGTAAGAGCAACAAATAATAACTTGACTTCTAGTTTATCATTTGGAAAAATGGCAGAAGGTCGAATTTTTCTGATGAATCATCTGTTGAACTGCATCCCAACCATCAGAAATACTGCTGAAGACCTACTGGAAGCCACATGGACCCACGATTCTCATAGAAATCAGTCAAGTTTGGTGAAGGAGTTACATGGTTTGGGGTTACATTCAGTATGGGGGCATGCGAGAGATCTGCAGAGTGAATGGCAACATCAACAGCCTGAGGTATCGAGACATTTGTGCTGCCCATTACATTACAAACCACAGGAGAGGGCAAATCCTTCAGCAGGATAGCGCTCCTCATACTTCAGCCTCCACATCAAAGTTCCTGAAAGCAAAGAAGGTCAAGGTGCTCCAGAATTGGCCAGTCCAGTCATCAGACATGAACATTATTGAGCATGTCTGGGGTAAGATGAAGGAGGAGGCATTGAAGTTGAATTCAAGGAATCTTGATGAGCTCTGGGAGTCCTGCAAGAACGCTTTCTTTGCCATTCCAGATGACTTTATTAATAAGTTATTCGAGTCATTGCAGAGATGTATGGATGCAGTCCTCCATGCTCATGGGAGTCATACATAATATTTAGTCTTTTTCCACTGCACCATGACTTTATCATCCATAATGTACATTATTTCCCTTAAGTGACAAGACTTTTGTCTAAGCAAAGTCAGACCTTAGTGTCCTAATGAAATAAATCGAAATTAAGGCATGATCATATTTTGTTTAGCTAAAAATAGTGTAATCTAGAGCCCTTTGTTTTTCATATAAGCCACGCATGATACCAAATGATCAACTAGAAGTCAAGTTATTATTTGTTGTACCTAAAATTTAAAGACAAGAATTTTTTCAGGTAGTGTACATTTACATAAAAATGTCTATACTACTTTGTATATACAATGTACAAAATAAAAAATTGAAGACTAAAAGACTAGAAAGACTAGAAGACTAGAAATCTGCTTTAGATTACACTTCGATAAACATTGGTAAAGTTAGTGGATATGCTCCGACCAATAACTTAAAGGGAACCGACCTATTGTGCAATTTTATGCTTAACTTAACCAAATGTCTCGAAAATCACCACTTGCAGTATTTTTATAAATAATAAGATCACATCCCAATAGCAGGTTACAAACCCCTGCAGCTCTCAAGGACCTGCACAACACACCTATGGCACAACGAAAGGCCATAATTTGCTGTATTTACCCACAACTCCACAATCCATCTGCTGTTGCAGTCAACATTGTCATGCTGCAGTGCATCGGCACCATCTAAAGCATTATCAGTAGAGCTCGACGTGCACTCGAGAGTGCTTAGGGCAAAGAAGAGACGGGGCCCGTACCAGTCCATTATTCCATTTGCTCTGAAAAACAGATTTGACCTCTCAGCGGTGGAGTGGTGCGTCACGGGCTGATGTGTGGCTGACAGTGCAAAGGGCCGCGTGTCTGGATAGGCTAATTAGAGGAGCGGTGGCACGAACGCGCTAGCAGCCGCGGCTAAATCCCATTATTTGGCTCCCTTCCCGGCGAGAGTGAATTGTATGTCAAGTAGGATGCATGTGGTAACTGCTATGAAATTACAGCTGCCGGAAGGCTGGAGGGCGAGTAATGCACATCCATTGTGTCATCAAGTGCATCCAAATAAGCAGATCTAAAAGGGAGCGCGAGTGTAAGCATCGGCAGGGGCCTCCCACCTGATGCGGCCCGGGTGTTTGTACTCGCTCCTCGTTTACTGGGTTTCTCTGGCTGCTGTGGACAGGCTGAAATCCAGGGTGTAGGATGAATGGCTTCAAATCAGCTTGTGTTCATGCATTTGGTCACCAAAATAAATAAATAATATAATAATGAATAAATAATAATACAACACGACTATAATAAAACATTCTTTCATTTTTCTTTGGTTTAGTCCCCTATTTATCAGGGGTCGCCACAGCGGAATGAACCGCCAACTATTCCAGCATATATTTTACATGGCAGATGCCCTTCCAGCTGCAACCTAGTACTGGGAAACACCCATACACTCTCACATTCACGCACACACACACACATACACTTTGGCCAATTTAGTTTACCCAATTCACCTATAGCGCATGTCTTTGGACTGTGGGGAAAACCGGAGCACCCGGAGGAAACCCACGCCAACATGGGAAGAACATGCACTCTTCACACAGAAATTCCAACTGGCCCAGCTGGCACTCGAACCAGCGACCTTCTTGCTGTGAGGCGACAGAGCTAACCACTGAACCATCGTTCCGCCTATAATAAAACAATGCAGGTCTTAATAAAAGGTCTATAATAAACAATCTAGTACCAGATACAGTATAGATTAGATTTCCACTTCATCACAATACATTTCTTAGTGAACCAGTAACATAATTTCAGTGGCACAAGTTGTTTAATCTGAAAACAAGCTCAAATTATCTGAAAATTAGATCAAATAATATAAAAATATGACTAATAATAATAAATAATAAAATATGACTAATAATATAAAATATGAAAAAAATATATGCATTTTTTATTTTATATTATTTATTTAAATCTGTACAAAAATATAGTTATTGTGTAAAAAATAATTAAATTTAGATGTTAATGTAAAAAATTACATCAAGTATAACAACAACAACAACTATAATAATAATAATAATAATTATTATTATTTTATTTGATTAATTCGTGGATATTATTTATTTATACACTTTAGCTTTTCAAAAATGTAACACGTGTAACCGTTTAAAATTACATTTTAAAAAATGTGAAAAATATATATATGATTTGCATTATAAAACATTGATTATTATTATAAATAATAATTCAGAACACTTGTATTTTACTGTGCATTCCAATGTTCTTAAGAAGATGATCCCATGGCTTCAGTCTGGCCTAAACATCCCAATATCAATCAACCCCAGAGCTGCTCTCCAATATATGAAGATGTTGAATAATCAGTTATTATGAGCAGCACTTAACTACTAATTAATTGCGTGTGTTGGAATTGAAAAGCATCAAAACAGCTCAAAGTAAACCCTAATTTAGTAGTGATGTCCTGTGGATTCTCTCTCCAGAGCTGGAAGAAATCCAATAAACCTGAGTGGAAAAACTCTGCTATATTACAGATAGAAGAAAGGGAGGGCCAACAACAACAAAAAAAGAAAAACTCTAAAGCTGTCAATGAAGACACAAGCCAGAGTTTCCGCAAATCTATTATGAATGAAATAAATCTTGGCAAAGAGGCAAGAGAGAAATCACACACATGTACAAAAGGACAGGGCCACAGAGAGTGCCTTTCACCAAGAAGCGTTCATTAAAACAACATGGGTCAACAAGCCTTTGCTTTCTGCACAAACTGCCCATATATCTGTAAGGCGATCTGAAGGAAAACAGAGGACCGGTACCTGCAACCCAACAACAGAGGGAGGGGGAAAGAGAGTTTGAAAACGATCTCTTAAAAATTCCTGACACACACAGAATTCTTTGAGAAAACGGCAATGAGCAGAATCTAAAGTGAATGAGTAAACAGGATGATTTCCAGGTCATTTTGTGGTAAAAACACTAACCATTATCAATTATTTAGCAAAAGCTGCATATACATATAAAGTACATATTTACTATCTGCTTTTTTTTAGCCTTATTTTAGTGACTTTAAAAAGTAAGAGATGAAACTCGGCAAAAATGAATGACACGTGGAAAAAGTGAATGAGCAAAATCTAAAGTGAAAAAAGTTTCAAATCATTTTGTGAAAACTCCATTAAGCATTATCAATTAGCTAGCAAAAGCTGTATATATATGGTAGATATTTACTATCTGAATTTTAGCCTTATTTGATTGATATGTAAGTTTAAGTATAAGTGAAGTGTAAAAAAAACTACAAACATCATTCATACATGCAGCATGCATATTATTATAGCACATAATTGTGTTTAATGCAAGGTCATCAGACTTTAGCCTCCAAAATATTTACTGTATAAGAAAATAGGAAAACAGAGAATGAGGGTTTGTTTCCCGAAATGAAACTCCCAAAAATTATTGATACAGACAAAACACTTTGGGAAAAAGTGAATGAGCAAACGGGCATTTTCAGACCATTTTTCATACACATTAAGCATATAGTAAATGCTTTTTAAATCCAAATCCTCTAAAGGATTGATAGGCTGCATTAATTAGGGCAACTGGAGCCGGGAATACTTCCCAAAAGACATTATAATTTAAACGGCATCTGAGTCTATTTTTCCTTTTCTCAAGCTCTCCATAATCCTGGACCAGGCCGTATCCTGAGCTGATGCTGTGATGGTAATAGAGAAGTGGAGAGCCTGAGACAAATTTCTGAAAGACCACAGTGACAGACAAGTTTCCGCATTGATCCCGTGGGCCACCCGCCAGTGACCTACTCACACCTGCAGCTTCTCCACGATAGACATTCAGCGTTCCCGGCGCCTAGACTGCAGCTCTGCACATGAAGTTTGGGCAGAGGAGAAATGATTGTGCCCAACTGATTCTCTCATGGATTTTTCCTTCACTTTCGTCAATTGGTGAAGTTTAGTAAAAGCTGTATATAATACTGTTTTATATACTATAACTATCTTTTTTTAGACTTATTTCAGTGACTTTAAAAAGTGTAAAAAAAAACAAAAAAAAATACACATGCATAACCCTATTAATACAACATACATGTATGCCACTTGCATATTTTTGTAGCACAGTTTGTGCTAAATGTAATGTCATCAGATTCTATCCTAAAATATATTTATAAGAAACTGGAAAAAGCTCAAATTTCAGGCCTTGCTGACACTTCTTAAGTGCCCTAAACCACCCTCAGAAACAACATAAGTCAACAAGCCTTTGCTTTCTGCACAAACTGCCCATATATCTGTTGACGGAAAACAGAGAACCAAAATCTGCAACCCAACAACAGAGAGCGGAAAAAGAGAGTTTGTTGGTGAAACGAAACTCCCAAAATTTGATACACACAGAATTCTTTGTAAAAAATGAACAAGCAAATAGGGTGATTTTCAGATCTTTTTATGGCATTACTATCTGTTTTTCTTATTTCAGTGACTAAGTGTAAAAAAGCACATGCTAAATCCTATTTTTCTCCAAAACAAAACTGCCCATATCTCTGTAAGGCGATCTGAGGGAAAACAGAGCACCAGAACCTGCAATCCAACAACAGAGAGCGGGAAAAAGAGAGTTTGTTGCCACAACAAAACTCATAAAAATTCCTGACACACAGAATTCTTTGTAAAAAAGTGAACGAGCAAAAAGGGTGATTTTCAGATCGTTCTGTGGTATTACGACTTTAAAGTAAGCGTAATAAAGCACATGCAAAACCCTGTTTTTTTTTAAAAAACAAAACATTATACATACACACCGCTTGCATATTATTGTAGCACCGTTTGTGCTAAATGTAATGTCATCAGATTTTATCCTAAAATATATTTATAAGATACTGAAAAAAATAAAAAATTTTAGGCCTTGCCAACACTTCTTAAGTACCCTAAAAACCCCTCAGAAACAACACAAGTCACAAGCCTTTGCTTTCTGCACAAACTGCCTATACAATATATCTGTGTTTAGACTTATTTTAGTGACTTTAAAAGTATAAAAAAGCACATGCAAACTCCTATATTTCTCCAAAATAAATCTGGCCATATCTCTGTTAGGTGATCTGAAGGAAAGCAGAGAGCCAGAACCTGCAACCCAACAACAGAGAGCAGGAATAAGAGAGTTTGTTGCCGCAACGAAACTCCCCAAAATTTGATACACACAGAATTCTTTGTGAACAAGAGAATTAGCAAATAGGGTGATTTTCTGATTATTTTGTGGTATTAGTATCTGTCTTTAGACTTATTTCAGTGACTTTAAAAGTAAGTGTAAAAAAAGCACATGCATAAACCTATTTTTCTGCTAAACAAAACTGCCCATATATCTGTAAGGCAATCCGAAGGAAAACAGAGCACCAGAACCTGCAACCTAACAACAGAGAGCGGGAAAAAGAGAGTTTATTGGCGCAACGAAACTCCCAAAATTCCTGACACACACAGAATTCTTTGTTCCAGAGTTTTCCGGGACGGCGGCAGTTACCTTGGGTCTAATCACACGTGCGTTATTTAGACTTCAAACACCCAGCTCTGATGAAAAGTATGTCTCCTGCTAATATCTGCCAGCACGCTCGGGTTAAACTGCCTAAGAAGCTTATTTCCATCATAAATAATGCATATTCAGATGTGCTTGACTTTGCTAAAATAAGAATCGCCCCTGTGATTGACATCAGGGTTTGTTTAAGCCTCAGTTTCACCTTTGGAAATAGATCTGTCTGGTTTCATATGTAGATGCGGGTACAACTGTGACAGCCCACCCATAATGTAGTTATATATTGCACAACTATATTTGGAGTAGCGAACACAAATCGTCTTAGTCCATTCATTCACTGTGGCAGATAAAGAGACGGAGTAGAAAGCTGTCGCAAATAAACGGCACGCCGACTGATTAGACGTCACCATCTGATCAACAGATCGCAAACGTGAAAAAAGCCAGATTCAGTCACTCTGACACAAATTTATACGTATTTTCTGAAAATACAAGAGGGAATTGGAACATTAGCTCAGGCGTTTGCATGTCTATCTGGCTTTATTACAGACAATATTATGGATTGTAAACTAATTATACAAAGTAGGCTAAATCTATCAAGGAATTCATGTTTAAAAACACTGATAACGCAACTGGAGAAATGTAGCTGGGGTTTTTCATCTGCAAGCAAGTGAGAATAGAGGAATATCTCATCTTATTTCTTTTATCTTGTCTGGAATAAAACAAATGAAAACATTTAAAAGCTTCTATGGTCAATATTAATAGCACTCTTAAGAATTTCTTTTATTTTTTTTCAATTGGCTATAGAAAGCAACGCAGTGGCGCAGTAGGTATAGCTGTTGCCTCACAGCAAGAACGTTGCTGGGTCGCAGGTTGAACCTCGGCTGGGCTGGGTCAGTGGGCGTTTCTGTGTGGAGTTTGCATGTTCTCCCTGTGTTCGCGTGGGTTTCCTCCGGGTGCTCCGGTTTCCCCCACAGTCCAAAGACATGCAGTACAGGTGAATTGAGTAAGCTAAATTGTCCGTAGTGTATGAGTGTGAATGTGTGTGTGTGGAAATTCCCAGAGATGGGTTGCGGCTGGAAGGGCATCCGCTGCGTAAAATCGAGCTGGATAAGTTGGTGGTTCATTCCACTGTGGCGACCCCGCAAGGGACAAAGCCGACAAGAAAATGAATGAATGAATGGCTATAGAAAACAATCCACTGTTTTTCAATGACTTGCCTAATTAACCTAATTAGTTAAGCCTTTAAATTGCACATTATGCTAAATATCAGTATCTTGCAAAATAACTAGTAAAACATTATGTACAGTCATCAAGAGAAAGACAAAATAATTGCTTAATATTACTTATATACATAAATACTGTTTTTAAATAACTCATGTATAAACCAGAGATGCCCAAACTAGGGCCCGCGATCCAAAGTTGGCCCATGGTAACCTTTGATTTTAAATTGCACATTATGCTAAATATCAATATCTTGCAAAATAACTAGTAAAACATTATGTTACCAAACAGGTTACCAAAGTTGGCCCATGGTAACTTTTGATTTGACCTGCCATCCCATATAAGAAGAGAGAAAGAATGATGGGGATGCTTTAGAGATTGTCATTTTAAATCTAATGTAACCTTTTGTTTGTTTGTTTTATTGTTAAAGGCTAACTGAAATTAAATGTTTCAATTAATACTGTAAATTGATCAGATTTAATTTAAATGTACTGTACATACTGTCATCTGATGGATAGAGGACAAAGCAGAGAGTTTGGTGAGTAAATCAAGGCAAAGGCAGATTCTGCTTGATTAGTGTTTTCAGCATTGAACTCCACTGTTCACTGTTATATTTTTATTGCAATAAGTTCTTATTTTAAAAAGTTATTCTGCATTAGCTAATGCGATTTAGGCCCAGTTTCACAAACAGGGCTTAGATTAAGCCAGGACTAAGCCTTAGTTAAATTAGGCTATTTAAGCCAAATTTATGAAAAAATATATTACTGGTGTGCACCTGGAGAAAAAAATGACACTGATGTATTTTAAGACATCTCACTGCAAGTTATTTTGAGTTGAGACAGCTCAAACATGCAATTTAATCTTGACTAGCCTTAAACCTTGTTTGTGAAACCGGGGGATAAAGTAATGTTTTTGATTTATTTTTAAATATTAGGAAATAAATTAAGAAATTCTCCATGGCAACTTAATGTAATATAGTTTGGTATATTTATCTTTGGCCCACGGCTCATAATGATATTTGGATTTACCTCTTTGTATGAAAGAATTTGAGCACCCCTGGTGTAAACAAAGCTTTAAATTGAAAAAGTGGTCACACTTTATTTTGATGAAAATAAGTTACATTGCATCTACATGCCAACTGATTCTCATTAGATTATAAGCAGAGTGTTAGGTTGGGGTTGGGGTTAGTGTAAGTTGACATGCACTTGCAAAGTTTCCTATAGTCAGTTAAATGTCTGCTGAAGCAGCAGTATCAGCAGATTTTAAGCAGACAGTCTACTAATACTTAAATAAACCATCAAAATAAAGTGTTACCGAAAAATTGCTCAACATTCCTCAAGTGTGCAATACGTGGCATGCCAAGTGATTAGACACATCACAATCTAATTAACAGATCAAAAACCAAGACAAAAGCCAAAATTCAGTCACTTTGACACAAATTAACATGCATAAAAGAAAAAGCACAAGAGTGACCTAATCTAAAGTCTTTTGTATATTCGTCTGGTCTTATAACAGACACAACTATGGATTATAAACTAATGAATACAAAACTGACTAAACCTATCAACTGAGCAGAGATGTGCACTGTATATACATGTTATACTTTCCACTCAACCAGATTATTTTTTTAAAGAAAGCAGACCACCTTCATTCAAGTTTTTACTGTAAACTATATATTGTTTTTAAATTGAATATAATATGTCTTCTTAACTAATCCTAATTAAGAATATTTTGTGTGTCTGTATACTGTACACTCTCAGAAATAAAGGTACGAGAGCTGTCACTGGGGTGGTACCTTTTCAAAATTACACATTTGTATCTAAAAGGTTCATATTAACACAAGGGTACATATTAGTACCTAAAAAGTACAAAAGTGTTCCTCCTAAAATTTGTAGGTACTAATATATACTTCTGAGGTACCAATATGGACCCTTCAAGTACAAATGCGTTCCTTCTGAAAAGGTACCACCCCAGTAACAGTTCTCGTACCTTTATTTCTGAGAGTATGTACCTACTTGTATGTGCAGTGCTCAGCATAAATATACGTCTTTTGAAACTGAATAATTTCTTAATATTTTCCTCAGTGAATATAGACATGTTTTATTAAACAGTTACATTTATTACAATAAAAGTGTGGTCACCCAATGTTTTTTATAGAAATATAAATATAAAACATTTCAATTCTGGGCAACACGCTGGCTCAGTGGTTAGCACTGTCGCCTCAAAGCAAGAAGGTCGCTGTTTCAAGCCCTGGCTGGCTCAGTTGGCATTTCTGTGTGAAGTTTGCATGTTCTCCCAATGTTGGCGTAGGTTTCTCTAGGTGCTCCGGTTTCCCTACAGTTCAAAGATTTATATTGATTTGTACTAATTTATGGACCATGATCTTAAGTTATCTTGTTAGATTACTTTCAGTATATATCTAATTGTATAGCATTCTATTAGAATAGAAATGATTAAGTTAAAGACATATCTTTAAGATCTCAAAACTCAAAGCTTCTGGTAGTACCTAGAATAGCAAAGACGAGTAAAGGAGGTCGAGCCTTCTCATTTATGGCTCCTAAACTCTCCTGATTATGTCCGAGGCTCAGACACACTCTCGCAGTTCAAAACTAGATTAAAGACCTATCTTTTTAGCAAAGCATACACTCAGTGCATTACTTAGCGGTATGATACATGAATGTGCCCCACGCAGGTTTTTGCATCTCGTTTATATACACTATGAACAGCAGCTATGCTAAATATTCTCTTTATGCTCTATTTCCATCTGTGGATACTCATCCAGAGTCCCCCAGAGATTATGCAGCGCCACTGATTCGATTCAAGACCAGCAATGAGGTGATCCCCATAATCCTGGACCAGGCCGTATCCTGAGCAGCTGCTGTGGTGGTCATGGTGGAGTGGAGAGCATGAGACTGATTCCTGTGACGCTCCGGGGACAGACGTGTCTCGCTGACATCCAGCTTCTCCAGCGCCTAGACTGCAGCTCATAGGAGAAATGGTCGTGCCCAACTGAGCCTGGTTTCTCTCGAGGTTTTTTAATTCTTCGCTTTCGCCAACTGGTGAAGTTTTTTCCTCGCCGCTGTCGCCACTGGCTTGCATGGTTCGGGATCTGTAGAGCTGCGCATCGATGGATTCGCTCTTCAGTGTTTGGACTCTCACTAGTGATTATTAAATCACACTGAACTGAGCAAAACTGAACTGAACTTAAACACTGAAAACTGAACTGACACGCTTTCAATTTACTATAATCTTCTATGTGAAGCTGCTTTGACACAATCTACATTGTAAAAGCGTTATAGAAATAAAGGTGAATTGAATTGAATCTGTAAGGGGTGTACTCATTTCTGCCAGACACATACTGTATTTATACACAATGCTTCTTACTAAAGTGTAAACAAAACTTCCAAATGATACAAAACAGTGAGTGATTAGTGCCACAACCTAATCAGCAGATAGCAAATGCAAAAAGAGCCAATTTCAGGACACTCTGACACAAATTCATAAATCACTTCATGAAATACAAGAGGAAATTTGAATATTAGGTATGGCGCTTCAGACTGGTACGTGCGCCGCTCCATCTGGGCTTATTACAGACACAATTATGGATTGTAAACTAGTTAATGAATACAAAGTAGGTTAAATCTACTGCGGTATTAATGTTTTAAAACACTGCGAACGCATCTGGAGAAATGCAGCTGGAGTTTTTCCATCCGCGAGCGAGCACAGATGAATATCTCGCGACGTAATTTCCCTCATCCAGATTTTTTTTTTTAAGACCGCGGAAATGTATCCCATTCTATATTAATCCCACTCCGTACGCTGATGTTACTAAGGAGCTCATATCTCCGTTCTCCCTCCCTTTTCCTCCTCCTCTTTTTTTTTTCTCCTGAAATTAGCACATTGAATGTCTCGGAGTTGCTGCTAATAGCAACAGCACCTCGGGATGGCAGGGGCTGTTCTGATCAGACAGACGAAGGCTTAACGTTTGACCTTGGGACACGATATTAAGCTATTGTGGAGACGGATGACATAAACTTGAGCTTATAATGGTGAATGCATGCACATGTGTCATACAGTAGATGCAAAGGATGATTCAAGCATCAAAACAATGGAATACAGATTTAGTTTATAATTAGTTTATGTTTTGTGCGTTAAAAAAATATCCTTCAGCGTAGTAATAGTTTACAGTAAAAAAAAATTAAGAAAATGCAGGCATATTTTGAACATAAATAATTGAGATTTACCAGGAGGGCTAATAATTTTGACTCCAAATGTATGTGTACTGTTTAATTCTACACTGTACTAATATGATAAATAAGTCACAACAACATACAGTATGTTTTCATGTTAATTCTAACTTATTAAACTAAGTTCATGTTTCTAACTTAATTTATTAAGTTATACAAGCTCTTTTAAGTTGGTTTAATGTCACTTAAGTTAATATGACTCATACGTTTAATTTGATTTAATTTAAAAATGTAAGACAACCGCAACCCAGTGGCGCAGTAGGTAGTGCTGTTGCCTCACAGCAAGAACGTCGCTGGGTCGCAGGTTCGAACCTCGGCTGGGCTGGGTCAGTTAGCGTTTCTGTGTGGAGTTTGCATGTTCTCCCTGGGTTCGCGTGGGTTTCCTCCGGGTGCTCCGGTTTCCCCCACAGTCCAAAGACATGCAGTACAGGTGAATTGGGTAAGCTAAATTGTCCGTAGTGTATGAGTGTGTGGAAGTTCCCAGAGATGGGTTGCGGCTGGAAGGGCATCCGCTGCGTAAAATCGTGCTGGATAAGTTGGCGGTTCATTCCGCTGTGGCGACCCCGCAAGGGACAAAGCCGACAAGAAAATGAATGAATGAATGAATGTAAGACAACCAGGATATTTTTTAAAGTGTACATAAATATTGTAAATAATTAACATCCAAACCCTTAATTTATTAGGTTATACAAGCTCTTTTAAGTTGGTTTAATGTCATTTATGTTAAAATGACTCATGTTTAATTTGATTCAACTTAAAATGTACTGTAAGGCAAGGAGGATTTGTTTACAGTGTACATAAATCATTCATTCATTTTCTTTTCAGCTTAGTCCCTTAAATAATCCGGGGTCGCCACAGCGGAATGAACCGCCAACTTATCCAGCATATGTTTTACGCAGCGGATGCCCTTCCAGCCGCAACCCATCTTTGGGAAACATCCATACACACTCGTACACTACGGACAATTTAGCCTACCCAATTCACCTGTACCGCATGTCTTTGGATTGTGGGGGAAACCAGAGCACCCGGAGGAAACCCACGCGAACGCAGGGAGAACATGCAAACTCCACACAGAAACACCAACTGACCCAGCCGAGGCTCGAACCAGTGACCATCTTGCTGTGAGGCGACAGCACTACCTACTGCACCACTGAGTTGCCCAGTGTACATAAATATTGCAAATAATTAACATCCAAACCCTTAATTTATTAAGTTATACAAGCTCTTTAAGGTTGGTTTAATGTCATTTAAGTTAAAATGATTCATATGTTTAATTTGATTCAACTTAAAATGTACTGTAAGGCAAGCAGGATTTTTTTTACAGTGTACATAAATATTGTAAATTATTAACATCCAAACCCTTAATTTATTAAGTTATACAAGCTCTTTTAAGTTGCTTTAATGTCATTTAAGTTAAAATGTCTAAAAGTAATCAGTATGAAACCAACACTATGTCTAATTTCTCAGTCTGAGCTCATTATTTTTAATGTGACCAAGCCCACGAGCTACTTTGTTATTAGAGGCGCGCGACATGTAAATTGGGGTCAGAAAAATCTCATGTATTCAGGAAATCTCCACGAATACATGAGAGATATACAGTTGAGGTCAGAATTATTAGCCCCCCTGAATTATTAGCCCCCCTGTTTATTTTTTCCCCAATTTCTGTTTAACGGAGAGGAGATTTTTTCAACTAATTTCTAAACATAATAGATTGATTTAGACTGATTTATTTTATCTTTGCCATGATGACAGTAAATAATATTTTGCTAGATATTTTTCAAGACACTTCTATACAGCTTAAAGTGACATTTAAGGGCTTAACTAGGTTAATTATGTTAACTAGACAAGTTAGGCTAATTAGGCAAATCATTGTATAACGATGGTTTGTTCTGTAGACCATCGGAAAAAATATATAGCTTAAAGGGGCTAATAATATTGACCTTAAAATGGCTTTTAAATAATTAAAAACTGCTTTTATTCTAGCCGAAATAAAACAAATAAGACTTTCTCCAAAAGAAAAAATATTATCAGACATACTGTGAAAATGTCCTTGCTCTGTTAAACATAATTTGGGAAAAATTTAAAAAAGAAATAAAAATCAAAGGGGGGCGAATAATTCTGACTTCAAATGTACATGAGAGACATGCCTGCATAAAGCTTGGAAAGTGCACATTCCAACTCCTTTTGAAAACAAACGCTGTCACGCATTAGATTATGAAAGTTGATCAATTTACTAAGAATTTTACAAAACTTTGTAAACCTAAAATCTAAAAATCCATTTTCTCTCAAATTGCGCACACACAAAAACTAATTATTTATTAATACATATGAATAATAATAATATTTATTATTATTATGATTATTATTGTTGTAACTTTTGGTACTTTGAAAAGTACATTCTACTGGATGGAGTGATAAGATATTTGTAACAATTTATTCCAGTAATCATAATAAAAATCAGATAATAAACCAACATTGCATAAATCACAGGGTTATGCAAACTCCATTTAATAAGACATACAGTATGATAAGCTGTTTATGAGACAATGATGACACTATGCCACTGGCTAGTTACGCAACTAAGCTTCATGTCTGTTTACATTTTAATGCATTTAAGTGAAATTAACAAGCACTTGCATCAAACGCTTTTTCTATCAAACAATAATGTGGTTAAAAATAAAATGAATTCATCATATACACGTGCACATATACAAAATCATTTTTAACAAAGTTAATTGGACGAGGACACCAAAATGTGACCCATATTCAAATATTCATAAGATACAATCCTGCATATTGAGGAAAGCCAAACTACACGCACGGGCGACAGATAGCATCTAATATCTTTAGTCTTAAACATGGCTCACATTTGCTTTGACTCAAAGTGCAGTAATCTGCCTAATTTATTCACAGGCATTCGCAGTTTCAAAAATAGCTCATCTCGTATGTGCGAATATAAACCCTTTAATTATGCTTTTGACAATGTTTCAGTAAACCCAAGGCCAGAATGACACCACAAGACAAAGAGGACGCGCTTCCACATCCTTGCTTCGGACTGAACCTTTGCTATTTGTGCAACTTTGTTGTGTTCTTCCAGTCCTCCGAGAGAATCATTTGATCTTGTTTAGTTCATTATTCATCTAGAGGGAACCTGCTGCGGCTTGTGTATAAATGCCATATGAAAGCATTGTGATCTGAGGATGCAGCTTCACTTTTATCCTCGCTCCCCAAACAGATCAATTAGTAAAACTAAACAGTAAATTATTAATCGCATTGCTTTGTGTCCCGGTTTCATCAGCGTCAGAAAAACAGTTCGTTAGTGCAGGAAAACGGGTGATTGAGTGGAGACGAAAGCCGAACTGATGCCACTCCAGCTTCGGAGGGGCGGAATTAAGCGAGCTGTCCGTCAACATCATGTGACGTCCCTTTATCGCACCTGCGCGAAACGGGGTCAATCTGTGTTTCAAAGTCACGGGTGACATATGCCGCCCGATGGGGGCTTGGTGCATGAGGAAAAAACACACGCAGGACACACCCCGCAATCAAATAATATTTTTGTACGGAATATTCAAATGAGGCGAATTTTAACGAGGCGCGCTCATTCGCACGCAACCGAGGGGACGTTTCAAATGAGTCCCTTATTTGTCAGGAGACGGCCAGGTGTATAAACTTCTTTTTTTTTCTCCCCAGAATAAAATCTGAATTCACAGGTCCTCTCTGGGGCAGCAGATTGCTCCACTGTTCTGAGTTGGGCAATTTGAATAAATTATTCGAAGAAGGGGGGGCGCTAAAAAGAGAAAGAGAAGGGCTCGGTGGTTCATTTTGCACAAAATTATATTTTTGCTGGAAAGGTTAATTTTGAAGGGAGCCGGAATGGTTGGGAACGCTGCAGTCGCTGGATGGTGTTGCTGGAGGTGGCTGCAGTTATTAAAAGCGATTGCGTTTTCTGCCGGATCTCTCCAGAGAGAAGAATCAGTGGAGATGTTAAACCTTGCTTGACACCCCAGTTGGATAATTGTGGGTGTGGAAGCTAATCAGCAGAACATGTCTCCTCGATTTAAATCTTGTCAGTTAGTCGAGATTAGACCCTCCCGCATTGGGTACCATTAGCTTTGTTGCATGTCAATGTGCTGGAGAAGCTGTTGGCAAGGTCCGGCTGCAAGGGTAAAAGACGAGGCAGATGGGGAGGACTGCAGAAACACACACGCGTTCACTCTGTGATGTTATGCGGTGTATGAAATTGCGTTTGTTACCACTGACCCAAGTGTGAGCCTGAGGAAAGAAATGAGGGGAAAAAAAGAAGGATTTGTTCGGATTCTTCCTCTGAGAAATAGAAGAGGGGGGAAAAACGATCACTGAAAATCGATGACCAAAGAAAGGTCAAAAAATCCTGATTTGATCCATTGAATGTAAAATATATGATTTAATGCATTAAATATTGCTGATTAAAGCAATTTTTGTCCTTTAAAATAACAAAATGCATAATTTTCATGTTGAATTTTGATTTAAAGATGAACTAAATCTATCCATCTATATATAAAACACCGGTCTCCGAAAATACAGTGCTCAGCACATATAAGTTCACCCCTCACAAATCTCTCTTCTAAATTCACATTTTTAATAGGAAGCTATACAATATTATATCTGTGCATATACATTAGATTAGTCAGTACTGAAGCCAAATCTGGAGCTCATCTAACAAAATAACTTACAATAACGGTCCAAAAGCTAGTACAGCCAAATGTATATGTTATAGAAAAATATTAAATACAAATTTAAAAAAAGGAAAAATCTAGAGAAGCAAAAAAATGTAGTTTAAATTTTGTAGGTTGTAATTTTTTTTTTTACAATATTTAGCTTGAATTGAATTGTATTATCTTTCAGTTTCTAAATATGTTTGGTGACTAAAATATTATTTTAATAAATATATCTGTTTAATAAATCTGTTTTGTTTAAATGCACCAAAATACACTGAGAAATGGATAAAAATATTCATTTTCAAAATGGGATGTACTCAATTATGCTGAGCACTGTACATACATATAGATCTGTTTAATGTGCAAAACAAAAAAGCAAACAATCAAACAAACAAACAAACAAAAAAACAAACAAAAGCAGGTCAAAAACATTTCCATAATATGCTTTAAAAATTCCCAAAACAAATAAACAAACAGTGAATGAATGAATAATCAAGCAACTTGATATATTATATATAGAATTGGTCATGCTCAGACTCAGAGATGCATATACAGTTGAAGTCAGTATTATATATATTAGCCCACCTCTTATTTTTTTTTTCTTATCTAAATATTTCCCAAATGATGTTTAAGAGAGTCAGGAATTTTTCACAGTATCTCCTACAATATTTTTTCTTCTGGAGAAAGTCTTATTTGTTTTATTTCGGCTAGAATAAAAGCAGTTTGATAAAAAAAGTAAAATAAAATTAAGGTCAAAATTATTAGCCCCTTTAAGCTATTTTTTTTTTTGATAGTCTAGAAAACAAACCATCGTTATACAATAACTTGCCTAATTACCCTAACCTGCCTAACCTAATTAACCTAGTTAAGCCTTAAAATGTCACGTTAAGCTGTATAGCTGTGTCTTGAAAAATATCTAGTCAAATATTATTTACTGTCATCATGGTAAAAATAAAATAAATCAGTTATTAAAATTGAGTTATTAAAACTATTATGTTTAGAAATGTGTTGAAATCTCCTCTCCGTTAAACAGAAATTGAGGAAAAAATAAACAGGGGGCGAATAATTCTGACTTCAACTGTATGTATTTCTACTCAAAGATATGAAGACTAATAATGTACAAAAATGCTTAAATATATAGATAACTTAAATGTGCAAAAAAGATGTGGAGGAAAAATATCCATTACATCACATAAAACATGCACAAAAGAAAAAAAAGATGACTTAAAATATTACACATTTTCCCGGAAACATTCATATTTTAGCCGTGTCCAGACTTCAGAAAGGCACATATGTATTTCTGTTCAGAGATATTAAATTATAGCTGAGCTCTCGCTTGAGTGGGATTGTGAAATCCATACATTGACAGCGTAAATGGCCAATAATCTTTGACAGCGTGATCTCATTAATAAAGGGAGGGCATAAATTCTGCGCGGTTCGAAAGGACGACTAATTCAAGAATGTGCAGTGAATTTTATAGCCGCAGTCTAGCTGGACGAGGGCCAGGCCTTCGCATTCCCACCCTGTACGGTAAATATTTGCAACAGATTTCTAGCTGCAGGACAAAAGCTTCTTTCAGCGAGCGGCTGCCGTAGCCTCGCGGCGAACGCTGGGTCAGGCCAAATAAACAACAAATCTGTGCCAAGTTCACCGGCCCTGCTGATTTCTGCATACCAGCACTACTCCTCATCGCAGCGGCCTGAGTGCTGACAGATGTTCCAGCACTCTCTTTCTCTCTATTCAGAAGACACACCACATCCAACATCTGCAACCTGCACAGGACAGTTTTGCACCCTGAACTGACTGTCTTGATGCACATTTGTGGTCTGTTTGCGATCGACTCATTAGTGCAT
This sequence comes from Danio kyathit, assembly GCA_903798195.1. Lineage (NCBI taxonomy): Eukaryota > Metazoa > Chordata > Actinopteri > Cypriniformes > Danionidae > Danio > Danio kyathit. Next base: position 9,641,063 of record LR812522.1, on the reverse strand, counting down.
AGTATTTTGAAAAGAGTTAAAAAAGAAAAGAAAAGGGGATTTGACATGTAGATCATGTAGTAAAAGTCTGCTTGAGAATGTCAACTTTGTGTGATCGTACACTGATCATAGCTCAAACAAGTTAAAAATCAAAGGTTTAGTTCTGAGAATGCATGCGCTGATGTAAATGTCATAGATGTATTCAATTTAAGATGATTCACTGTTACAAAATAAATAAATAAATAAATATAATAAAACTTTCTAAAATTATGATGCATTTATTTGAGAAGGAACATGATTTAAGATATTAAGTTTTGTTTTCTACACTCAAAAAAACTCACAAAAAGAAACTTTTTCTTCTTGTTCAAACTACTTATTTAAAATGAGTTGAAACAACTCAATTCTTAAGTTTTTTTTTTTTTTGAAACAACTGAATTGATTTATGTTAAATCCACTTAAATTTGTAAAAACCAGTAAGTTAACTTAATTGATTTGTGTTGTGACAACATGTAGGAATTGTGTGGAACTAAGCAATTTGTTTTACAGTGTCACAGCATAAACAACAAGTGAGTTTAAGCTTAAAGCAAGAATAAGTATCTGCCATAATCAGAAATTTTAAATTCACAATAAATTTTACAAATAACTTCAAAGAAACACATTAAAAGTAAAATGAGCAACACATTAGACCACATTTTGAGGCAGAATGACTAGTATTTTCATGCTAATCGTTTTTATAGTGTATTAGGGTCAGAAAAATAAATATCAAACAAACATGCATTTTTGTATTTAATTATAATTATTTTTTATTTTTTTCAAAACATCTTTCAGAAAAGAAAACTTCATATCTTTTATCATATAAAAGTATCCTAATTTGTACTGGTCAACTAATGATAACATTTTATTTTTACACTGTAAAAAAAATTATGAGTTACTTAACTTAAAATGTGAGCAAACCAGTTGTACAGTTGAAATCAGAACTATTAGCCCCCTTTGAATTTTTGTTTTATTTTTAAATATTTCCCAAATGACGTTTAACAGAGCAAAGAAATTTTCACAGTATGTCTGACAATATTTTTTCTTCTGGAGAAAGTCTTATTTGTTTTATTTCGGCTAGAATAAAAGCAATTTTTACTTTTTTAAAAAACATTTTAAGGTCAAAATTATTAGCCCCTTTAAGCTATATTTTTTTTGATAGTCTTCAGAACAAACCATCATCATACAATAACTTGCCTAATTACCCTAACCTGCTTAGCCTTTAAATGTCACTTTAAGCTGTATAGAATGTCTTGAAAAATGTCTAGCAAAATATTATTTACTGTCATCATGGCAAAGATAAAATAAATCAGTTATTAGAGATGACTTATTAAAACTATTATGTTTAGAAACGTGTTGAAAAAATCTCAGTTAAACAGAAATTGGAGAAAAAAATAATTCAATAATAATTTAATAATATAATAATTCAGGGGGCTAATAATTCAGGGGGTTTAATATTTCTGACGTCAACTGTAACTTCTAAGTTGACTTAACTTAATATTTATAATTATGCACAGTTCATTTACGTAATAATTTTAAGCCAATGGGTTTACTCACTCAAGTCAACTAATCTCTTTTTACAATGCATTTTCTATTCTATTTGTTTTTTTCAAAATATATGAATTTTGTGTAATTTTAAATAAAAGTGTTTGCTAAATGAACTAATTTATTATGAATATATTTTAAGATGAATGGTAAAAAAGATGCATAAATACAAATGTATATAAATGACAGCTTTTTTTCGTTCAATCCAATTTCATATAAATGCATCATAATATACAGTTGAAGTCAGAATTATTAGCCATTATTAGACATTAATGAGAATTAAGAAGACACTTTGGACTTTATTATCCTTCATCTAAAGTTTATAATGCTCAAAATGAAAAAAGTTATTGATGTTTGAGTAATGTAAAAAAATTGCACTAAACATTTTATTATTTCATAAACAAATATATGAAATTAGTCCTGTAGCAATACAGAAAAGTAAATTGGTCAAAAGCCACACATCTCCTGGGTATATGTTTTGAATTTGATGCCAATATCATGCAAAATGAATTTTTCTGACATTTAAAGGCTTAAGTAGTTAATTAGGTTAAGTTAGGGTAATTAGGCAAGCCATTGAATAACGATGGTTTGTTCTGTAGACAATAAAAAAAATGCCTATTAAGGGGGCTAATAATTTAAAAATCTGCTTTTATTCCAGCCTAAATAAAACAAATAAGACTTTCTCCAGAAGAAAAAATATTATCTGAAATACTGTAAAAAATTCCTTGCTCTGTAAAACTTGATTTGAGAAATATTTTCAACTCTATATCGCAGAAAAAACAAAATACGGCAATGTCAGATTTTTCCAATGTCGTGCATCCCTAATACACACTTATATTCATCAAGAAACAAAGAAAGAGAGAGAGATCAGCCCTGTGATTAGTGGGATCAAGGCTGCCTGTGCTGTGAGGTTGTTGTGGTTGAAGGCCTGCGGCTCCAGAGCTGTTTATAAACAGTTGTTTCTGGCTATTGAGCTGAATCACCAACAAATCCACGCGCCACAAGAGGCGACAGCAACAGGCGAGACTAGCAGACCGAAACACCGACCCATAACCACACACGTTAACACCCCTCTGAGTGGAGCTGAGCCTGTGGCGAAAAAAACACACACACACACACTTTCTATTACGAACGAAAAGCTCGATCTGTTCAATTCAGCAGGCCAGACGCAGATGTTTGTGTGTGTTGCCTGTGAGAGCTCATAATCATCTGTCCTGTATTATATTCATAATTTAAATAAAGATATGCAGTTTGTCTCATTTCAGATGTAATGAATCATCCGCAAAAAAAAAATTATCAATTTAAAACTAAATATGGAGATTGTTTCGCCCCGGCAATATGTCACAGAGCTAAAATCATTAAATGTTGTCAGAGGCCATGTTGCAGTTTTATTTAGGAGTTTTAATAGCCACTGAAGCATTAATTATTGATAAGCCCCACGATTGATTGGCTGACTAGATAATGTAATTGAAAAATGAAAATCATCACAGTGAGTGTCTGGAGTGTCTGAAATCGACAGTGTGTGTGTATCTTAGGGGATCACCCTATGTAGGATTTCATCATTACTGCCAGACTATAAAAGTAGTGCTGTGATTAAAAAAAGCTGATTGATTTGGCTCTCATTGGAATTAGCCGTCCCTGCCTTGTCTAAGGAGCCCGGTCTGAGTGAGAGTGTGTGTGTGTGTGTGGGTGTGTGTGCAGGGGAAACACTACTGTCTGTGCGTTCTTGTCGTCAAAAGGTGGCCCCACTGCCTCACATTTTATTCTCCCTTACTCTCAAACACAGGCGGCTGTGCTAAAGATATCAGTGCCACACACACACACACACAATACACCTATTGATTTTACTATCTGCTGCAATGAGTGATCGTCCACGTCCAATTCCACAACCCAAAGATGAGTTCAATATCCATACGGATGCTGCAAATATATTTCATTAGCAGAAACTGGAAATGGGAAAATATGATTTGATATATATATAAAAGATAGCAATTGTGAATGAGCAGAGGTCAAGCCATTATTATGTACTATCATTTTTGTGACTTTAAAACTTTAAAAAGGAAAAGATAAAAAGAATTTTCACATTTTATCTGAAAATAAAAAATATAATAATGCTTTTAGCTTAGCTTTAATTCTTAAAAATTGTAAAATTTATACTTTTTGCACTTATTTTTATAGTGTATATAGTTATATATTGTATAAATATGCATATTTTACAGATGGAATGCTTATTTCCCCCTTAAAATGTTACACAGTTTTGATTAAAATACATAAAACAAACATAAAATAGCTCATACAGTACAGTATATCACAATTCTGAAAAAGCAGTGCTCTAACTATTTTCATCAAGAAAGAGAAACAGGAATTAAAATAAATATTAGTGATGCATGTATTAAAACACAATTTCTTTATTTTAAGCTTTAAATATTTTATAGAAATTAAGCTATAAATCTTACATATTTAAATATTTGAAATCTACATACATGCATATTAGGGCTGCACAATATATTGTTTCAGGATCGATATCACAATGTGTGCAACTGCAATAGTCGCATGGCAAACTATGCGATGTTAGTGTGAATTATAGCTGACTGGAAGCTACAGAACATGTGTGATTTGTTTAGTCGCTGCTAAGTTTAACCATAATATAGTGGAGGTTTATCATTTGCATGTGTTTTAAAGACCAGTGGATGAGCATTTCAAGACAGTTTAGAATATTTGGATACAAAAAATGTGATGTTTGGAGGTAACAAAGATTTATTGTGTTATTTATACAGAATTTATACGATTTATGCAACAACAAAAAAAATCGTATTTACATTTTTTGTCTTGTTTTTCACTTATTTTTATAGTGTATATAGTTAAATATTGTCTAAATATGCATATTTTACAGAGGGAATGCCTCTTTCCTCTCAAATGTTGCCACTAAGCAATGTCTATATACACTGTTTAGATTAAAATACATAAAACAAACAGAAAATAACTCCCATATATCACAATTCTGAAACAGCAGAGGTCAAACTATTTTCATCAAAAGAGAATAACAGATTTTAAAATAAATATCAGTGATGCATATATAAAAACAAATTAAAAAAGTCTTATTTTAAGCTTTCAATATTTTATAGCAATTAATATTTAATACATTTAATATCAAATTATTTTAAATCTACATACATGCATATTAGCGCTGGACAATATATTGTTTCAGCATCAATATGTGTGCATCTGCAATAGTCGCATGGCAAACTATGCAATGATAGTGTGAATTATAGTTGACTGGGAGCTATAGAACATGTGTGATTTGTTTAGTCGTTGCTAAGTTTAACCATAATATAAAGGATGTTTATCATTTGCATGTGTTTTTAAGGCCAATGAATGAGCATTTCAAGACAGTTTAGAATATTTGGACACCAAAAATATGATGTTTGGAGGTAACAAAGATTTACTGCATTATTTAAACAGAATATATATGATTTATGCAAAAAAAAAAAATTGTTTCTAGTCCAAATATCTAGTCAAAGTGAATACAAGATCATTTTTGCCCACACCACTGGCAGATATTTTGACTTGTTTTAATGAAAAAATCTCAATTTTGACTTATTTCTTCTAAATGGTGAAAACAAAACAATATTTTAGTTAATCTATGATTTTTTTTTTATATTTGCACAAGAAACGAGACAAAGCAAAGTAAAAAAAGCATTTTTTGCATTGTGATTTATTCAGTTTCTGTGCCTGATTACTGTTGAAAATGATCAATAGTGCTATTCAAACTGTGTATTCATATCGCAATATTTATCGCAGAAAAATAAAATATCGCAATATCAGATTTTTCCAATATCGTGCAGCCCTAATGTAAACATACACAGGGCTCTATTTTAACGATCTAGGTGCAAAGTCTAAAGTGCATGGCGCAAAGACTTTAAGGGCGTGTTCGAATCCACAGGGTGGATTACAGGGTGTAACAGGGTTGTGCTTATTCTTTAAATGAGTTGTGGGTGTGTTTTGAGCATAACGTGCATTAAACCAACCAGAGTCTCATCTCACATTCCCTTTAAGAATCAGTTGCGTCACGCCATGGCGCATTAACTATTTACATGGCGGACTTTGTAGGTGGAAGAACTGAACGCTTCACTAGCGAGAAAACAGTTAAAAACACCATCTGCAGCACGAGGGTAAAGAACGAGCCTCCTCCATTTGGCCTCTTTGCTTTCTCCTTACTTTACTCCTTTACTTTCGTGGATAACGAAACAGTGTGGTACTCACTCCACTGAAGACATCCATCAGCCTACATATTTGATTTCATTTGTTAAGCGCAAAGATTTGTTTCAAAACTATTTCTAAATTCAGTTCTAATTTCCAGCAAACGAATAAATGAACAATAATAACGAAGTGTGGTCAAAAAACTAATATCCAAATACGCATCCTATTCTTATGCGCCATATGGTGATGCATAAGTCTCTATAACCCAATAGGTGGACAAATCTAAACTTGTTTTTATTTAAACAAATATAAAAGTGCATATAAATAATACTGCTAATAATTATAACATTATACAAATACAAATTGTCATGAATAAATTGAAAAGGTCATGAAGAAGGCATGGAGATAGTGGTTTTTATATGTAGAAAATAATCATTTTTGTAATATTTTAATCCTTTAATGTGGCGCAAATGGATTTGCTATTTAAACGACGTGGCGCAAAACATCTTGCAAAACAACGTCTGAAAATAGCAACAAATCACGCCAAACACGTCTTGCGCCTTATTGCGCCGCGTGTATGATAGGGCCCATAGTAAACAAATAAGAGAATAAACTCCTTTGTAAATGTTTCTGTCACTAAACACTATTCTGACTTAAATAAATATACAAACAAACAAATAAATAATGCATTTTCATGTGTACTATATTTTAAACATTTAACATAACAGAAATAAATCTACAAACATAATATTAAATATCTGTGGCTGTCAACTAGTGGGTTGCAATACAAATCTGACATGCATTCGAATGTCATTTTTGTTTACTTCTTATTGTAATATGTATTTAACCATGCAAACCCCCTATTTAAATGACATCAACATCACTTTCCTACACATGAACATTCCAGATTCTCCCTCCACCCTACATTCCCATTCCCGCTGCATCACATTCGAACAACATTTCCCCAACTTTCCGCAACTTGAAAGATTGAGAATCTGTACAGGAAGGCGGCAGTGCATCGTCTTACACACACACATGCACACACAAGCAGACAGACACTAGCGTTTCTTTTGTGCTCGCCGCAGAGGGGCTGATGTGTGTTAATCGGAAGCCCTCTTGCCCTGCCTGGGTGTTAATTCAGCAAGCTGTTAAAGAGAGCCGCAGATTAACAGATAAAGGTGCCGCGCGTTGAGGTCAGGCTGATATGGACTCCCGACCAACCCTGACGCTTGTCAGATGCCTGCGTGGATTAACACACACCGCAGCATCCCGCAGTGGAGGGTCAGAGGTCAAGCTTTTAGCCCCTATCATCGGAATGTTTGTGAGCCAGTTCATTCGGAGACAGAAAAGAGGAGAAAGCCCGCCGTAAGGGATTACAGAGCGCTGCAAAAATTGGGAGGATTTTATTTTGTAAATGCTGCAGATGTGTCTGTTAAGATGTGAGATAAGAGAGAGAGAAATGAAATATGTGGAACATGAAACTCTGCAAATTTGACTTATAACAAGCAAAATTACGCTCGCTGTCGTTTAAATTATGGCTGCCCTCTATAAAGGTGTCTTTTAGGTGCATTAATTGAATTCGGCAGAATTTTCCAATAATAATCTGTAAAGTTCATCCGTCCATCGCTCACTGGATCCCCGCTGCGTGCGCGAGGAGGACGTATCTATTTCAGTGGCTTAATTTATTTTCATGATTCGCTGATAATGACTGCCATGCAGGCTGTACATCAGAATTAACCTTCATTTCACTGAGGTATATTACGATGACAGTCTCCGACACATTTCACCTACACAAAGGGCATTTTCTCTCTCTCTCTCTCTCTCTCCATCTCTCTCTCTCTCTCTTTTTCTCCTGGCTTTATAATCATCCTCGGCAGACGAAGATTGTTTGATAGCCGATTAATTTTCATAGGAAATCAAGTGGCCGGCTCTCCCAAAAGGCACACGTTGCACATTGCAATTTTATTTAATCCTCTGTATTATTATTATTTAAATGCACATGCAATTTGTTTAAATGCAATTATTTAAACTAAAAATCCATCCCAGCGTATTATTTTTCAGACATAACTATAGAATAAAACAGAAGTGGTGTAAATTAATCAGGCGCATATCAAGCTTTCTAATTTCTATGCAAACCATTAAGTGTCATATATGAATTTGGCCATTTGCTATGGTCTCAGTCAAAGGATTTCATTAGGGGGTGACGTCAATTTTTTGATTTTTTTTTTTTTTGAGAGAGAGAGAGAGGCGCGAGGCGGATCATTCCTGTCCTATTTTCTCCCTCATGAGCTCTTTGTTCTTCTAGCCTTTGTAGGATCTTTGCACTAAAAAGGACTATGCAAATTGCAATAATAGATTTCGCTAAGCGCCACGGCAATGCCATGATAGCCTATTTAGGAGAAAACCAAAGCAATATTCAATTTACGGTATTAACCCAGGCACATGCAAAGGTTGCCAAAAAAGTGATTAAGAAATTACAGAATTGGTTGAAAACGCTTGCAGTCTCTCTCTCTCTCTATCTCTCTCTCTGTGTGCATGTGTGTCTCTCCTCCCTCCCTCCATTTATTCGTTCGTCCGCACACAATGACATGGCAAACATAATGAGGGTGGACTGGTAATTAGAATGTTCTGGAGAGCTGGAATATAGTGAGTTTACCCAGGGCTACTGATGCTGAGAGGTGAAAACTAGCGGCCCGCTGGAGTGAGGTCTTGAAGGTTTACTGCCAGGAGCCGAACCGGACCCGTGTGGATCATATGACCACTGAAGAACAGACTCATTTTAATATTCATATTTATATTCATATATTATTGCTATCGTTACTATTATTATTATTATTATTATTATTATTATTATTGCTATTATTAGTAGTAAATTATTATTGTTGTTATTATTGTTGTAAGTATTATTATTATTATTATTATTATTTAAATTGTATATTTTTAACATTGCTATTATTATTATTATTATTATTATTATTATTATTATTACTATTATTATTATTTATATTGATATTATTATTATTATTATTATTATTATTATTATTATTATGATCACTATTATTATTATTATTAATATTGATATTATTATTATTATTAATATTATTATTATTATTATAGCTATTATTATTATTATTATTATTTTAATATTGCTATTATTATTATTATTGCTATTAATATTACTACTATTATTTTTATTATTATTGTTATTGCTATTATAGCTATCATTACTATTATTATTATTATTATTATTAATAATATTGCTATTATCATTATTGTTGTTGTTGTTGTTATTATTATTATTATCATCATCATTATTGTTAATATAATTATTATCATTATTATTATTATAGCTATTATATTATTATTGCTATTACTACTATTATCAATATTCCTATTATTATTTTTTTATTAATATTGCTATTATTATGTTTTATTAATATTGCTATTATTATTTTTATGAATATTATTATTCATATTATTATTTTTATTATTATTTTTATAATTAATATTATTATTATTGCTATTATATTATCATTATTATTATTATTATTATTATTATTATTGCTATTATTATTGCTATTATTATTATTATTATTATTGTTATTATTGTTATAGCTATTATATTATTATTGCTATTATTATTATTATGATTAATATTGCTATTATTATTATTATTACTAGTAGTATTAATATTGCTATTATTATTATTATTATCGTCATTATTGCTATTATACTATTATTATTATTATTACTATTATTTTTATTAATATTGCTATTATTATTATTACTATTATTATTACAATTATTGTTATTATTATTATTATTTTTAATATTGCTATTATTATTATTACTATTATTATTATTAGTAGTATTTCTATTATTTTTATTAATATTGCTATTATTATTATTATTATTATTATTATTACTATTATTATTATTATTATTATTATTGCTATTATTATTATTATTATTATTATTATTATTATTACTATTATTATTTTTATTAATATTGCTATTATTATTATTACTATTATTATTATTATTATTACTTTTATTATTATTATTATTATTATTATTATTGCTATTATTATTATTATTATTATTATTATTATTATTATTATTATTATTATTACTTTTATTATTATTATTATTATTATTATTATTATTGCTATTATTATTATTATTATTATTATTATTATTACTTTTATTATTATTATTATTATTATTATTATTGCTATTATTATTATTATTATTATTATTATTATTATTATTATTATTATTATTAACATAAGCAATCATCATCACCAGATGATACATATATATCAACACAAAAACATGTCATTAATCATAAATTATGATTTTTAATTCATATTATTTTTTAAGTAGTAAATAAAGATTACTGCAGTGTGTTTTACAAGAAAATACTCTTCTGTTTTTCAAAATATCTAGTTGACTGTTTCTAATTAGTAGTGATTAATAATTAATTCATTGTCTTTTGCCTATTTCACAAGATTATTATTATTATTTACAATTTTTATTCACCTTTCACTTTAAAGAGTTTGCCAGTGTCTGAAATAAATGGTAGACTACATCTACAATCTATAATATTATAATTTTAAAAAATCATTATCAAAAAACATTTGAAATAGTTTTTGATGTCAGTTTTATACGTCCTACACAACTGCCCAATCACAATCAATGCAATCTATGCATATTTAAATATACACAGCATAGAGACATCTCAACAGGATGCAACAGAATCCAGGTTCAAACCTGCATTTCTCAAATAAGCACCACAGCTCAATCTCTGTGGATCATATAGTTTAACACTTAAGCCACAGCTCTGACAATCAACAACAATTTCAGTTCCCACTGTATCCGCCGCTCATCCAGAGACCCCGCAGGTAGAGCGGCATCTCCACAAATAAATATAATCAATCCCACATTTACATACAAATAGGCTTCTTAGCCCTCCGACGGGAGCAAATATATTCACTCTACACGCCAATTTCATATTTATCATCCGATGGCTTATTGATTGTTTCTTTATTTCCCCCCGACTTCATCTTCAAAGAAATTTCCCCCTTCATTTTATTAGCGGCTATATTGAGGGCCATGTTTAGCAGATACGGCACGCGTGTTTCATCATTTCCTGGCGGCCCAGATTATGACTATTGACATTGTCACTTCTCTCGGCACTTATCGTTGCTTACCGGTGGCTATCAGTGCATCGGCGCGCCACTTAAAGGCCGTAAACCGCGCGTCTAATATGCCTCATTCGCTTTGTGTCAAGCTGACAGCCCAACACGCTCAAATAGATGTCAATCTCACCACAGGACAAATATCCACGGCGGCAAGCGTGACCGACGCAGTGTGTTAACACAGCAGCCCCATATATACATATATATATATACACCTCTAGTCTGACACGTGTAATAACTTACGTAAGGTATCGCTTCCTGTGACGGTTTGGAAGTGTGTCATGGTGAAAAATGCAACTTCCTCCCCCGTCGTAATTAAAGTGTCAGAATGCAGGCCCGGCTCGCAGACAATAACCCTGCTAGCTTTAATTTGAATAGGCAATCTCTGCTTTGGCTATGCATTAAGAGAAACATCTGAGATATTGCTCTATTAACTGTTTCACTCACCCAGCGCTGGCCTTTTAATTAGAGTTTAATAGCAGTTATTAACTCATTACGGGGCATGGGGGAGCATTCGTAGCTACTGTGACCTCTAGCAAAGTTGACACTTCAATGGTAGAATATTTCCCCGAAAATTCATTCATTTAATTGTGACCTATGCAAATGCGGAGTTCGTCATTACAACCCAGCTGCAATAATTAACTAGAGTGCCTCAAATTAAAATATAAATGGAGGGATTGTGTGTCAGCCGTGGCGTGGAGGGAGAAAAAAAAAGAAGGGGAAAAAAAAACGAGATTTCATTTGTTTGAATTGTTTTAAATGAACTCGGCTCTGTTGGCAAAAGCCGCACGCTTTGTTTTGTAAATGGGAAAGGTATCGGAGTATCTGAGATGATACTGTGGGAGACTTTCTGAAGTTGAATTCATCCTTATCTCTCTTTCACACACACAGCCACACGCACACACAAACAAACTCTCACCCTCGTTTCACACATATGAGCATGTGCCATATCACATGTCGGCACTCGGGGATCCTGTGAACAAACTTATTACGACTTGTTTTTCACATTTAATTTGTTTGCTCGAAGACACTAAGTGGTTTATCAACACGTTAGACACCAGCACTGTCATGTGATGCAACAAAACAACGCATCTGCAGTCTGTATATGAAAATACATCAGGAATATGATCCCTTCAAAGTGAAGGTCAGAGGTCACAGAAACAGCACGGCAGGAGTCAAGATATGAATTACTTTAAGAGGATTTTTGTCAGGGTCAGAAAACGAGATAAACATCCTCATAGAGCATTCTGGGAAGGGTTGCCAAGATGATGTATGCCTGAAAAATACAGTGCTCAGCATATATAAGTACACCACTCACAAATCTCTCTTCTAAATTCATATTTTTAATAGGAAGCTATACAGTATTATATTTGTGCATATACAGTAGATTAGTTAGTACTGAAGCCAAATCGGGAGCTCATCTAACAAAATAACTTATGATGACGGTCTAAAAGCTAGTACAGCCAAATTTATGTTAGAGAAAAATATTAAATACAATTTTAAACAAGAGGAAAATCAAGAGAAGCAAAAAAAAATGGACAAATGTAGTTGAAATTTTGAAGGTTGAAATTATTAATTTTTTTTTGCAATATTTTGCTTGAATTGAATTGTATTATCTTTCAATTTCTAAATATGTTTGGTGACTAAAATATTATTTTAATAAATATATCCGTTTTGTTTACAGTTGAGGTCAGAATTATTAGCCCCCCTTTGAATTGTTTTTTCTTTTTTAAATATTTCCCAAATTATGTTTAACAAAGCAAGGAAATTTTCACAGTATGTTTGATAATATTTTTTCTTCTGGAGAAAGTCTTATTTGTTTTATTTCGGCTAGAATAAAAGCAGTTTTTAATTTTTTGAAAAATATTTTAAGGTCAAAATTATTAGCCCCTTTAAGCAATATTTCCTTTTGAAAGTCTACAGAACAAACCATCATTATACAATGACTTGCCTAATAACCCTAACCTGCCTAGTTAATCTAATTAACCTAGTTAAGCCTTTAAATGTCACTTTAAGCTGTATAGAAGTGTCTTAAAAAATATCTAGTAATATATTATTTACTGTCATCATGACAAAGATAAAATAAATCAGTTATTAGAAATGAGTTATTAAAACTATTATGTTTAGAAATGTGTTAAAGAAATCTTCGTTACACAGAAATTGGGGGAAAAAATAAACAGGGGGCTAATGATTCTGACTTCAACTGTATATGCACCAAAATTCACTGTGAAATGGATAAAAATATTCATTTTCAAAATGGGGTGTACTCAGTTATGCTGAGCATTGTACATATAACAAACATATAATGATTTGAATTATATAAATAATATCAAATAAAACAAAGAAGCAAATTCGTACGTATAATATTGCTTAAAATGTCAAATATACAATGACTCTCTTTTTGAAATGCTGGCTTTGAATGTTGTTTTGGGCACAGTGTTGTGAAAAAGAACCGGTGATATAATAATAACTAAATAGTGTGAATGTTAAACAAGGTTGAAATGGTTTTTTATTTGTGTTCATGTAAACACAATTAGTAGTTTGTGTGGGTATATCTATGCAAATGTGTTTTCGAAAAATCACGTGTGAGTTTTTATCTTTCATAAATACAAAGTTTAATTATTGGCTGAGATATGTCTAAGTGATGTAATTATAAACGTGTGTTAAAAGTCTCTCTCTATATAAATATATATGCATGTATGTATGTATGTATGTACAGTATATATATATATATATATATATATATATATATATATATATATATATATATATATACATGCATACATGCATACATACATGCATACATACATGCATACACACATGCATACATACATACATACATACATACATACATACATACATACATACATACATACATACATACATACATACATACATACATACATACATACATACATACATACATACATACATACATACATGTATACATGTATACATATTAATAGTAGTCAGTCCAGATATTATCAGCTGTAGTAGTACATATACACAATATACTGTATAGGCTACACATATCAGTGGTACTTTTAGATAGTAAATAGAACATTAAGATTGATGATCATTATTAATGTCTGGGCCTCTAAGGATTTAAGCAACGCTAAGCTACAATGAAAATAAAATGCATTTGAATCACTAAAGACTAAAGATGCACAGCCATTAATATCTATTCATGCTTATTAAGCAAAATTAAGACTTGCTTTAAGTTTGATGATACTCATCAGATCGAACGTGTCTACAGCCGAGATTGCAGTCATCCCGTCCTCCCTGGAAACACACACACACGCACACACAACCTGCCTGATTTTCATTTATAACGCCCTCTTCAAATCGCCCGAAGGAAAAGTTTGATTCAAACAGGGGAGGGGGAGTAAAAAAACACCTCACAAATTAACAAAACTGTCACTCAGGAATTACAGCGGGCTGAACGCTGCAAAATGCATTCTTTGAAGTCCTCATTTCAGCAAAATTATATGAAAAAAAAAAAAAAAACTTATATCTAATTAAAATGATAACTGTATTCTCATTTTTCAAACTCTCCATATCCTGAGGGCCAATTGGGATGAGTGGGGTTTTTTTTCCTGGCGTTTTATTTTTTTTCGCCGTCTCTTCACCGCTGCGGCGTGCTGAACTGCTCCTACAGCAGGATCACATCATTACCATCTCCCCAGCTGAGTCGCCAGCAACCATTATCATGCAGCATTATTAATCTTCTTGTCTTATCAACTTGCAAATCACAAACCATTGAGCCTTATGGCGTGGTTTTGGGTCCACGGTTATTCATTTTGTAGGTCTACCTAGCCTCCAAGTCCTCTTAATCACCTGACGATTGTCAGTCTCTTCCTTTTGCCCTGCCCCCGGTGGCCTTAAAAAAAAAAGAAATAAAAAAAGTCTTTTAGCCCCTTTATTTCTCCCTCGTACGTTTTTTTTCCAAGGGTCCTGCTTTTGAAGCGACTAGACAGTGAAGGGGATAAATTTCATTAATAGAAGAGAATTAACATCCCACTGCCATGAGATGACCTCTTTTCCTGACACGTATGTCTAAGTCATTCTTGTCATTTTTTTTTATTCGCCATTAACATTCTTGGAAAGAAACGTCAGTGGCATATAGAACTGATAGAGAGAGATGAGGGGGAAAAAGAGAGATAAAATTCTTTCAAACTAGATCCACTCACCCTCAGCTCTTCTCTTTGGATATAGTTTGCTTTTCTTTTTTATTGCATTTTAACTGTGAATATTGATTTCAATACAACAGAAAGAACACTACATAAAAAATAGAGCAACAAATACTTTTCAATACTTTACATTAATTTACATTACCACCTCCCTTTCTTATTCATCAATCAATACATTTCCAACTCCACCACATTTTAGAAACAATTTGAAAGATCCCCAAACTCCCTCAGATACTTTATATTTATCTCTTAGGTTATCTATTACACTTGGTGTGCATGGACTTTACCAATTTAAAGAAATTAACCCTTTAACTTGAGGTCTACATGCGTTTATAAACATACATTCAGTCTTTTAGTTCAGTGTTTCCCAACCCTGTTCCTGAAGGCACACCAACAACACACATTTCCAACCTCTTCCTAATCAAACACACCTGAATCAACTCATTTAAGCATTAGAAGAGACTCCAAAACTTGAAGTTAGTGAGTGAGATAAGGGAGACATCCAAAATATGTACTGATGGTGTGCCTCCAGGAACAGGGTTGGGAAACACTGTTTTAGTTGAGTTCCTTAGGTTATCTATTACACCTGGTGTGCATGGACTTTACCAATTTAAAGAAATTAAACCTTTAGCTTGAGGTCTACATGCGTTTATAAACATACATTCAGTCTTTTAGTTCAGTGTTTCCCAACCCTGTTCCTGAAGGCACACCGACAGTACACATTTCCAACCTCTTCCTAATCAAACACACCTGAATCAGCTAATTTAAGCATTAGAAGAGACTCCAAAACCTAAAGTTAGTGAGTCAGATAAGGGAGACATCCAAAAATATGTACTGATGGTGTGCCTCCAGGAACAGGGTTGGGAAACACTGTTTTAGTTGATTTCCTTAGGTTATCTATTACACTTGGTGTGCATGGACTTTACCAATTTAAAGAAATTAACCCTTTAACTTGAGGTCTACATACGTTTATAAACATACATTCAGTCTTTTAGTTCAGTGTTTCCCAACCCTGTTCCTGAAGGCACACCGACAGTACACATTTCCAACCTCTTCCTAATCAAACACACCTGAATCAACTCATCAGAGCATTAGAAGAGACTCCAAAACTTGAAGTTAGTGAGTGAGATAAGGGAGACATCCAAAATATGTACTGATGGTGTGCCTCCAGGAACAGGGTTGGGAAACACTGTTTTAGTTGAGTTCCTTAGGTTATCTATTACACTTGGTGTGCACGGACTTTACCAATTTAAAGAAATTAACCCTTTAGCTTGAGGTCTACATGCGTTTATAAACATACATTCAGTCTTTTAGTTCAGTGTTTCCCACCCCTGTTCCTGAAGGTAAACCAACAGTACACATTTCCAACCTCTTCCTAATCAAACACACCTGAATCAGCTAATTTAAGCATTAGAAGAGACTGCAAAACCTAAAGTTAGTGAGTGAGATAAGGGAGACATCCAAAATATGTACTGATGGTGTGCCTCCAGGAACAGGGTTGGGAAACACTGTTTTAGTTGAGTTCCTTAGGTTATCTATTACACTTGGTGTGCACGGACTTTACCAATTTAAAGAAATTAACCCTTTAGCTTGAGGTCTACATGCGTTTATAAACATACATTCAGTCTTTTAGTTCAGTGTTTCCCACCCCTGTTCCTGAAGGTAAACCAACAGTACACATTTCCAACCTCTTCCTAATCAAACACACCTGAATCAGCTAATTTAAGCATTAGAAGAGACTGCAAAACCTAAAGTTAGTGAGTGAGATAAGGGAGACATCCAAAAATATGTACTGATGGTGTGCCTCCAGGAACAGGGTTGGGAAACACTGTTTTAGTTGATTTCCTTAGGTTATCTATTACACTTGGTGTGCATGGACTTTACCAATTTAAAGAAATTAACCCTTTAGCTTGAGGTCTACATACGTTTATAAACATACATTCAGTCTTTTAGTTCAGTGTTTCCCAACCCTGTTCCTGAAGGTAAACCAACAGTACACATTTCCAACCTCTTCCTAATCAAACACACCTGAATCAGCTAATTTAAGCATTAGAAGAGACTCCAAAACCTAAAGTTAGTGGGTCAGATAGAGGAGACTTCTAAAATATGTACTGTTGGTGTGTCTTCAGGAACAGGGTTGGGAAACACTGTTTTAGTTGATTTCCTTAGGTTATCTATTACACTTGGTGTGCATGGACTTTACCAATTTAAAGATATTAACCCTTTAGCTTGAGGTCTACACGCGTTTATAAACATACATTCAGTCTTTTAGTTCAGTGTTTCCCAACCCTGTTCCTAAAGGCGCACCGATAGTACACATTTTCAACCTCTTCCTAATCAAACACATCTGAATCAACTCATCAGAGCATTAGAAGAGACTCCAAAACCTGAAGTTAATGCATCAGATAGAGGAGACTTCTAAAATATGTACTGTTGTTGTGCCTCCAGGAACAGGGTTGGGAAACACTGTTTTAGTTGATTTCCTTAAAGTATAAAGTAAATTTTAATATAAGGTGACAATGGAATGTTAACACAAAGTATCTCCCTATTTTTTTCATACACATTGAGTTAGTGTACCTCATTACATCTTATGCAAATGTCAGGTGTATGTTCAATATATTTATGCAATACAACTGCACTGTAGATCAGCATCAAACACTTATATTGTAGATTTCGCTATTCTTAGTGTTGAACTATTCGTCATATGAAAAAGACAACGTATGCAAGGCTTGTGTTTGCATTTACAGTGATTTTCTTTTTTTTTAAAAAATGATGACTCTGTGTAAGATGCTGGATGAGAGAGAACGAAACAGTCGCAAGCAATCGTCAAATTAGCCGCTTCAGATTTCTTTGATATTTTGATACCTCTTCAACATCGAAATTCATCTCAATTCCAGTTTGTGAGCACTTTATTTCATCTTTGAAGTCACAAGTGGACACTTGCGTTCTCACTTCCACACAAAGCCGCTGCACGAGTCCACACGCTGAGATTTCAACTTCTTCACAGAATACAAGGCGAAATGCGTTAACAGAGCAGATAATAATTTCCATGCTTCTCAAATCAATTCTGTAAGCTTCATCTAACTCCTATCAAACCTTTGCGTGAAATCTCAGCCCAGTTACACCTTCGGAGCGCTTATAAATAATGAAAACTCGTTTTGAGAAGAAAAAGACTGCTTAAGGACAAAATGTTGATTATAAAAGTGTCTTTTATCCTCTCGTTCCCATCTTTCTTGAAGATGCAAAGACTCCCGGCAAACAAAGCAAGAGCCAAATCCGACCAAAAAGTAATTTGGATGTGAAAAGTGCTGATGCGAAGCATGGACAGGTGGTATTTAGATTGCAGGAGTGAGATTTAAACAGGCCTGACTCTTTGACGGAGATGTTTTGTGTGTGTATTTGTCTTTGCTCCTACCGTCTGAGTAACATAAGACATCTGATCGCATCGAGATTTCAGCCTGAAACGCTATGTTCCCCGCAGAAGCTGCTGGCTGGACATCTAGTTCGTGGTGGTTTGAGTCAGACGATGATCTAAGACTTCTGTGGAAAGAAAAAAAAAAAGTCTCAGTATCATCAAAAGCATGTTTTTCTGTTTTGTCGTGCAGCAAATGCAACAGCAATTAGAGGAGGCTTCATGACACTCCATAAACTGCTGCAAATGGGCATTAAGTGGAAAAAACACACAGAGAAAAGCAAACTTATCACATTTGGGTTTAGTTTAGCTTTCAGCAATGATTTTGATAGTTTCATTTAACAGGAACAATTAAGGGAACTTGAGAATAATGTGATTAAAATTAATAGCTCTGTTTGTTTTTGTTGTTTTTTTGTGTGCGTGTTATAAGTATTAAAGCATTCTGGATTATTAATATGATTATTTATTGTATTATTCCTCTACGTGAACCCTTAGTTGCTTCAATTGCACTTTAAATGGTAACTATGTGGTTATAAATTAATTATCTGTGCATCAGATGGCATATTTTCTTTAAATTCTTTTATTAAGAATAATTGCCACATTGATAACAGCCGTTATTATTTATAAGTGTTATTAAAGATTCCAAAAACAAACACCACAACAGATCCTTCAGCAACATTCATAACATGCATTATTGCAAGACAAATACAGAAATTAAATAATCAAATCTAAAAATAATCACAGCATTGTCTTGGGTGTATTAATTGTACATGGCATTATCATTATTAAAGCTATAAAGACGTTATTCAGTCTAAATTAGTGAGATGGAGTTTCAAAGGATATGAAAGTTTATTAATGTTTAATAAGGGAGGTGTATTTATATTGATAGTTATGATGAAAGAATATATTAATTGCACTTAAATAAGGAGATAGATGCAGAATCTTTCATTTAAACATTCCATCAAATACTTAACACTGCAATAAATGCTTTACATACTTTCTATACTGTTTGTCGTACAAATGTCAAAAAAATCTTAAATCAAAAAGCATTTCTAGGCAAGCAAAACAAACTGTTCTGTTTTAAGAAATAATATGCCAAAATTAAATGAGTTTTTCCTTAAAACAAGTAAAATAATCTGCCAACGGGGTGAGCAAAATAACCTTATGTCAAAAAGAAAAACAAGATTATTTTGCTTACCCCATTGGCAGATTGCTTGTTTAAAAAAAACTCACTTGATATTAGCATGTTATTTCTGAAAACAGGACCATTTGTTTTGCCTGTCTAGAAAATGCTTCTTGTTATAAGAATTTTTAGATATTTGAAACAAGACAAAAAATCTAAGTAAAAAAAGCATTTTTTGCAGTGTATGAATTGCAAAGAATGTGTTTGGCTAACATTTAAACTAACAAAACAATGTACAAATGCAATCAAAATCTCACAGCAATCAACTTTTGATTCGCATTTACACAGGATCATAATTGAGGGAAATCTAAGACGACAAAAAGACAACTAAAGATTTTTATTACAGCTGTAAACACACTTTAATATATAATAAAGGTTCTTTAATGTACTTTATAATTCCTTGAAGAGCCTTTAACAATTTTATTTTCTTCACAATAAGAAAAACACTTTTTAAAGCCAAGCCTAAGACCCACTTGTTTAAATTGGCTTTTAAAGCATAGCACTGATACTTCTATATGTTTTAATGTTTGTTGTATTTTATTGATATTTTTTGTATTGTTTTGCATTGTATGCTTTTTAGTTGTGCTGTATAATTTGCTTTTACTTGTGTAAAGCACTCTGGTCAAGCATGGTTGTAGTATATACTGTAGTATACTACATAGTATATAGTATGTAGTATAGTATGAAGTGCTATTTAAATAAAGGTTGGTTGGTTGGTTGGTTGACTGGTTGGTTGACTAGTTGTTTGACTAGTTGTTTGACTGGTTGGTTGGTTGGTTGGTTGGTTGGTTGGTTGGTTGGTTGGTTGGTTGACTGGTTGGTTGACTGGTTGGTTGGTTGGTTGGTTGGTTGGTTGGTTGGCTGGTTGGTTGGCTGGCTGGTTGGTTGGTTGGTTGGTTGGTTGGTTGGTTGGTTGGTTGGTTGGTTGGTTGGTTGGCTGGCTGGCTGGCTGGTTGGTTGGTTGGTTGGTTGGTTGGTTGGTTGGTTTGTTGGCTGGCTGGCTGGCTGGCTGGTTGGTTAGTTGATTGATTGATTGATTGATTGGTTGATTGATTGAAAATGGTTGTTTTATAAATGTTCAACACAATGTCTTTTGGCAAACCAAAATTCTTCTTTCTTACTGTACACTGAAAAATGATTAATTGGATTTACACATTTTGTTTAAGGTAAGTGTTTGCAAACACTGTATATGGGCTGAATTGTAACAAACAACTTAAATTTTTGTAACGCTCAACTTAATTTGTTTGTTTAAATTCAGCCCATATAAATTAAAATAAATGAGTAAATCCAATGAATCATTATTTCAGTGTTCATCACTGTCTTTTTGAAACCTTTATTTCAGACCCCTAGTTTTTCGTGATTCCGCGATCGCTGAATCCAACGCAAAATCAACAAAAAGTTGCACAAAATTCTAAATTTAAACACAAAATAATCTCAAAAAATTTAAATAATCTCATAAAACATCAAATTCCAAACCATATAATCAAATTATATTTATTTCAGTTTGCAAATAATTGTTTTACAGACGTTGCATTCGCAGCACACTTAATGTATTTGAGTTTCTCAAAAAAAAAAAAAAAAATCCTTACAATCCTTACAAATCCTGCTCCTTACAATCATCAAATTACATGGAATTGGGGGTGGGGGGGTGCAGTGAGCAGACACAGACAAAGTGTGAGTGATTTACACGTGAAGTCATAGCAAAGATGAGATATAGACGTCCTGTGGCGTGAATTGGGCGTTTTGTGCGTTCGGCACGCTTCAGACTGCAAAAGAAAGTTGGAGCAAACGGAGCAATGGAATAGACAGATCGAGATTGGTTCACAGATGACAGCCGCTGGATGTGACCGAATTGAAGGACATTATTTGTGCTTTACATGTATGGCTGGTATTATGATGCGTGTCATATCGATAAATTATTTCATTTAACTATTTCCCTAGAGTTAACAAGAGAACACGCTTCCCTGCCATTGACGAGTTTTATGGCAGTCCATGTTTTAGGTGTATTACGGTAGGGGAAGCCCTAACGCATGTCCTATGTGTGACATGATGTCAGATGCTCCAGGGAAATCCGAGAGTAAGAAAGATCATGGATAAAAATAAGAGTTATACAAACTTCCTTTGGCTTAATCCCAACCGTTTTAGATCTTGTCAAGAGTCAAAATAAAGAAGCTTTATTTTCATGATTTGTCTTTGTTTTAGATTGCACACCTAACATAGTAGGCTACCTAATATAGTAAATAAGATATATATAATTTTTTACATTTATATATATTTTTAATCGCAATATGGTCCGCAAATTTCTGTGAATTACCACCATAAAATGAGTCTTTTTTTTTTTTCGCAAAAAATTCCCCCCCAAAATGTGAAAAACTAGGGGATCTGTTTATTTAAAGAGTGTATTTAGCAAATGGTCTGAGATTCAAATCTGTATCTTAAAGTTTACAACTACTGCAATAACCTTCGGACAGCAAAAAGCCATGAAGCATGAAAAAAAGTGTCTTTATCCTTCAGTGATCCCTCAGTCTAGCATTAAAACATAAAAACAAAGCACCTAAACGCACTCCTGGGCACATTGGAAGTTTTCTCTTTCAGACCCTCATGGCGGTCAAGTTTTCCACATGCATAAATGCCGGGATAAAAACAGATGAGGATGACACTGGCTCCACGCTTTAGAGCCGGCAGGACAGAAATGCACTCCTCTCCTCCGGTGAGGATTTTCTAAAGGCCCCTGGCAGGTCAAGCGACAAATTGCAGCCTGGGGTGATGGAAGGTTCTCGACCAGCGTTTGGGAGAGCTATCAGTGACCGTCTCTCTGAGGATCAGCTCCTAGATCAGGCCACGCTCCTCAGGGGGGTTTCAAGAGTTTCAGCACTCTATGCTAATTCTTTAAGGACTGTATTTGACGCTCTTAGGTCGGACTTTTGGGCTGCCGACCGGTTGATCGGGATGGGGATCGGAGGTGGGGAGCGGGACTGAAGCCCCCCCAACCCCAAAGGCAGCTCTAGGGTGGGTGCCTGGGGCTATTGCTTGCAAATCAGCACATTTTCCCCAATCAAAGCCCAGTGAGGAGGGCCCACTGAGCTCCTTAAGAGAGTGAATTATTCACAGGCAAAAAAAAAAAGGGTCGCCATAAACTAGATCTTCTGAAATGAACCGAACCCGCTCTTTCTTGGGCCCGCTTCTCGAAAAAGTACATTTCAATCTTTAATGGTTTGAGAGACGAGGGAGGAAAAAAAAAGCAGAATGGGAAAAAGTAAAAACTGCAAATGGAGAGAGTGAGAAGCGAGATGCGATCAAAGTGATTTTCAAATTTGCAGATTTATGCACTTGGCAATATTAATGATAGATTTATTAAGAGCGGACCTCGGCTACACCCTCGCTGGCTGGGTAATTAAGTTTGCTCTCCACCTTGATGGTGAAATCCACAGTAAGTGAACTTTTGATGATGTAAACTAGTTTTAAACTGCTTCTGATCACCCACATCTCGAAAATGAAAAAAAAAAGAGGAAAAATGAAAAGAGACGGAAATCAAATGTGTTCTTTCAGATTGAATTAGTTCTCCTTGCTAAACTTTAAAAGACGCTGCAGCTGTACTTTAAATCCAATACAGGCTGGAGATGAAGACCCACTTGCATTTATACTATGGTAAAACATTAAATGTAATAATTGATGTTACAACTAGCAGTAAATGCAACACAACACAATGAGCAGCGACATTTTATTTCTGATTGATTCACCTGTCATTATTCTCAGAGAATGTAACAAAGGTGTTTTTTTTGACATTAGTTTAATAACCTTAATTAATAAGTTTGACTTTTTGTCATTAATATGGAATCATTTCAGAATTATGACTCCCTCACTTTCATTGTCATAATTCAAACTTTTTTGTCATATATTTCAGTCAACCATCTTTTGACATCACAATTGTTCCAACTTCTGTCATAATTTTGTCTTAATGACTTCTTCATTTATAAAGTCTGTCATAATTCTATAATATTTATAATCTCATATTTTCAACATGACTTCTAATAATTTCCATTTCAATTTCTGTCATAACTATAACTTTTGTATCTCATATTTTTATAATAGCCACAACAATCAATTTTAATCTTAAAATTTCACATTTTTTGCACTTATTCTGACTTTTTATTGCACAATTATGGCCTTTGATCTCATAATTTCAACAGTCACAATTATAGCTTTATATAACTTTCTGTCATTGATTTGTTTAACTATTAAGACTTTTTACCTCATAATCATAACTTATTCATCATTTTAATTTAATGAGGATTTCATACTTTCATTTGTTTTTTGAAAGCGTCTCAGGTGAGTTTGCGTCAGTGCTTGAATGATTAAACATGTTTGAGTGTACCGGGCTAGAGGAGAGGCCCACCGAGTTAAACCGAGTCTCTTGTCGGTTGGAAGTTCCGCAGAGCTGGACCCAGCAACCGCTGGTGCTGCTTCCTTGTCCTTTTGTTGAGGCAGCACCAAATTCAAACAGTCACAATTCTGGCTCACAATTTAGACTTTTTGTCATTAATATGAATAATTTCAGAATTATGACTCCCTCACTTTCAGTATGTCATAATTATAATGATTTTTTTGTAATTTTTCAGGTCAAACCATTTTGACATAATATTTGTTTCATTTTCTGTCATAATTTGTCTTAACGACTTAATAATAATTTCAGCTTCATCATAACTATAACTTTTTATCTAATATTTTTATAATAAACCACAACAATCAATTTCAATTTTACAATTTCACACTTTTTGCACTAATTTTCACTTTTATGGCTTATAATTATGGCTTTTAAACTCATAATTTCAACACAATTATAGCTTTATATAACTTTGTCATCGAAGTGTATCATGATTATGACTTCTTACCACATGATTCATAATTTTAACTTATTGAGGATTTCAAAATTTCAATGTGGGTAAAGCAACAGACCCAAAATGTTTTTTTATAAAACACATCAAACAAGAAATAAGTTGTTTTCTGATGGCGTCTCAGGTGAGTTTGCATCAGTGCTTGAATAATTAACCATGTTTGAGTGTCCTGGGCTAGCGGAGAGGCCCACTGAGAGTCTCCCATCAGTAGGAATGTGGTTCCGCAGAGCTGGACCCAGCAACCGCTGGCGCCGCTTGTTTTCTCGTTTGTTGAGGCAGCACCAAACTGCCCCCCGTCTTAATGAGGCTGGACGCGTGGGTGCCTGCGCACCTGTGTGAGGAACAGAGGGGTTAATCCCGCGCGGTGAGCATCGAGCTGACAGCCGAAAGGTGGAGGAGCCTGCCGTTCCCTCGGGTTTCTACCCCAGCACGCTAGAATGAGTTGTTTCAGTCACCGCTGGATACCTGACAAGCGGGCCTTCATGAATTACAAAATGAAGATTGATAATCCCTTATCTGTTTCCTCTGCGTGTGCACTAAGAAACACGCACAGTAAGACGAAATCGAAGAGTGATGCGCAAAAAAAAAAAAAAAATCACTGTCATTTGCAACGCAAGCTGTTCACTGGTCGGCACTGCGTCTTAAACATCCTCAAAGGGCTGTTTTTCAGATTGAATACGTTGAAGTTATGTTCTTTTGACAGTATTTATACTTAAGTGCTGATTTATACTTATATATATATTGACAGCGATTATATCGTGATTGTCATAGGAATTACTGTAACTCATCATTCAGGTTTAAAACATAAATACAAACTGAGAGGTAAAGGTTTTAAAAGAAAAGTAAAATGAAAAGTTCACAACAAACTGCCTTTCTGAGCAAGTATCACTATTTGTTTAAGAACTACTTTAGATTAAGGACCAATTCTTACTATTAATTAGAAGCTTATTAACTGCCTATTATTAAGATATTGGCTGTTTATTAGTACTTACAGTATAAAATACACATTCTGCATGATCTTATTCTATATCTCTAATCCTACCTAATACCTAAAGCTAAGGACTACCTTAGCTATTAATAAGCAGCGAATTAAGAGTTTATTAAGGCAAAAGTCATTGCTACAGGTTAATTAATAGCAAGAATAGTACCTTAAAATAAAGTGAAGGAAAGTAAAACAAGTGGTGATTAATGATCTCTACTTTTACATTTATTTAATGCTTGCATTGAATCCGGAACATTTAACTAATAAAAGCAGCCCAGTAAAGACTGCTCAACTAGTCAGCTTATTGCAGGTGTGAGTAAAATAAGCTGAAACCGTTGTTTTTCTTGAACTTTCTTGAAGTCTCGTGCTGCAGTCTACTATCAGCTGCGGTGAGGTAAAAATTCAACACACAAGGTTTGACGAGAGTGATGGACCAGTGGCTAAAATTGTTAAGGGGTGGAAGAAGATGTATCTCTGCTGGTGTCAGCAGAAGTTTGCGGTGCGTGGAGAAAGGCAGAAAGGCAGAGGAAGATGCACTTGCCGATTCAGTCACTGCGAGACCGCAAAAGAAAAAAGAAGAGGAAAAAAAAAACAAGTGCCACTGTTTGGGAAAGCTTGTTACGCTCCAACAGAAAACTCTGACTTACTTTCACACACATGGACTGTCAGACAAGGATTTTTCCCTCTTCTACTAGAGCCTACACTGTAAATGAAATGTTAATATGAAAATATACTGCCGTCGAGGCACATTTCTGTGGAACATCATTGGGTTTGTGTTGAAGGGAATTCAATTTGCAGCGACACAAATCCCGGTGCTGCAAATAAAAAGCGGCATAGGAAAACAGATGATAAATAAATAAGTGGATACAAAACAAGACACTGCAAAGTCACAGCACGCCGCAAAAATAAAACCCTGGAACGCATCCATATCAATTTCACCCCTCCAGCCTATTCAGAGAATTCAGAGGGAGATAAATAAAGAACATTTAACTGCTCTCCTTGCCTGCGTTGCCTCTGGCCGTGTTAAATTCGGGGCACTTTGGAGGGAGAGATTGATGCTTTCCTATCTGATGCGTTACAAATGTCTGGAGGGATCCCGCTGTCCTGACTCTTTAAAAACCTGCGCATCAGCATAACCGCCGCGGCCACACACGCGCGCACGCTGGAAGTTTATTGACTTGTGAAATCGCATTCAGGACAGCCTTTTATTTTTCCCAGACTATAACCTTGCCTTGTAGGTTGCTTACTCAACAGAGCTGGTTATGAGGAGCTGTTATTTTCCTGCTGAAAGGTCAGTGTGGTACTACATGGGTCCGTTTTTAATATCAGCTCTTAATTACGAGCCCCAAGAACTCGGAGCGCATTAACAAAGTGGCGTCAAATGAGGGCAATAGAGCGGGTACAATGGACCCTTTTCACAAGACTGTCATGATTCTGAAAGTCTTGAGAATACCATCGTGGAGTTTTTCCTTTTATTATTTCAGCAAATAGGATTGTGAAAATATATTTGTTGACTGTCCCATTCGCTAAAAGCTGCGCTCAGAGATTACACCATTATGACAACTACTTCCGAAATGTGAAAAAGGTCCATAGGTATTGAGCAATCATGATTTTTCCTGGTAGATACATGTCTAAAGAAGCTGTTGACATGAAGTTGACCCAGATTTTAGCAATAATCCAAAGAATTCAAACACACAAATAAAACAAAACAACAACAAAAATCAGAAATTTGGTTAATGCGTAATAACAATGGACTGAACTACTGACGAAAATGTATTTAATACTTTGTGTAAAAGGCTTTTTTGTTATTGACAGCTTCAAGATGGCTCTTCTACGCAGAATGCGGTCTCATGCATTGCTAAGGTGTGATTTTTCCCCCCAAACTTGAACTAAGTCTAAAAATCTTGATGGTTTTGTGGATTTCTGTCACAGTCACCCAGGTTGAGCAGATTGCTGGTAAACACGCAGTTCGCTGGAGAACTACAAATCCGCCACATTATGGACTACAACTCCAGTCATGCACCACACACACACAGATGTTCCTGATCCTGACTGATTACATACACAGAGCCATTGTCAAATGGCTCGTTTCCACTGAGTGGTACGGTACGATACGGTTCGGTTCAAAAAGTGGTATGGTTCGTTCGGTACGCCTTTTGACAGTGGAAACGGCCATAAAAGCCCACCGAATCGAACCATACCACTTTTTTGGCTCCCTTTTGAAAGGGTACCAAACACGAGAAAGGGTACCAATAGGTGGAGCTACACGCGCAGCTGAACGCTGATTGGTTACAGAGATACGTCTCGAGCTGGTGAAGCTAGCCAGAATCAAAACAATGGAACCGCCATGTTTTAATACACAGCCGAGACATTATCGTAATACTTTATGCATATAATAACGAGCCATAGTTGACCCAAGCTCAAACTAAATTTGCCGTTGTCTTGATAAACAGCCACAAAGCCAAGAAGAGAAATTCTGCCATGTCCTGTTGTTTTACGAGCTCGTCTACAAGTGCGAGCAGTTTCACTTTGTCCAGAGAGCTTGCGATCGCGTCTATATTTGAATTACGACCATTTTGATCTCATATTTTTAACGTGGGCGTGATCATTGAAGCGCTCTGATATCCGATCCCTTCAGATGCGGACAAACGCGAGAGTGAAGAGCAAAAAAACTAAGAAGAAGCCTGACAAAACAGCAGCAAATGATGCTTCTGCAACCTAAAACATGAACAAACTGCCATGTTTAACTATTATCATCACCTTGTGGACTATTATGAACTCGGAATGACGGAATTACCTTCTAACAAAAGACTACACGTGCTGCTGAAGATTACAGACACAGATAAGAGGTTTGCTCTGACTGGGCTATATTTCGAGTTGTTTTTTTTAACTCAAATAAGGAGTAAATGTATGCTGTGTATAGTTTTTCTGTAGTTGGTAACATATCGGAGACTGTAAGGAGCTGTATGTGTTCATATATGTTGCATTTATTTATTTATTATATGTAAATGCAGACGTTACAGTAGGCTGTTTCATCGTCATAATTGCTATCATTGATCTGCAGTTATAATCAAATCATGTTCACAGAAAGGTTAGTAATTAACATTTATATACATGTATTTGTGTGCATCTGTGTTGTGAGAAGTGCTTTTCATATGATATGTGAACGACCTGTACGGTGTTACTGTGACATTTCCTTGAGTAAACATGACGTCGTCTGAAACTTTCTGTCGTACACCACGCCCACCAAAAGGGTACCCTTGGTAGTGGAAACGCAAGCTTGATAAAGATGACCCGTACCGACCCGTACTGTACCTCTCAGTGGAAATGAGCCTAATTACATGGACTATTTAAGCAGCACAGACACACACACACACACTAGTGCTGAGTCTTATTTCCGATTTGTGATATTACAACGCCTTTGTCTTGTTTTTCCGTGTTTTGACCCTCGCCTTGTTTATCCCTGTCTTCTACCTGCCTTCTGATCATCTGCCTGTGTATCTGACTACGACTCTGGATTGCCTGTATACATCTGTTTGCCCCTGTGTTGACAATTGCTTACCTGACATCTCTAACAAACCTGCGTTTGGATCCGCACTTCCGCTGTCAGCGTCACATCCCATTACAATTTCGTCAAGTCAGGTTATTGGCTGGGCCATTCTATTAGCTTTATTTTCTTTTTCCGAAACCATTTGAGAGTTTTCTTGGCTGTGTTTGGAATCATTATCTTGCTGAAATGTCTATTCTAGTTTCATCTTCATCTGGTAATGTTGGTGTTGGGACTGAAACAGCTAATATTAAATTACACTGACAAAGGACAGGGTTGCTTTCTAAAATTTGAGAGATTTCAGCTGCTGTCTGGTCTTTCACCATTCTTACACCTCACTTTCTTCATGTGTTCAATCCTTTTTCCCTGTGTCATTTCATTTTATTCATTCAATCATTCACTTTCCTTCAGCTTAGTCCCTTTATTCATCAGGGGACGCCACAGTGAGTGAGCCGCCAACTTATCCAGCATATGTTTTACGCAGCGGATGCCCTTCCAGCTCCAACCCAGCACTGGGAAACACCCATACACTCTCACATGCACACACATATACTACGGCTAATTTAGTTTATTCAATTCACCTATAGCGCATGTTTTTGGTTGCCCTTCCAGCTTCAACCCAGCACTGGGAAACACCCATACACTCTCACATGCACACACATATACTACGGCTAATTTAGTTTATTCAATTCACCTATAGCGCATGTTTTTGGTTGCCCTTCCAGCTTCAACCCAGCACCGGGAAACACCCATACACTCTCACATGCACACACATATACTACGGCTAATTTGTTTAATCAATTCACCTATAGCGCATGTTTTTGGACTGTGCGGGACACCGGAGCACCCTGAGAAAACCCACACAAACACAGGGAGAACATGACAACTGACACAACCAGGACACAAACCAGCAACCTTCTTGCTGTGAGGCGACAGTGCTAATCACTAAGCGACCATGTCGCCCTTCATTTTATTTAACATAACTTAATTTCTGAAATAATGATGTAGTTATCTTTGCGTATATGGATTACTTTGGTTGTTTCTGACATCTGGTGAAAATGTCAAGTCAAGAGCACTTTTAGAAATAGATTGGTGAAGTGTTCAATACTTATTTTACAGGCCGAATAAGGGTTTGTTCATCAATGTGCCAGCGTTTTGGGCTGTTGGTGAGCATCAGGGATGCAGACAACAACTCCCGTGGCTTGTCGGGTGGAACGATACAACATGCTACAACTCTCCCCTTGTCACGGCCAACGCGCCAAATTGGCATTGCAACATCGAGATGGTCAACCCTGAAAGCAAATGACCAGAGGAACATGAGAAGGAAGAACACAAGTGGAAAGAAGAAAATGGAGCGCTTTACATATAGACACACAAGGATGACTTCGGGGGGCCTGTCAGAGCGAAAAAGTCAAATAGAGCTGAGTGATAGTTTTCTCCGTCAGCCGGCCCAAATGCCAGATAGCATGTAAATCATGATCGGCTGACCGTTTCGCCGGCATCTCTTGGCTACTTGTCAGTTTCCTGTCGGCCGTCTACGCTGTACGGTTTGGACAATTGTCTTCAACTTCAGAAGGAGCCTGAGATTGATGTTTATTCAAAGCGTCTCGCTCCGATGGCCGACCAACATATTTCAGCAACGGAACCATCAGAACGGACACCTCATCATTAGTCCACCTATTCCGGGTGTAGAGGAGTTTAATATGCTCGAGGAGGGGAAAGCGGAAGAGCTTGAGAGATTGTATCATTTATCTAACCCATATTTAAAGGGTTGTCGGGGAAGTTTAGTGAGCTCGGGTTCAGGGAACTAATGGCTCAGGATGTCTTAATATCCCTTTTAAGTGTTAGCATTTGCCACATTGGATTTTCACATGATGGTTTTTAATGTGCCATAAAAAGCAATCGCTCAGACCGTATGTGGCTGGCGGTAAAGCATCAACAGTCGGGCATCTCGAGTCAAGACCTTTATGAAACAATGAAGACATGCATAAAATGTCTGATACTGATAAACCGGATGAAAAAAATGTGTGGGTCAAATTAAATCAAATAATGTCTGTTGTGGGATACAGGTTTGAGCCAAATCTAACACTCACTGCCTAAAAATGCGCTCTGGTGACAGTCGGGACAGTCAACTTTATTAGGTATTAGAAAGTAATACATGGTTTTATGATCCTCACTGGTCTAAAAAGTCAATGCGATCCAAATCAAACACATACAAAACATCTAATATAGAAAAAAAATCTGTTGTGGCCAAGTAGAACAAGTATCTACAGTAGGCTGCATCATTCTTCTTTTATTTTTCCCTTCAGAAATCATGTGTTGAATAATATAAAAACATCAAGTGATTTTTAAAGTTCCCTTTAAATAACACAACATGATCTAAAACTACACATCTATTTGCTTTTACATGTAAATAACATTGAAATGTAACAATAAATGACTGTTATTTCTATTATTATAACCTTTTCTCTGTAGATAATTGTCCAAAATACTTTTGGGCCTCATAAAATCAAGTGAAATTTAGTCATTAAAAGTACTTTAGTCTTGTTTCATAAGAGACAATGTGAAATAACTTGAGGCAGTGTCTATGGGGCAGGACAGTCAATTTGACGTTGTTTTCACTGGCTGCTGTTATCAGTCTGACACAATTTTTTCCCTTTTTCTGAACGTCTTGATGACACCATCGTGGAGTTTTACTTTCATTATTTCAGCAAATAGGATTGTAAAAAGTTTATTTGTTGCACTCAAGGTTTACCCAATTATGACGGCTACTTCCGCTACGAAAAACCCAGAAGTGTGAAAAGGAACCATAGGTATTGAACAATCATGATTTTTCCTGGTAGATATATTTCTAATGAAGCAGTTGACATGAAGTTGACTTAGATTTTGGCAATAATCCAAAGAATCCGAACATACAGATAAAAAAAAAAACAATAAAAAAAAAATTATTTGCTTATGTCAAATAACAATGAGCTGAACTACTTAAATGTATTTATACTTTGTATAAAAGGCTTTTTTTTTGGTAATGCCAACTTCAAAATGACTC
Organism: Danio kyathit; assembly: GCA_903798195.1. Classification (NCBI taxonomy): domain Eukaryota; kingdom Metazoa; phylum Chordata; class Actinopteri; order Cypriniformes; family Danionidae; genus Danio; species Danio kyathit. The sequence goes on along the minus strand of LR812522.1, from coordinate 9,608,850 downwards.
TTCTTTGGAGAATGAAGTCACATGCATTGCTAAAACTCTAATATTTAGTTGTTATTTTCTATTGCAGTGGTTCTCAACTCCAGTCCTCGGGCCCCCCCGCCCTGCACATTTTGTGTCTCTCTTATTTGACACACAAGGATCAGTTCATGGATCTCGCTGTTAATGAGCTGATGATCTGAATCAGGTGTGTTAAGTAAGGAAGACATACAAAATGTGCAGGGCAGGGGCCCCGAGGACTGGAGTTGAGAACCACTGTTCTATTAGATTCAAGTCAGGTGATTGGCTGGGTCATTCTAGTAGCTTTATTTTCTTTTTCTGAAACTATTTGATAATTGTCCAAAATATTTTTGGGCCTCAAATTTTTTCATTAACAGTACTTTACAGTACAGTACTTGTTTCATAAGAGACAACGCGAAATAACTTGCAGTAAGAGGAAATATTATGTCCAAATTGCACATGAGAAATCAAATTTTCATTGATGGCTACTATTGGAGTGTGATGTAATGTCTTTATAACACGGCCAACCAGCAATGCAAAAGACACACTCACACTCTTTTTGGATGACGTCCTGTAAAGAGTGAATCACCCTAATTCCGAATAGTGACTGCACCTCCAGTGACCCGGGAACATGTATTGACTTAACCCAGTCGTCATGGATATGTATATTTCCACAGGTGAGCAGTTAAAAAACATTGTCAGGCCAGAATGGATTATCCAGACCGTCTCTTCTGCCAAACATCCTCTCCGGTATAATCAAAATGAAAAAGGTCTGACACAAAACACTTGGAACTTGAAAAAAAAGCACAAGTTTAAATAATTTTTAAAAACAGCAGGCCAATAAATTTCCAAGCAGAGGTTAATTTAGTAAGGAGAAACCCTAGTGCAATTACCCTGTCCGATTCCCCCTCGTACCCCGAGGGCTCCAGTCAAAAATGTCACAGAGGGGAGTTATTTTCTCCTAAAACACAGCCCAGGAAAAAAACAGCCTGTCCTAACAAGGCCTCCGTTAATATCACCCCCATCATATTAGCTTTTGTCACAGGATATTACCACATCACCCGCATCCCACCATCACAAATTTCTTAATAATGCACTCATGAGTGAAAACAGCAAATGTTTTTTTTTCTCCCTCTCACAGCAATGCGAAATCAGCCTGGATTATGTATTCCACTCGGGTGACAGTTTGCGCCAAAAGAACTTCATTTCATTCCTAAATGAATCCTTACTGGCATAATTTGCACTAATCAGCCAGGGCCTGCGTCAGGCGCAGGTTCCTAAATCTAACCCGCCCATTACACGTGGTGCTGGGTATTCATTCTGACATGATGTGAAATGTTTAGCAGTCAAACTCTTGTCTTACTGACATATGGACTGCCCACCCTGTCAGCTGACAGCACCCTCAAACATACACACACAGAGAGAGGATGGCTTTTGTGAATTGTGAGGACATTCTATAGGCTTTTGTTATACTGTACGAACTGTATTTTGGATCACGCTCCCCAACCCTACACCTAACCCTACCACTCATCGGAAACTGTGTGCAGTTTAACCTTCTGAGTAATATGCTGCGTCCCAATTCGCATACTATCCGTCCTAAATAGTATTTGAAAATAGAATTAGTATGTCCCAAACCATAGTATTTGAAAAGAGTAAGCCAAAGGTTCCCGGATGGTTTACTATTTCCGGTCAAAGTTTTAAGTGTAGAAGCGTCCATACTCTAACCGCTGATATTGCCCACAGTACATTGACCGTTGGACATGAATTCTATTAGAACTACAAATGCGGGTGAAAAGTGTAAACAAACTACAAACATGATGGAGGTGCGAGACCAACTGTCAAGTAGACAGGCTTCAGTAAAGTTGTTTTTATGACTGTTAATTAATATCTAGCCAACTTGAAAATATTTAAATCGTGTTTTCTGTGTTTATTGTAATCTGCAAGACATGTTTGGACATTAACATCTGAATGTAGAATTATCCAAACAATGAGGAGATTTCTCTGCATGAAAGACTCGTGAATGGGAGATTAACCTGCTGCTGCTTCTCCAATAAGGTAAGAAATTAAATATGAAAGAAATGTGGATGATTGACAGGGCTCATAACTAGACAACACAACGATCTGTTAACGAGGAAGTAGTATGTCCCAAAACGTGCATACTCTTTTGTTACACACTCAAAAGTATATATTTTTCGTTCACAAAAAAGTACATACTTTTATGGCGTAGTACAAGTATGCGAATTGGGACGCAGCAATAGTGTATAATTTAAAAGCCTTTTGAAAAAGGTGTCCATCAACAATGTCCTCATAATTCACCGTCACCTTTGAGTACCTGTGTCATATCTATGTCATTATGCACATTTGTGTCCTTATATGTCATAAAACCATGCGCACATATACACTTCTTTACATGGTTTACAGGGACACTCCATAGACACAATGTATTTTATACAGTAAAAGAAAAACACTTATGACCCCATTAAGTTTTACTTTTAGGCATTTTGAATTACAAGTACATGAGGTGTATCCCTGTAAATCACCTTAATGGAGTACAACTAAAGCCCCTTTCACACAGTGATACCAGAAAATATCCAAAATGACTTTACCGGTAAATTAAAAAAAAGCGCTGTTCACAGAGGCAAGGACCTTCCGGAATTTTTCCGAAAAAGTCCATTCACACATCCATTCCAAAATACTGGTAAAATCTGACATCATTAACAGAAATTACCTCTAAATGGCTGTGCTTGTATTTGTAAACATAGAAAGGGTCAGGCTTTTGTCAATGGTTTCCCTTTTATTTAAAGCTTCAGTATTCATGCAGCTGCTTTGTCCCAGAGACATCCAAAGGCAGAAGTGCGAACCACAGCTAAATGTTTACACATTTGACGACATTTCAAATTCTGTGGATGGATCATTATTGTGAACAATTTCAATGAACACATATGGGGGAACACTTTTGCATGTCGAGATGTACATAATATGTGTGTGTGCTGGCGCTCACCGGAGCACCTCTTCACGTGCACACGCGTCAAGCAACTGAAGCAAAGCTTAAAGGTAAACAAACAGCGGTTTATCATAAGCATTTTATCGATAATTTTTTACACAGTTGGCATTAAGAAGGAACAAGGTTATTATAGTTAACGAAAACGAACGGAAAAACTAAAACTAAAATTTTAAATAATTGTCGTTAACTGAAATAAAAATAAAAACTAGAACTTACTGAAACTGTATTGAGTACATACAAACTAACTGAAACTAACTAAAATTATAGCAAAAACCTCCTTCGTTTTCGTATTTGTAAATGTATTTAATACATAATCTTACTGTAAGCCGTTTAGGAGTAAATCTGATTCGCGCTGCAGGTGTTTGACCCTTTTGCACCTCAGAGTCTGTATGCTGCCATTGGCCAAATTGAACCGGTTCACCTCCAGTCAGTCCTCGCTGTTGCTCCCGCGACAAAAACAATGAGTGGACATGACAGCAGCATGGTGACAGCATTACAGGCACTTAAAACTATTACACATTTGTGCCCAATAATGGGTTTTATTTCTGTATTGCGATCGCGAACTAATCTTTTTAACCGGATCTTCTAAGTGAACCGGTTGAACTAGTTTACCAAAACAAACTGAATCATTTGGAACAATTCACGTCTCCAGTAAGCACTTATCCACAAACTACTTACTTTTTAAACAAGCCTAATACCCACCTCTGACTCCAAATAATCCAATATATACTCTCATTTAGTTATTAGAACAGTAACGGTACACTGAGATCAAATTTGAGAAGCGGTGAACCAATAATACTGCGCACGTGTGATTCAGTGAACCAAACACAAACAGCACATGACACAGCCTGCTGTGACTAAACTAAACTTGAACAACTGCACCGCGGGTAAACTGAGGACTTAAATGAGAGGATCTGGTGAAAAAACGTACGTTTATTTCATATCAGAAAATCGTATTGGAATTGAAATAAGTGAATCATGATTCAGTTGGGTTGCAAAACTTTACTGTAAGACATTTTTCAGATCATAGTGATGTTTTAACTGACTGAAATTACTATTGCTGACTACATAATTTTGGTATGTTGAGTTCTAACATCCGCGTTAAATATCTGAACTTCCCATCACTACTGTGTATCTAACCTCAGAAGCAGCCTTGCACACATATTGTACTTAAGGCTGCTGTTGTATTTGAATTTGAGGATGGGTATGGTATTGGTAGATGATAGTGTTCAAGTGTCCTCTAAATACAGGTTCAAAAATGTATGGCTGAGTTTTTATTATACAATATTTATTACATTGATTTTAAATCTTGCACCTAACAAATATCCTTATTTAGAAATAAAACTAAAACTAATACTGAAACTAATAAAAACATAATTTCAAAATATAGAAACTAATAAAAACTAGTAAATCTACCTCTAAAAACTAAATAAAACTAACTGAATTTAAAAACAAAAAGTCAAAACAAAACTAAAACTAATGAAAAATCCAAAACTATTATAACCTTGAGAAGGAACATAGAAACAGTATCTGACTAACATCTAGTGGATAAATGTGTCTGGAAAAATATTCAAAGGCTTTTATTTTCATAAACCACGCGTCTGGATGCGTCTGAATGTTCTGATTGGCTGAAGTAGACGTCTCACGTAAGTGCGTTCTAAACGTGAACAAGCTCTTTCCTGCAATTTTCCTTCTGCGTTCACACAGAGCAGCATTCCGGCAAATTACCGATAATGTTACAACTTCACTTTGTGGAAAATTGCCGAAACAAATTTACCGGCATTTTCAAAAAAGGCCTGTTCACACATGATCCCTTTCCGGAAAGGGGCTTAAGTCATACCCATGCCATTATACAACTTTGTGTCCCTGTAAACCACATTAACCCGTATACACACAGACATGCACAGGCACTGACTGCCATCCTGGAAATGTTTTAATCCTTTTCTTCTTCTTCGGACATAGCCGCTTATCATCGCCATCCTACACGCCACTAATTATGATCTTAATCTAGTCACATCAGTTAGATCCAAATCAAATTTCCCCAGGCTGCAGCTTCAACCACCCAGGCAGAAAGACGACGAGCTTCTCGTCCTTTAATCAAAAGTCTGATTCAAGCTCTTTCAATAAGACAGAGGCAGAAACACACCACGCTGAGGCCTTTGGAGAGAGAAAGAAGACCCCTCGGTGAAACATAACAACTCCAAAACCCAAACTAGCCCAGAAAAACACACACCCACACACTTTTTCGTGGGCCTCTATAGTGTGAAAAACATGTTGAGTTTGTGGTCAATACCAGCTTGCTCTATAAACAATCAAGCCAACTCCGGCAAGATGAAAGCTGTCAGTTGCCTTGAGTTACCTGCTCTTTTGAACACAGTTAATGTTCACCGAAGCTTTAGATCTCATCGACCAATAAATAACAGGGCTCTCTTGAGGACAAAAAAAAAAAAAAAAACAGATATATGAGATATAACTCAAGCTAAATTCAGTAAGAAGGCATTAACATCATTTTGTTTATGTTGTCATGCTCGCTCTTAGCGCTATGCTAATCTGAAATGAAATAAACATGCGTCTGCTGATGTTGCCTTTTCATAAAAACATAATCTAGTTTTGGTTGGGGAGAAAAACGCTCATTTGCACTTCAGAGGTGCAACATAACAGGCTTGGCAGGCCTTTGCTTATGTTTCATAGACTCCCCGCCTATCACTGCTAAACGTTAGAAAAGTCGAGAGCGAGGACTCCAAAGCAGCCTATTAGAATTTATAAACAGTTTAACGCCGTGCGCCTAGCATTTAAACAAACATCATGAATATTTCACCGTTCATAAGATTTCCCCTCTGATGCTCTAAACGCTGAATCCACAACTAAATGTAACCTGTAACATCTTGTTAGCTAATTGATTATGACTGCTTGCTAAACATACAAATGTAAAGCACGTTGCTTCGGCCGCATGAAAGCAGAGCTCAGCTCGCTGATTTTATCAGGACAGTTGTTGTGCAGATTATGGCCTGTAGCAGCTCACTCTTGCACAAATTTACCATCATTTTCAGTCAAATTCCACAGTATCTATAATTACTGTTAACTGATAGTAAATGAACTTGAATTAGTGGGAGTTAACACTGATAATTACTGAAGCATATACAAACACATTGCATCCTCACAGAAAATACAATGATTTTACTTTAGTAAACAATGAAAGGCCAAATATTATAATGCCAAAAGCATTTAATAATGCTATTATAGACACAAAAAAATGCAATCGTTTATATTGAGGGCCTAACACTGACTAAAACTGGGAGAGGTGCAAACTCTGTAGTGGATTTCACATTAGATTTGTCATTACAGTATGTTTGAACCTTTGGGGGTTTAAAGACACAAATGCAACACCTTTGCAACAAATACTGTCCAATGGTGTTCTCATTCACGAAGATTCAATTCAATTCACCTTTATTTGTATAGCGCTGTTACAATGTAGATTGTGTCAAAGCAGCTTCACATAGAAGATCATAGTACATTGAAATAGTGTTTTCAGTGTTTAAGTTCAGTTCAGTTTCAGTTAAAATCAGCAAAAACAATTAAATATTCTATATTATGCATTGAAGGCATTTCAAAAGCTTTAATTTTCATGCCCCCCAAATATTGTTGTTGTATATATATATATATATATATATATATATAAATGCTGGCAGCCCATTTACTTCCATAGTATTTTTTTCCTTCTATGGAAGTCGATGGGTGCCAGAAACCAACATTCTCCAAAATATCTCTTTTGTGTTCAGCAGAAAAAAGAAACTCAAAGGTTTAAAACCCCATCATGGAGGTGAAGAATTGATTAGGTAGTTTTTATTTAGGTAACTATCACTTTATCTAGTGGCTTATAACTAGGCCCACATGGAATCTGCGCGCGCAGAATTCCGCAGATTTTTCGCAGATTTTCCACAGATTTCCGCAGATTTTTAGCCCATCATTAATTGTTTATTTACTTACAGTTATCTATTTACTGTTAATCTAATTGGATTTGCATTTTAAACATTAAATAAAAGTTAAAAAGATATTATTTTTTATTTCACATTTTAAGGTTTTAGTTATGATACTCCTAAAATAATTCCGCAGAAATCCGCAGATTTTTACCAAAATTCTCCGCAGAAATAGCAAAAAACGTCTGGCCCTGCTTATAACCAATGTTGGGGAGGTTACTTTGGAAATGTAATAGATTACAGATTACAAACTACCTTATTTAAAATGTAATAAGAAGTGTACCTTTTCAATTACTTTATCAAAGTAAAGTAACTGATTAGGGATATGAATACCAAATCAATTTCAAGCATTTATACCAAGCAGTTGTGACCTTACAGTAGCACCCTGTTTACTATTAGAATTTCAAAACCTTTCATCACTTGAACTAAGATTATATTAATTCAATTTTAAAGTACAGCCACCACAAAACCAGACCTTATAACAAGCAAAAAAAATTATTTACTGTTGTTACAGAATCAAAATTTTATTTAGCTGTGCAGGGTGATTTTGTGGCATTTGCAATAAAAAAAAATATCAATCTAAGCTATTTTTGCAATTTTCATTTTAAAATCGAAGGAACTTAAATCCAAGTCAATCATATCTTAGTGATCAATAAAACTGTCAATGAAACATATGAGGCAGAATTGTTCAGTTCAGTTATTTACTGCAAACAATATGCTGTACTAAACAGAAACAAATTAGAGTATATAACAGCAAAAACTAAAAATCCAATAAAACTACATTTAAATACTATAGTAATTTAAAGTAAAGGGAAATATTTAGGAATGAGCATTATATTGTATATATATTTACAATTCTTCATTAATAAATTACACTACATAATGTAGTATCATTAGTAACTATCATGAACTAATAGTAATTACCACAGTATACTGTAGCCTTTACTACAGTAAACTATATATACTGTATATATAATATACGCAGTGTTAGGGAGAATACTTTGTAAATGTATTTAGTTACAGAATACAGAATACCTGCTTTAAAATGTATTTTGTAACGTATTCCGTTACTTTGCTTAATCCTGGTACTGTATTATAAATACTTGGAATACTCCCCTTGAAAACAGCCTTCAAGTCTATTAAATGTCACACTATGCGTTGGTAGCAATTTCTGCAAGAAAACAGAGGGCCTCTAATGCTAAATCTTATTGACTGACAAGGAAAAATAAATAAAACAATATAATTATGTTTATTAGAAAAATGTTTATTTATCAAAGTGTCAACAAATTAAATTTCTGTTTCTGTAATAAAGATAAAAAGTGCTTGAACATAGACAGCATTACTGTCTGTAATATACAGTATATGTATATAATATGCATTTTGCTTACCCTTTGTATTAAGTTGGAGTCTTTCACAGTCTGCACAGAAAAATATCAGGTAAACAAGAAAAGAAAAACTTCAAACTAGTTTATGTAAAACCAAGGTAATGTAACAGGTTCTAAACAACATTTTTATTTCTATTATGAAAACTTCTCATCTAAGAACAATATTGCAAATATTAGAAGAATGCAAAATGTGTTCGCTTTACAAAAATGTAAACAGCAAAATGAACAAGTTTTGTTTTAAGTCCAACATATTAGCCAGTAGCCACCTACTGTATCTACAGTACCTTGAACTACCTTGCGATCATCCTTTTTGCTGCGTGAGAAAATGGATGTGTGGCGTGAGAGCGTGAGAACAGGGTCATTTGCGTGAGTCTCACTGAGTTAACGCTGGTGATAGCAGTCGGGAGTGTAGCTTCTGTTTCTATGGTTTCGGCGGCAATTTAGTAATATTATTATGGGCCAGACACGCATCGCCCGAAGTATTCCAATGGTATTAGGAAAGTAACTGTATTCTAAATACCCTGTTTAAAAATAGTAACTGTAACGAAATACAGTTACTCATGAATAGTATTCTAAATACGTACCGCCGGTACATGTATTCCGTTACTCCCCAACACTGAATATATATATATATATATAGTCGACCACCGAAAAACAGGAAGAAGAAAAAATCGTATTTCTCGTCATCATATGGCTTAATTTTCATCGGCTAGACACCGGCCTCACAGCTGCATGAATGTCGGTGCCGTCACTTATTGATCCGCGATCGGTAAATGTAGCTTGTGTGGACGCTACTGCACTACTTGACTAAAAAAATTGCTTCGCTACAGAAAAGCTATTTGATTTAGAAAGTAGTGACGCTACCGCCACGCTACTGAGGAATATAGTTATAGCAGAATAGCACCGCTGTAATAAATGGCCTTAGCAGAAGGCATCGTGCATATCAAAAACAGGCAAAGCAACAGATTAAAATTATCCAACATATCCCAGATTTTTAAAGAACATTTTAAGATGTAACCCCATTTGTAATCATTTTCATGAGTTGCATCATGTAAACATCATGAGTAACTGTAATTTAATTACACATTTTTTCTCAGTAACTGTAACAAATTGGTTACATTTATTTTGTAATTAAATTACGAAACGCCGTTACATGTAACTAGTTAGTCCCCAACACTGCATATAACCTGCCTAACATTAAGATATTGGCTGGTTATTCTTTTGTACTTAAAAAGTACATATTGTGCATGATCTTATTTTACATGCCTACCAACTACCTGAACCTTACTACAACCTTAATAACTACTGTATTAAGTTAATGTTGTCAATAGCAAAGTTAATGTTGTCCATAGTATTTTTTCCTTCTATGGAAGTTATTGGGTGCCACCAACCAGCATTCTCCAAAATATCTCTTTCGTGTTCAGCAGAAGAAAGAAACCTAAAGGTTTAAAACCCCATCATGGAGGTGAAGAATTGATTAGGGCCCCTAATCAATAATTTTATTTTGGGCCCCAAAATAAAATAACCTCCCGACAGATATCCAGTGATTACAAAGGAAAACCGAACATATCACAAAGTGCCTAATGTAATCCACCAACTATCCTTGTCTTTGCAACTTAGACTATCTCAGCAGCAGCTGCTGTGGTAACAGTAGGATGAGCCACTGTATGCTGCTGCAGCAGAAAGCACTGATTGAATCAGAATGCCTACACGGGGGCTTTGTCAAGCATCTGCACCCGCCAGCTCCCCGGGGGGACGCCTCCGACCACATCCTCCACCTGCCCGGCACGACACGCGTCTGTGTGGGCCTTCGGTTCCTCTCCGGAGGGGGTCTGCACCCCTCTGCTTGAAGAGAGAAGACCAGACGCCCTCGTAGGTACGCTTCTCCCACCGTAACATTATGATAATGCTGTAATCGCAGCAGACAAGCAAATCACAAAGCAGGTAATTTCCTATCTTGCGTGCAAGGCTGATGTAAATGCCGGTGTCTCGCACCATGGGGGAAAGGCACGTATGGCGCTGTCTTGTTGAGATAATAGGCAGCAACCATGCTATTTTTATACCCCGTGAAATCCCAAATCTCACCAAAACAGAGCCCCCTCACGCACGTTCTCGGTGGATGCTCGCACATTTGGCCCCAATCAGTTCTTATTAAAATGTTCAAAAGCGGCATTTGTCTGGTCACAAGAGAGATGGCTTTCGTCTTCTATACGGTATGCAACACACATCAACATCTCCTCCCACAATAGTCTGGTGCACCCAAACACAGCATGATCAAGGCATCCGCTCAAGTCATGCCTTCCAAAACATACACAGCGAATGCACAACCTGCCTCGCACCCATCTCTCTGTCAGCTGGGATGCCGGGCTGAGCTCTTGTTATTTCAGTCTTTGTGTTGTGTTTACAGCACACAGGCCTTGTTTCCTCCCTCAGAGCGCTGCGAGCTGATGAATAAGTAACAGTGTGTCTCCATGTGGCCGGCGCTCTCTTCATCCCTGCGAGTTCCACGAGCTCCCCTGGCAGCAGAAGACGCTCCACAGAGGCTGCCAGCTTTCCCGAATGCTCTCTGAGGGTCTGGGGACAAACATGCAGCGGAGAGAGAGAGAGGGAAAAACAGCTCTTTATCCCAGACTTCAGTGGGAATATGTAGAGACGGAGGAGGGGGTGGAAGTGCTACACTCTAGCAGGAAAGGGAATGCATTATGGAAGTGTCAACTCTCCTGAGGAGACACTCCAGCGCTGGAGGAGGAACTTATTAACCCTTAGCCTGCTAATTAAACAGCTCCAACACTGAGTCAAACGCCATTTCATTTCCTTTAACTGCGATGAGGGAACTGTAAATACTAACAGTGTTTTTGTGTTCACGCGAGGGGAGCAAATGTGTCTTTGGCTCGCAAAATAATCAAAGAAGAAGCTGTTGCCAAAGGTTGCTGCAGGCCTGAACTATTAAAAAGTTGGTTTCAAGAAAATACAAGACGGTGATGAAGTTTCAATGGTCATCAGCATCTTTAATCCTTGAAAGTTTTTAATATTTAGATTTTAATGTCAGTTGATTAATCCCCCTTCCATTCATTGCTCTCTAAGTTTACCCAACTATGACGACTGCTGAGAAAAAGAGGAAACGTGAATTTTTTTTCACATACCTTAAACTTTTGAACTAGAAAAGCAGGAAACACTTTATTTTGATGGTCCATTTGAGTATTAGTAGACTGTCTGCTTAATATCTGTTGATACTGCTCCTTCAACAGACATTTAACTGACTATAAGAAACTTTGCAAGTACATGTCAACTTACATTAACCCTAACCCTAACCTAACCGTCTACTTATAATCTAATGAGAATTAGTTGGCATGTAGATGCAAACTTAAATTCAACAAACTGACCATCAAAATAAAGTGTGACCAAAAATAAAGATGGAGTGTGCAAACAATGCCAATGCTGCATCCAAAACACACAAATGGCTATCAATTTTTAGTTAGAAATGGTGTTGTGCTTAATTTACTGTATTACTGTAATTGACTTGGCTGAAATACACTGAATTATGACTTTTTCTTTAACACATTTGGTCCTCAGTGTAAATGTTATCTTACACATCCTCTCATATTCGCACAATAAAATGTAATAAATAAATAAAAATAGCGTGTACACAACAATGCCAATAGTGCATGAATAATATATATATATAAAATAAATAAAAATAAGTTAAATACATTTAAAATATATTTCACATATTACAAAAATGTTTAAAAATCGTTGTCATGCAAATGAACAACCAAAACACACAAATAGGTATCAATTTTTATTTAGAAACAGTGTTGTGTTTAATTTACTGGAACTCACAGCCCTCTGTAACTACTTCCCTCAAATACATTCAATTATTACTTTTTTATTTTTAACACATTTGGTATTCAGTGTAAATGTTATCTTACACATCCTCTCATATTCACACAATAAAAAGTATAAAATAAGGTAACACTTTATTTTGATGGTCCATTTGAGTATTAGTAGACTGTTTGCTTAATATCTGTTGATACTGCTCCTTCAACAGATATTTAACTGACTATAAGACACTTTGCAAGTACATGTCAACTTACACTAACCCCAACCCCAACCTAATGGTGTGTTCACACCAGATGTGGTACGCGCGGATAAATAGCGCTATTTGTGTGTAAATAGACGCGTGAATATTTTCAGTTTACTAGCTTCATTTGTGCATCAAATCCGCTTCATTCAAGCGTCAAATTCATTTGACAATAGATGCGGAATCGCGTCATAGGCAGAGCTTCTGTCTGCCCAGTGACTCTAGCTTCATTGCTAAATGCCTAAGAATGATTTTATAGAGAGAATAGCTGTGTTTATGTGCTTTTATACAGGCTGAAAAACAGCGTTGATTCATTTGGAGCTGTGTCTGAGTCCACTAGATCCATTCACAGGTGCACCCAGCTCTGTGAGCTCACCAACTCCTCCAGAAACTATACCTGGATGATGGAATCTTTCAGCGGTGCTTCCGACTGAGCCCAGACCAGTTTGATGAACTGTTGTCAGTGTCGGCAGGAGGATTTTCCCCCTGAGACACCAACAACAGGCGCTACGTCATAATCACGCCCCTAACAGAACAAGCTTCTGATTGGTTAACGTGGCACGAATGTCCGATGAAGTTCAGATTTTCCAACTCGCACCGCTTCATTCACGCGAATTACGTCATTCACGCCGCCTTATTCGTGCGTATCATGCCGCAGGGTGTCTATTCGCGTCTTTGCATTGACTTAACATGTAAATCACTCGCACTTGACGCTTCTTCAGCGTCTAGTGTGAACGCAGCATAACAGTCTACTTATAATCTAATAAGAATTAGTTGCCATGTAGATGCAATGTAACCTAAATTCCACAAACGGGCCATCAAAATAAAGCGTGACCGAAAAAATAAATCTGAATTGGGTGGTGTCCTGTATGTAGGATGCAGTAAATCCATGATCTGTCAATCCAAGCTAAATCCCATTTCAACTTGTAGCTAGGTAGATTCCCAAAATTGTGAATTGAAAAGAAGCCTATTCTTCAGCTGTGGATTTGGCACAATCCTGCCACAAGCATATTATTCGCAGAGCATGACATCTTCCAAGATGGTGTTTACTAATCGCATTGATGCGCCAAATCTTAAAAGGCACCTTAAATCTTTAAAACAAGCACGCATAGAGAGCCGTGACTCGCTAATGGCATGTAATGCCTTTTGTTGTCGAAATGAGAGCAATTCATATCACTGCTAAAAACAATGCATCAATTAAGCAATTAGCAGCGAACAAACTGGGCAGCTATCCAAGCCACCCAATAAGGCACTGTGCCAAGGGGCTTGTACCATTCATTAGGAACATCACAGAGCAGAGGGTTGCCTTTCATTCACAGAGTGGAGGCATTTGTCTGCCAGCGAGGAGATGTTTTGTTCCACCAGATGTGCTTTTAACAGGGGCCACATGGTCAGTCAAGGCTTGGAACTATGGGGGGGACACTGTGGCCTCTTCGCTGAATCAGATTAATTAAGTCATCAAAGCAGCCCAGTGGCAGTCGGGCTTAATTGTGGTAATTGAGGTTAATAAGGAGCTATTATGCATTGATCACAAGCTTTGTCTCATTGAAGCTGCAAATTGTGCTTGGTTAAACACCCAGAGAGTGGAACGGCGAGTCCTGTTTCTGTGTCGCTTGTTCATTTCTTCCCACCCAGGAACCAAATTCATGACATGCGAGCGCTGCGTGGCCGTTCCTTCGCCAGGCTTTTACGATAATCTGCCCACAGCTTAGATGAAGGTCAATTTTTATATTTGAACAAAAGCGCTCGACGCAAGCTGCTCTGCACTTAGTTCGGCCGTAGTTTGAGGTCTTATTAAGAACAATCTAGATAGTCGCTCTGAATCCTAACCTTTCCACTATGGGCCGAGTTATTAATTAGAGCTTCCTTAAACCCCTTTTTCCTCTCCTTCTGCATTCGTTTATTAGGAAGTCATAACTCTGTGAATTTAGACATGTCCTTTGCTAACACTTGACCGTCTTCCTTAAACAAATGTCTCTGACCTTACGACAGGAAATCAAATTGACGTGGCCCTCTCTGATTAACGATATGCTTTCACGTCTGGCTAATTTCACCCACGCGCCTTTTAAACCCCGCACACCTTCTGTCTGGATGGACGGGAAGCCAAAGACAAAGAAGAAGACTATGGGGTTTAATGAACGAGAAGTCCAGAAACTCTAACACAAGCTAATTCTGGGTCTATTATGGAGTTTAAGTTCCTGCATTAGCGTTGCTTTCTCCCGCACGGTGGCTGCAAAAAGCTCTTCAGGAGTTAATGCCGCAAAATGATCTGCATTAAATAAAACGATGCGGCTCATGCTCTGTCCTTTCTCACTTTTAGTGGTTTCAAGCTGACTGAAGGCAAAGGCCGGAGCGCTTCATAAATTAGACGCTCATGGCTGATAAAAGGGCCTGCGACGCAAACGCTTAAAGCCGTGCACAACTAATCCGATGGAAGGGGCCGCCAGGCAACTGTGTACTTTCTAGCTCTGATTAATGCGGCATGATCTGTTTTGGGCAGGGCTTCACATCCTCACGGACAAAAGAGCGCAGGCCTGTATCTCTCAGCGAGTGTGTGTGTTCTGAAAAGCACATCCTGAGGGAGAGAACGAGTGTGCTGTGACAAAGTGAAGTGGCGGAGCTTCCTGGTCTGCTGGCTGGATTTTCCCTGTCAGGTACTGGGATGAGGGGGATGGAGAGGTTGTAATTAATCAAAGTCAGATGTGGCTGAGCGCCTGGCCATGCAGTAGATCCCTGTCCTGGAAACGATCTCTTTTTTTTCCTCATTCTGTCACAATCTCTCTCTATCTAAACGTGTGCTTCATTCTAGAGCTTTAGGTTCAAACTTGAGTGTGGATGAGCAATTTTCAAGGTGTGAGAATGATCTTGTTTATATCAGAGATACGTTCTCAAATTAATTAGTGAGTGTGTGATGAAGAAGGACAAAATCTTTTACTGAATGATCTCCTTATCAGTCAAGGTGTCATAAAATCATTATTTTTGTTTTTGTAAAAACTTGAGTTGTTATTTATAGTGATTTTCCATTTATTTATGCTTTTGAATTGCATTATGGGACCTTGAGCTCTGCTTTGACAACTTTTGATGCTGAAAATGTAATAAAGTTACTTTACTATTGACATTTGAAGTAGTTATAAACCATGTATTGCTGAGGTAATCATGTAAATATACATACACACACACACACACACACACACACACACACATATATATATATATATATACACACACACACACACACACACACACACACACACACACACACACACACACACACACACACACACACACACACACACACACACACACACAAACCAAGTAATATGCTGCTTGTACTTTTTATGTTATTTAAAGGATTTTTTTAATAAACTGTAGAGTTCATTTTTCAGAAATGAAAGTGGATGGAGCAGAGATCAAAGTCCTACACTACCTGACAAAAGTCTTGTCGTCAATGCCAGTTGTAAGAACAATAAATAATAACTTGACTTCTAGTTGATCATTTGGAAAAGTGGCAGAAGGTCGATTTTTCTGATGAATAATCAGTTGAAATGCATCCCAATCATCACAAATACTGCAGAAGACCCACATGGACCCACGATTCTCACAGAAATCAGTCAAGTTTGGTGAAGGACAAAACATGGTTTGGGGTTACATTCAGTATGGAGGCGTGTGAGTGATCTGCAGAGTGGAAGGCAAAATTAACAGCCTGAGGTATCAAGACATTTCTGCTGCCCATTACATTACAAACCACAGGAGATGGCAAATTCTTCAGCAGGATAGTGCTCCTTCTCATACTTCAGCCTCCACATCAAAGTTCCTGAAAGCAAAGAAGATCAAAGTGCTCCAGGATTGGCCAGCCCAGTCACCATACATAAACATTATTGAGCATGTCTGGGGTAAGATGAAGGAGGAGGCATTGAAGATGAATCCAAAGAATCTTGATGAACTCTGGGAGTCCTGCAAGAACGCTTTCTTTGCCATTCCAGATGACTTTATTAATAAGTGATTTGAGTCATTGCAGAGATGTATGGATGCAGTCCTCCAAGCTCATGGGAGTCATACACAATATTCATTCTTTTCCCACTGCACCATGACTTTATATTCTATACTGTCTAATATTTCTGTTAAGTGACAAGACTTTTATCTAAGCAAAGTCAGACTTTAGTGTCCTAATTAAATCATTAAAAATCAAGGCATGATCATGTTTTATTTTGGTAAAATAAGCGTAATTTAGAGGCCTTTGCCTTTCATATAAGCCACTTCTGATACTAAATGATCAACTTGAAGTCAAGTTATTATTTGTTGTTCCTAAAACTTGGATAAGCGACAAGACTTTTGTCAGGTAGTGTATAATGCAGGCTAAAAACTTAACAACAACAAAAGAACACACATGAATCACAAAATATGGAATCTAAAATGAATATTTTTACCGTACAATGGTAAGCACTTGCTTTAAACTAAAGCAAGAACCCTCCCAAAAAACACAATAAAAATACTGTGTTTTTTTTCCATCTCAAGTCAAAACAGAAGCAAATTAATCAGTGTGCAAACGCTATATCTAGGCCTAGAAGAATTTTCAGGCAAGCGAACTCAGTCTTCATCTTCAATAAAAGGTTCAATAAATTAAAGATTACATCCACCACCATATGCACACTCAAACACACACACACACACACATAGATGCCTACATCACAATCTGATATGCTCATTAAATAGAAAAATAAGCAAACACACAAGCCACATCTCTGCGGAGCGAGCATCACTAACAAAGAAAAGCGGCCTAAATCAATTCATTATTTTTGAACTCGACAAGGAAATGGTTGGCCAATTAGAGCGAGGTCGATAAAGCAAACCTGGAATGACATTCAGGGAGAAAAACGGAAGCTTATCACCATGTTTAATCACACCGGTTATTCACGACTCCATTGGGGGAGAAAAAGAGTTTAAAAAAGCACCTCTTATTCAGTACACAGGAACAGAAAGGAGTCTTGGATACAGAGAGGTGCATTTATTGGCCCTGAATGCTCTAATCGGACGATTTAGGTTTTTTTTTTTTTTCTGAGTAAACAACCCTAGTCAGAAACAGCTTTAAGTAGTCATTACTGCTTCCACCAGCAAACAGCTCTAATTTCGCCCATCTGACTGCCTCTCTTGTAATTGCACTTGCGTCCATCAGACTCAACAACATGATTACACGTATGATCTGGAGTATGTTGCATGTGTTGTTGTGTGAGGTGGAGTGCAGCTCAGGAGCTGTTTATAAGCCGGGGCAAGCCATAATTACATGCTTTCGAGTGAGAAACAAGTACAGAGCGAGAGAGAGAGAGAGGAAAAGCAAGATCATACAGCACCAAAAATGAAAATGTATGTGATTTGACTCTTGATTATCTTACACTGCAACTATCTAATCAAGCCTCTCTTGCTGTCAGATCTAATAACACAGTGCCGTGCATTTTCTTACTGCTTGACCAAGAGCTCCAATTATTCTGATTCTGAGTGATCTACTTACTTAAAAAAAAATGTAAGTCTATAAATAAATGCAGCATATTGTGGAGAAATGCGCTGATTATTAAAGCATGGAAAACAGGATTTGGCTGCTTTTTGGAAATCAAAGAGATTGATGTAGTAGTAGTAGATGTGCTGGAACACTCGCAACACAAAACTCTATCCTACAAGCTCATTTCTGAACACTCACATCATATGAAAAAACAGTCTGTTCAGAATATGCTTATGGGATTGACCTGACAAACTGAGAAGTGTGTTGAGAAATAAAGTAGTTGACTGAACAAAACTGTGGTCATTTACTAAATGTGGATCAGAGATGCCCAAACTAGGGCCTGCGGGCCAAAGTTGGCCCATGGTAACCTTTGATTTGGCCCACCATCCCATCTGAGAAGAGATCGACATTTCTAATTTAACACCTTCTTTTTGTTTGTTTGTTTTATTCCTCAGCTACAAAAAAGCCAAGTGAAACTAAATGTTTTAATTAAATGTATTTGTAAATTATTCAGATTTTTAAAAATGTAAATAGTGTCACTCGACGGACAGAAAACATCATGGAGCAAATCAAAGCAAAAACAGATGTTCTAGTGAACTTCATTCTGTTATAAATGGGATTGTTTTTAATATAAGTTTATTATAAAATATTGAAAAAATTATACTGCATTAGTTAACATGAACTAATGTTTTCTTTTCTATTTTTTTATATTATTAAATAAATTCGGAAATTATCCATGGCAAATTTAACGTAATACAGTTTGGTATATTTACCTTCGGCCAACCACTCTCAATCAAGTTTGGTTTTCGGTCCTTCATAAGAAAAAGTTTGGGCATTCCTGATGTGTGTTACGATTACCAGTGATCCAGCCTGAGCAGATCACTGGTAAACACCTATGGACTACAAATCTGCCATTTTATGAACTACAACTCCATACATGCACTCCAATCACACACACATGTTCCTCATCCTGACTGATTGCACACACACCACCGGAGGCTTGTCAAAGACTGATTACACACAGTACATAAGCAGCACACACACATACTTCAGGGCCGAGTCTTGTTACCTGTTATCTGTTTTCAGCCAGTTTCAATTCTAAGCGTTTTCTTGTTTTGTTTTGGCCGTGTGTTTACCCTCGCCTTGTTATCCTGTTTATCCCTGCCTGCTGCCAGCCTTTTGATTATCTGCCTGTTATATTGACGACGCCTCTGGATTGCCCTCATACATCTGTTTGCTCCTGTTCTGATCATTGCTTGTCTGACCACCCCTTTAATAAATCCTGCATTTGAATCCACATCCTGTTGTCTGCATCCTATCCTTGGTTACAATGTGGATGGTTGATTCAAGTTGCATGATGCAATTTATGGAAATTGCTTGGTTAAGTAAAAAACTGACCTGACCTGAAAAATGGTGAAGAATAACATATAGTAGTAATAGTATGGCTGGTCATTATGTCTGGTACAAATATTTGATTAGGAAAAGAAAATGACCATACACTTACAGTCGAAGTGGAAATTAATAGTTTTGTTGTGCTGTTTAAGAGGGAACATTTTCTTTCTAAACATAATAGTTTTAATAACTAATATATTTTATTTGCCATGATAACAATGCATGACATTTTACAAGTTAGTTGGCAAGATATTAGTATTACTAGGCAAGTTGTAAGACAACAGTGTTTCAGTTCAAAAATGTTTAAAGCGATTTGAGTGCCCAGAAAGGCACTATATAAATGTAAGGAATTATTATTATTATTATAATTATTATTTGTCTATAAAAGAAAAAAAATATCTTAAAGGGTCTAATAATATTGACCTTAATTTTGGTTTGTTTTTTTAAAAAAATAGCCAAACTAAAAGTGTATATATATATATACAGTATACACACAGTTTAAGTCAGAATTATTAGCCTCCCTCAATTATTAGACTGCTTGTTTATTTTTTTCCCCAATTTCTGTTTAACGGAGGGAAGATTTTTTTCAACACATATATAACAATGGTTTGTTCTGTAGATTATCGAGAAAAAATATAGCTTAAAGGGGCTAATAATTTTGTCCCCAAAATAGTGTTTAAAAAATTAAAAACTGCTTTTATTCTAGCTGAAATAAAACAAATAAAACTTTCTCCACAAGAAGAAATATTGTCAGACATACTGTGACAATTTCCTTACTCTGTTAAACATCATTTGGAAAATATTTAAAAAAGAAAAAAAGAATTCAAAGGGGGCTAATAATTCTGACTTCAATTGTATATATGTATATATGATATACAGTGAGAATTTCCTTGCTCTATTAAACATCCCTTAATAAATATATATTTTTAATATAATATATTTATATTTAATATATTTTTATTATTGTAATAAATAATAATAAATCACAGGAGGACACTGTACGTTATAATAAGCCACCATGCAAGAAACCATCATTTATGCTAATATTAAAAACAATGCTATAAAATAAACTGTAACACTTTACAACAGAGTTAAGTTAATGTAGTTAATGTATGTACTATCAGGAACATACAATTAACAATACATTTGTTACGGCATTTGTTCGTGTTAGTTAATGAAAATACAGTTGTTCATTGTTAGTTGATGTTAACTCATGGTGCATTAAATGTTAACAAACATGCATTTGAATAAATGCATTGGTAAATGCTGAACTATGATTAATAAATGGCATACAAGTATTGTTCATACTTAGTTCATGTTAGTAAATACATTAACTAAAATTAACTAATGAAACCTTATTGTAAAGTGTGACCAAATAAACTGCTCCCAGAAAGAAAAATGTGAACAATGTGGCAATGGCAAAGCTGACATTACTCCTTTTATTAGCACCAGCAGTCTCTGTGAAACACCTTAGTCCTTCAATATGGAGCTTAAATACTGTTCCAGGAAGACACAAAGTGAGATATCTCTTTCTCTCTCACTCGCTCTCTCTACAATGCTGTACCAGTGCAGGATGGGGGTCTAATAGTCTCTACTGGGACCCAGCATTTAGCACTTCTGAAAGCACTGGCGGGATTCCTCTGCTCCTTCACTGGTTTTGTTTAATGCACTATAATACAGTATTATCCATGGAGGAGAGCCGTTCCATCTCCACCAGCCTCCGGCCTCTTTGATCAGCGGCTATGTTGAACATGCTACCTTCTCTTTTGTGCACGTTCTCCAATGATTTGCCAATAGAGACGGCTTCCCAAGGTTCTCTACGTGGTGTTTCAAAAAAAAGAAAAAAAAAAGAAGAAGAAGTCCCTAAGCCACGATGAACTAAATGCATTACAATATGAGAGTATTACTGTATATCTAAGCCAACATTTGGATGCAAAATCAACAGTGCTTTTCGGATTTCCCCCTGAGAGAACGTGGCCATGCAATGTTAATGTTTTGAAAGCAAAGAGCAAAAACGCTCAATTTTATGCTTGCAATGAAACAATACACATGGCCTGGACTGACCTCCATCTAATAGAGTGCCTATGTAGAACAGTAACTGACCTTTAAATATTATATGGTAATAAATAGCCATGCTGAGGCCATGAACGCCAAATATTAGATATCTTGGAGAGCCATGCAGAGTTTAAGGATGCATTTACACTAGTGTGTGTTTGTTTGAAGACAGCATTTTAAAATGAAAACTTATAAAGTTTAGTAAAGATTAAAGTTCTCCATCCACACTACATGACTAGAAATGCAGCTCAGAAGCTAAACATAGCTAGGCATGGGCTGGTTTAAGATTCTGACGGTATGATAACCTTGGATAAAAATATCACGGTATTGTGCTCACTGCTCTAAAATATATTCATTTTAAATGTCGGGTTGAAAAACAAAAAATGTTTCCCCCTTTGAAAACAATTTATTCTATTTCTTAAAAGATTTATGATATTTTGGAGCAGTAAACACGTCATGCTATACTGTTTAATTCATGTCTTCATTTGTTTCAAAAACACAGATTTCTTTACAATTTAAAACGGCATCTTTGGATATCTTTTCTGCTGGAGATACTGTTGTCCTAAAAAACTCAAATCATATACATACAGTTGAAGTCAGAATTATTAGCCCCCCTTTGATTTTTTTTCTTTTTTAAAAATTTCTCAAATGATGTTTAACAGAGCAAGGAAATTTTCACAGTATGTCTGATAATATTTTTTCCTCTGGAGAAAGTCTTATTTGTTTTATTTTGGCTAGAATAAAAGCAGTTTAGAATTTTTTAATCACCATTTTAAGGACAAAATTATTAGCCTCTTTAAGCTAATTTTTTTCCGATAGTCTACAGAACATATCATCGTAATACAATAACTTGCCTAATTACCCTAACCTGCCTAGTTAACCTAATTAACCTAGTTAAGCCTTTAAATGTCACTTTAAGCTGTATAGAAGTGTCTTGAAAAATATCTAGTCAAATATTATTTACTGTCATCATGACAAAGATAAAATAAATCAGTTATTAAAGATGAGTTATTAAAACTATTATGTTTAGAAATGTGTTGAAAAAATCTTCTCTCCGTTAAACAGAAATTAGGAAAAAAATAAACAGGGGGGCTAAAAATTTTGACTTCAACTGTACCTTAGAAACGATATTACAGAAAATTTTGGCAGTTTTAAAACCTTGATTTTTCCAAACCGCGGTAAACCTTGAAAACGGTTATCGTCCCATGCTTAAACATAGCTATAATATTATAGAGCAAATAGTAGCATTTATGCAACAACTTAATAAAAATTAAATTGATATTCAGTATAGTTTGTTCATGAATATAAAAAATATGGGGGAAAAAATCATTACAAACATTATACTGTAAATCTACTGTAATAAAAAAAGAGTGAAAAAAGTCATATTTGAGTTAACAGCAAATCATTTAACTTTTAAATAAACATTCTGAAAAAATAATAAATTATGTTGAATAAAAAAAATAATAATAAATATTGTGAATTTAAAAAATGTAATTATAAAGACATGATCCTAATTATAATGACATAATCCTCATTCATTTGGCTTGGTATGTATGTATTAGATTAGATTTTTTAGATTAGATTCAACTTTATTGTCATTACACATGTACAAGTACAAGGAAACGAAATGCAGTTTAGGTCTAACCAGGAGTGCAATAGCAGCAAGTGCAGGATACAGGTATAAGTTATAAAGCGCAGTTATAGAAAAACTATGGTGATATTTACAAATGGATGTACTATGAACATTATATACAGGTTGTATTAGCTATGAACAGAGATTTACAATAGATGGATATATGTACAGGTTGCTATTAATAATTAGAAGTGTGCAGATAGATAAACAATTACAAATGTATATGTACAGTTGGTTTGTACATAATTACAAATGTGCAGTGGGTATGTACAGTTCAAATAAATAAATAAATAATAAATAAATATACTAAATATACTATAAATTCCACACCAAATTTAATTAAAGCTAAACAAGTGGCTCCCATTAGTAAAAAATAGTTTTCATACGTTTAGCAAGCAAATATTTTTCAAAAATCATGGAAACAAGGCAAAACATCAACATTTGGCATGGCGGTGGGTCGGAGCAACCTGCAATCACTGTACAACCTGCTATTTAGATTGCATAGAATAGCCTTTTTATGTTGGTCTGTTTGACTGAAGGTTGGCAATGCTATGATATATTGCAAGTGAGATACTGTAAGCATGATCGCAGAATTCAGAAATTACAACTATATGCACATCATCATTTTTGGTCATACAGAAAAGAGTAAGAGATCATTTGTAATGGTGCTTCAAATAAAAGCAAAACATTGTGGCCTATTTAAGTTAATAAAATAAGACACACAGGACGCACTTTCTGCCATCTCAGATTCCCTGAATTTCAGGTTACAATAATGAAGCAAAATGCAGTATTATGGTCATATATGATGGGCTTGATGAATCAGGGAATGATTTGCACACTCCCTGGACACTTATGGACATTTATGCACACACCATAATATTGTTATGATCACCAGCGATCTAGCAGTTGCAGATCACTGGAGAACTACAATTCTGCTACTGAACCGAACTACAACTTCCAGAAGTAATTTCTCCAATCACTCCTGCCACAGCTGACAGTTATCCGGACACTGACACAAACACAGCTGAAGTTCATGACTGAATGATCACTTGGACTATATATACACCACACATTCATACTAACTTGTCTTGTTTCTGTTTAGCATCATGTAAGCGTTATCCTTGTCTTGCCTACCCATGTTATTGACCTTTGTTTTGTTCACCCTGTTGTTTTGCCGCCTGACCTGACCATTTGCCTGCTTTCGACTATGCTCTTGGATTTCCTGTATGCTCCTGCTTGCCCCTGTTTTGACCGTTGCCTGCCTGATTATTCTCTTAAATAAACTGCACGTGGATCCTCACCTCTGTTGTCCCAGACCCTTATGTGTCATATATTGTGTAGTTCTGAGTAGAGCTGAAGATCTTTGCCCGAACCCGACGGGGTCGGGCCAGGCTTGGGCTTGCGCAGTAAAATAAAAGTCATGTGATGCCTTTCGATTAGCGTGAGAAAGTATTCAAATCGTTTGTTCCAACATTTAAATCCACCCCTGCAAAGGTGAAACAAATGATGACGGAGAAGTCAAAAAGAGTGATCTTTGACTGCGGTCAGGCCAGCCGCCAGTTTAAAAAGAACGGTCTTTCTAGCCTTCAAGATATTTCGGCAGTCGTTCATACACTGCATATTATGGTAGAGCGCTTAACAGCAATGTACAGCAAGCTGACAGGAAAGACGACGAGGTCACTCGCTACATTGAAACCGCTGTCATGGAAAATGAATGGTGGTTCTTGGCTGGTGAAAAATGAACAAACAATCGTACCCTAAACATGCTAAATTAGCCAGATCAGTATGCATCCCGGCCAGTAGCACAAGCAGTGAAAGGGTGTTCAGTGCTGCTCAGTGAGTGCAGAACTGCGCTAAAGCCATCTACAGTAGATTCAATAATGTTCCTCCACAAAAACACATAGCCTAATCTTGGCGAGTAAAGGATTTTCAAATTATAACTAAATATTAATTAAACCAAAAAATCATAATGTAGACAGAGTAGGCCTATATAGGCTAATGTTGGCAGCATTCTTTTAATATTTAGCTTCACCGTCGCCTTAATGCCAGATTGTGAAAAAAAGTGGCGAAACAAATCCCACAGAGCCTTTATCTTAATTTCGTTATTGCCAAATACCCCGTCATAATTTATCATTTATTTTAATTTAATTTGTTAAGAAAGACTTATTTTCATTGGTGTGTATGTACCTGCGCCTATTTAGAGTGCTGAAATGTTACGATGTTACAGAGGACTTATTTTATTTCTTTGTTCCAACTTCCAAGTGACCTATAGCCTACGTTTTTTATGAATTAATTATGTTAAAACACATATAAACGACTCATTCGTGAAAAAAGGCAAAAGAAACGGTGTGCATGTGCACATTGAAATAATGTCGGGCTATAAACGGGTTCAGGCTTTTAAAAGCTGTCAATCAAAATGTACTTGTCGGGTTCGGGCCGAATTCTGTTGGGCTCGGACCCTATCGGACCTAACTTTTATGGCCCGATTACAGCTCTAGTCCTGAGTGCTCCATGCAGATGAGTGGGCTTGACAAACCACCTGTAGAATACACCTCTCTATAAACCAGGCACTTTATTAGAAACACTTCTACGTTTTTCGACGTTTGTTTGTATAGCAAAGATCTTTTTATATTTAATATTTTAATATTTTGTTCTGTTTTCTATAGCTATAACGTCTATTTCTATATCTGAAATTGTCTGTGTTTTTACTTGTTATTATATTTTAGAACTCAGGTTTCTTAATGATATTTTATTTATTTAGTTTTTTAAGGTCACGAGTGGTTGAATAAGGATTAAACTGCATATAGTACTGTGTATGTGACAAATAAACTTGAATATGATATGGAATGATCTCTTGCAGATGACCCTTCGTTTTCAAAAGTCTGCGATTTGGTCCGTGTACACTGAAACACTTCGCCAGAGGGTCTTTCAGTGTCTCCAAAAGTCTCCAGAGTAATGTGGAAGCCAGACATAACCATAGCAAAGGTTGTGCGTTTTTAAAACAAAACTGCACACAGGTGGGTTTCTCTTTAACAGATCCCAATGCCAAGTAATTGATCCCAAAAGGAAGGCTTTCACCTGCAGGTCCTTATAGTTCAGCCACACTGGCCTTCTTTTCACAAGGAATGAATGAAAACATCCAGCTAGTTACGGCAAAATTGTTCAGTGACTAATATTGGAACAAACCGGGCCATTTTAGAAAATCTGAGGTCAAAAATTAGGCCAAAGGTTGCATAATATGGGGCTAAATGATGAGCAAACTCGTAAAACTCAAGAGTGTTTTCATGACTTATAAACATGCTTGCACACACAAACAGAAGTGTGCCTTCTCATCTGGTTTGAGAGGTGAAAATCGTTTTCCATTTCTGCAAGTCAATGCCATATCCGCACGCACAAAGAGAGATTATTCCTAAAACAATTAGTCTTCGCCTTCCCTTGTGAAGTGGAGCAATTGATCTGGTGATAAACAAGAGACTTATGGGCTATTGACTCCGGCTGGGTTTAGTGGCTGCCTGGAATTACAGCTGAATGCAATCCATAGAACCAGAGCACTGGACAAACAAAGAGTCAAAGCCTTTCAGGGAGACCGGAGGCCTGTAATGACCCAGCATTGTACCGGTTTAAAGAGATCGTCCGAGTTAGTCCAGTTACATCAGTCGAGATTTATTACTGATGCAATCTTTACTCCATAAACTATCAATCATAAGACATTTTATATGAGCAATGCTTAACAGGCTGATATAGGGGCTTGATAACTTTGTTTTGGAGCTAAAGAGATTATGCAGAGTCAAATGATTTTATGATTTTACTGCATTGCAAGACGTTTTGTCAAGTGAAATAAATCATGAAAAATAAAAAAATAAAAATAAAAAAGACATAAAATTTGGTTGTTATCAGCTATACATTTCTATATATGAAACAAACTCACCACCACTTTATGAGGTACACCTTACAAGTACCAGGTTGGACCCCCTTTTGCCTTCAGAATTGCCTTAATCCTTCGCGGCATAGATTCAACAAGCTACTGCAAACATTCCTCAGAGATTTTGGTCCATATTGACATGATAGCATCCCGCAAGTTGCTGCAGATTTGTCAGCTGCACAGCCATGATGCGAATCTCCCATTTCACCACATCCAAAAGGCACTCTATTGGATTGAGTTCTGGTGACTGTGGAGGTGATTTGAGTACAGTGAACTCATTTTCATGTTCAAGAAACCAGTCTGAAAGGATTCATGTTTTTATGACATGGCGCGTTATTCTGCTGGAAATAGCCATCAGAAGATGGTACACTGTGGTACTAATGGGCCTGAAGTGTGCCAAGAAAATATCGCCCACACCATTACACCACCACCACCAGCCTGAACCGTTGATACAAGGCAGGATGGATTCATGCTTTTATGTTGTTGATGCCAAATTCTGACCTTACCATCCGAATGTCGCAGCAGAAATTATGACTCATCAGACCAGGCAACTTTTTTCCAAACTTTTATTATCCAATTTTGGTCAGCCTGCGTAAATTGTAGCCTCAAACTCTTGTTCTTAGCTGACAGGAGTGGCACCCGCTGTGGTTTTCTGTTGCTGTAGCCCATCCACCTCAAGGTTCGATATGTTGTGCGTTCAGAGATGCTCTTCTGCATACCTCGGTTGTAACAAGTGATTATTTGAGTTACTGTTGCCTTTATATTAGCTCGAACAAGTCTGGCCATTCTCCTCTGACATCAACAAGGCATTTGCGCCCACAGAACTGCCGCTCACTGGATATTTTCTCTTTTTCGAACCATTCTCTGTAAACCCTAGAGATGATTGTGCGTGAAAATCCCAGTAGATAAGCAGTTTCTGAAATACTCAGACCAGCCTGTCTGGCACCAACAACCACATTCAAAGTCACTTAAAGCACCTTTCTTTCCCATTCTTATGCTCAGTTTGAACTGCAGCAGATCATGTCTACATGCCTACAGTAAATGCATTGAGTTGCTGCCATGTGATTGGCTGATTAAAAACTTGCATTAACAAGCAGTTGGACTGGTGTGGTCCCACTTTATATTAAGTGTCGCTTATACCTGTGAACTTACATGGTAACTAGATGTGTAAGTAGTATGTAACTACAGTGTATGTACATACTGGTACATATTATTTACTTGTGTAATACTGGTGTAACTACACACATGTAACAACACACAATAGTATGTATGAGTTCAAATGTGTAACGACATTGGTAACAACACAAAAAAGTACACATCTGTAACAAGAATTACATAAGTGCATTGTGTAACAACAATATACTTGCAGGTGTTTTCCCACTTCCACACCTGTTTGCATACCATGTACTTCTGAACACTGTATTGGAATAAGAATGGGAGAACTAATGCTGCATTAGAATGTTTCACCTTGTGATACCAGTGCAATTACAGGGTAAAACATCAGGAACTGTTCACTCAATATAAATGTAAAATGGTTACAAAATTCCTGTGTAATATATAAAACCTAAGCCTTTGTGCAACTCTTTAACAACAGCAAACCGTCTGCCAAAAACGTATAAGTGTATATAGAAATATACAAATGCCTAACGTTTATATGTTGTTTTAAGGTAACTGTAGAATCACATCAGTAATTTACATTAAAAGAGCAGTTTACCAAAGATTGTGTTATTAATGTCCTGCTACACACATACAGTTCAGTGGGTTGTTACACCTGTGTAGTTACACCAGTATTACACAAGTAAATACTATGTACCAGAGTGTACATACACAGTAGTTACATACTACTTACACATCTAGTTACTGTGTAAGTTCACAGGTATAAGACACAACGAAGTGGGACCACACATTTTTACATATAATTAAAAAAACAAAATAATATATAGAAATGATCAATAAATAAATGCGCTTTCAAACATGCAACCTAAATAATAGAATGCAATAAGGCATAAAACAGAAATGTTTACCTTTTGTTGATGCACCAGTTGTTTTTGGATTCCACCACAACAGCCATTTTTTTCTTAATGATGAAGTATTGTTCACAAACTAGAAAGGCGAGAAGAGACATGCAAGTAAAGAACAATATCAAAATCATAACACTTATCACAAAGTCACCTCATCAACGTAAAGAGATGAGACTTCAGAGAAAATGACTTCAAATGATGGCTTTCGCTCTGCAGAAACACTACAACTCAATGGAATTAATCAGTCCAGTGCCTTCGGTAATTGTAAATCATTCCGTGCAGAATTTCGATATAAATAATATATGCTATGTACACACATCATGATGTAATCAACACTAAAGGTGGAACACAAACAACTGCCAGCTCCAGAAAGAAGCAATTCAATACTCAAGATCTATAATTGATTTATATGAAAATAAGTTTGGTGTCCATCTCTTGGGTTATCTACTATGTATGATGCACAGGTTTCTTATGAGACAGCTTCTTGGTATATATTTAGGCTTCTTTCTTGCCTAATTACTTTAAGTACATAGAGACTGAAAATAAAGCTATTAAATAAACTGTAAATAAACACCGGTGTTTCCTGCTGGGGAATAATAAGAAGCTCCTTTATTGACAGATTTGAAATCTAAGGCCAATTCTCCACTGTGCTGTGATTCCTGTATGCACGTTGCCTCTAAACTGTCCCATAAAATCCTATCACTGCACTTAATTGTTCGATATCAAGCCGAAGCGTCCGAGGTAATTCAAATGTCTTTTGTGCGATGAATATGTGCAATCGTCCTCTTTTCCTATTCTAATTTAATGCCATCTGGGCCACATGATTGGCCCGGTGTTGCCATTGCTGCCAACCGAGGTCAGCGTAACCATCAAGCGCTGTAATTGAGTAGTTAGTAGCAATTTTCTCCCTTTAATTTCCATCTGCAAAACCCAGGCCTGGCATGGCAAATAGCACATTACGGCCGCACAATGCAGCGGACCAGTAATAACATCATTTCCACAGTTTGAAAACTTCCATGGACAAATGCGGAATTGTCATCTCATTTGCCTCACACAGATGTAAGGATATTTGAAACACAGATATACACCGATGCGCCACAGCATCAATGCGGTTGATCATCTTCTAACAAGGCCATATATTAAGGTCTGGATAGATTAGATGGTAAGCAAACCATCAGTTCAGCTTGTAATGGATGCAGGAGATACGAGCAGGACTCAAGATCCTGAGCGACTTTGACAAGGGCCAAATTGCAATGAAAGTAACTGGTTCAGAGTATTCCTGTATATGGGCAGTCAGTGTTTTTGCAGTGCAGACATCAAACCACAAACTGTGTAGAGTGCCGCGGGGCTCTGTAGACGTAGGTCAATCAAAAGGTCTAAGATGACCACTGTCCAAAGTGCCTACAATGTGGGAGCATGGATAAACTTCAGCACAAACCAGGTGCTAGTTCGGAGCCAGTACTATTGCTGGTTCATCTGGCGAGTCTTCTAAGATCTGCTTTGCTTTTCCGCCAGCTAGAGTCCCAACATAAAGCCAGGTCTGACGTCACTGCATGCATCTCAACTTTCTTTGCAACACAAATATTTATTGCTATTAATACCAATAACTCTGCGAACCTGCATCAGCATCCAAACACAGCAAATCCAAAGTGTGGTGGTTTGTCTAGACAGAGATTACGAGAGGTAATGTGTTCATGTAGCCTGTCAAAAAATTAAAAGACAGAGAATGTAAGGAAGAAAAATGTTTGCGTGCCGTAATTTGAATAAACCGACATTAGAATAGATAATATGTTCAGCATTATTTTCTGCTGCTCTTTCACATGTGGCGTTCAAAATTGTTTATGTTCATTTCATTGGTCACAGTAACCCCCCTCAGCCCATGATGCAAGCAATTTTTACTTCTAACCAAGCAATGTATTCGTGCTAGTTAATTACCACTTTTCCTGGTTCAGGGTTAGGGTTAGAGTTACTGTAAGCCCGACTCTGAACCAGTACTGGAACTGCCTTGGTGGAAAAGGGGTAAAAAATGATTCCTCAGATTGTAATCATAGAGGAACCAAAGTGATTAATATATAGTACAGCACCAGAAATAATTATTTAGTGGTTCTTTGGGTTGGTCAAGGTGCTTCATATCATCATCCGAGATAGATGTGAAATGTCACACTTAAAGTTATTCCAATGATTATAAAGCCAAAGAACCATTTTAGTGCTATTTAACACCATGATGCATGTGTAGGGTGTCCTTTGGGATCTGGGACCAGGTCAACTGTGGTCGCACAAAATCTCTATTGTGTTTATGCGAAGAATGTGTCTTTACACACATTGTGCCCTGTAGACGAGGCTGCATAGCCACAAACCAAACAGGGTGCCTATGATGACCACTGTCCACTATTGAAAGTGTCTACAAGGGCATCAGAATTGAATCTTCTGATGCTCATAGCCAATGTTCTGTTGGGAAATCCTGGGACCATTAGGGTTGAACTCACATAAATGTAATGCATGCTACCAACTTATATACAGTTGCAATCAGAATTATTCAACCCCCTGATTAATTAGCCCCCCTGTTTATTTTTTTCCCGAATTTCTGTTTAACGGAGAGACAATTTTTTCAACACATTTTTAAACATAATAGTTTTAATAACTCATTTCTAATAACTGATTTATTTTATCTTTGCATTGATGACAGTAAATAATATTTTACTAGATATTTTTCAAGACACTTTTATACAGCTTAAAGTGACATTTAAAGGCTTAACTAGGTTAACTAGGTTAACTAGGCAGGTTAGGATAATTAGGCAAGTTATTGTATAATGATGGTTTGTTCTGTAGACTATTGAAAAAATATATAGCTTAAAGGGGCTAATAATTTTGACCTTAAAATGGGTTTTAAAAAATTAAAAACTGCTTTTATTCTAGCCGAAATAAAACAAATAAGACTTTCTCCAGAAGAAAAAATATTATCAGACATACTATGAAAATTTCCTTGTTCTGTTAAACGTCATTTGGGAAATATTTAAAAAAGAAAAAAAAAATTCAAAGGGGGTTCAATAATTCTGATTGCAACTGTATAATTGCAGATCAGCAATGACAATGGTGTTCTCTTGTAGAATTGATTAAAAGGCCATGCTGTTGCCCTGGCCTCTAAATCCAACTGAGCATCTATAGGATGTGCTGGACCAACAAGTCTGACTCCATGGTAGCACCACCTTGCAAACTACAGGACTTGAAGGACCTAGTGCTAACACCTTGGAGCCAAAGACACTCTTAGAAATAAAGGTTACAAAAGGAGTCTCCAGCAGTGAACCCATAGAAGAATCATGACTACTGTAGCTCACTAATAAACCCTTACCTTCTTTATGGGAATCAATGCCAAAATCTTTCCCTTCTTCTTTACCCATCAATGCCAATAAGTAACATTTCTTTTTGAGAGTGAACCACAAGATATTTTCAGAGGCCTCAATGAGCTGGTATGCATGCAGAAGACCAACATATTAGTTAGACCAGTATATTAGACAGGTGGTAATACAAGTTTGGCATTTCTGCTAGGAGTGTTGACTTTGAGTTAGTTTTGAATCTGTACCAAGACACTGCAAAATCAGATTTATGAAACACTAATCCCTAACCAGTACCCAGTCAGGTGAATTTGCCACCAAAAAAGACAAGGTGGCGACTGCAAACTAATGGCCCAACACAGTCTCTCGTCGTGACTTGATAAGTTTGCCGACAGATTTATGAAGCTCGTAAAGCAAAATCAGGGATGAGAATGTAGCAGGCCGATGTTTAATGGCTGCTTATCACGCCGAGGGTTTTATTCGCAGCCACGCATGTATACACACACACACATGCAGGCGGATGGCATTCACGTTTGGCCAAGTGGAAAATGAATGCTTTATTCTCATCCTAATGATGTCCTTCTGAATGTGAAAGGGATGTTTTTAAGAAAATGTTATTTAAAATAATACATTAAGTACTGTCAACTCCAGACACAATTCCCTCGTAACATAAATTTGATTTTTATATCGCTCCCGGAGAATAGAATCCCTTTTTATACAATTTTGTAATTACTCTGATGCACTACATCAAAAGGAAAAGTAATAATAGTTGTAATTTAATCTATTCTCACAAGTCATTTTCATAAACTCTCCCTCTGTCTGCCTAATGCACGTTTCATTCATTATTTATAATGCGCTGATGATGTGGTAATGACAATGCCATTGTTTTTTACACTTAGCGGTGATTCAGAGCTTTCATTACGGGCACGGCGGGCCGCGGATTATCAAGGGCAAACAAAAGATAATTAACGACAGGAAGTAGGGCAGTCGAGCCCGGCTGGGCACCGCCAGGAACCCCCCGACTCAGGGTTCACCGAGCACAGGTCTATTTAGAAGACTTGGCTTCTGTGAGGACTCAAACAGCATAATTAGTGAAGGCTCCCTGTTAGGAGGGGAATGCAATTTATTTTTACCTCCTCCTCTTCTTTGCACCTCCTCCCTCCATTCTTTCCCTCTGCTTCTTTCTGAACACACATCAACGCTGGGCTGGAGGTGTGAGAATCTGTGCATGAATACAGAGAGCGATCAAGAGGAAGTTAAACAACGGACAGTCTACTAAAGTTGACACATTTCAGTCTCAAGTCTGGGCTTTCAAGTAATACTGCTGTAATCAATACAACTATAACAAACCATAAACAGTACGTGATAAATCAATAATCAACGTAACAATTAATGATCGCTGTGTTCACAAGGCCTATATTTTATTAAGTATATGATTAATAATAATTTGTAATAATAATAATAATAATTTGATTTAATAATAAAAATAAGAACAGAAGAAGATATACTTTAGAAGATATGTATAAACAATAATAATAATAATAACAACATAAGATAGACATAACATTGACAAATGGTTAATAATAATCATTACTGACAGATAATATTAATAATAATAATAATAATATTTTTTAGTAATAAAAGATTAAATGTAGATTTAGTAATAAAAATAAGGATAGAATATATAGATAAAAAATATGACAACAACAACAACAACAATTATATAAAATTGATATAAGATAATTAAAGATAATAATTTTAATCAATAACAATTATAAAGATTAGAAAAGATATGACTAATAACAATAACAACAACAACTATTATTATTATTATTGCTATTAATATTATTATTAGTGGTCATAGTTGTAGCAGAAATAGGATGGATGGATGGATGGATGGATGGATGGATGGATGGATGGATGGATGGATGGATGGATGGATGGATGGATGGACGGACGGACTATAGATTTGTGGGTCGATGAATTATTATTATTAGTAGTATTATATTAGTAGTAGTAGTAGTAGCAGCAGAAGTAGGATGGATGGACGGACGGACGGACAGACTATAGATTTGTGGGTAGATGGATTATTATTATTAGTAGTAGTATATTAGTAGTAGCAGCAGAAGTAGGATGGATGGATGGATGGATGGGTAGTTGGACTATAGATTTGTGGGTCGATGGATTATTATTATTAGTAGTAGTATATTAGTAGTGGCAGCAGAAGTAGGATGGATGTAGGACTATAAATTTGTGGGTTGATGGAATTATTATAATAATAATAATAATAATAATTATTATTATTAGTAGTAGTAGTATATTAGTTGTAGTAGCAGCAGACGTAGGATGGATGGATGGATGGATGGATGGATAGAGAGATGGATGGACGGATAGGTGGGTAGTTGGACTATAGATTTGTGGGTCGATGGATTATTATTATTAGTAGTAGTAGTAGTATATTAGTAGTAGTGGCAGCAGACGTAGGATGGATGGATGGATGGATGGATAGATGGATGGATGGATGGATGGATGGGTGTGTGGATGGATGGATGGATGGGTGGATGGATGGATGGATGGACGGATAGGTGGGTAGTTGGACTATAGATTTGTGGGTGGATGGATTATTATTATTATTAGCAGTAGTAGTATATTAGTAATAGTAGCAGTAGTAGCAGCAGAAATAGGATGGATGGATGGATGGATGGATGGATGGATGGATGGATGGATGGATGGATGGATGGATGGATGGATGGATAATTGGATGGATGAAATGATGGATGGATAGATGATGGATGGATGGATGGGTGGATGGATGGATGGGTGGATGGATGGATGGATGGGTGGGTGGATGGGTGGGCGGGTGGTTGGACTATTTGTGGGTCGATGGATGAATTAATGGATTAATAAATGTAACCACTCAGTCTCCTTTCATTATAACCATGAAATGTTAAGTGATCAACAGTGCTGTTTTGATGCACTAAAACACTGCGTTTTCTTCAGGCATGAAATGACATGTATTTCACACACTGTAACTGTACATCTCTCACCATCATCCGCTCCTGGTGTTATTGGAGCTCTTGTTTCTCCTCGTCAGATAAATAAACGCTGCTGATGGCGGTGGAGCTGCCAGAAGTGCAGGCGTCTGACAGTGAGCAGGGAATGACAGCTGTTCAGCAGTACAGAGTCTGTCCTCAACTCCTCAAGAAGTGTGCTGTGCCTTTCACACCTCGCACACAACAGGAGACCACTGAACCTGGACCACAAACACACACAATGACTGCAGTTCATACTGAGAAGTGACTGTATAGTGTGTGTTTTAAAGGAGTTTTATAACAAAAATGATGGGAAGCAAACTGGGGGAAAAGACATTTTAGGATGTTCTCGAATGGAGGAAGAGTGTTTCGTTTTTCGATGGTTTAGTGTTTAACGATAATGATTAGCTAAAAATATATAAACTATATATAAAATATATATAACTAAAGTATGATATAAAATATAATAATATTAAATCATATTTACTAGTCATATTTAATTCAGTCTACTTTAAAAGATACATGCACTTGTTATGATTGATTTTTTTATCATGTATTTGTAATGTGAGAGCAAAATTTTGTTTGTTTTTTATGTTTGTATCTGTTTTAATGTTTTAATTTTTGTTTTTGTATTGCAATTTTTCTTTCCATACAAGAAATCTTGTATCTTGATGGGATTATCTCTGTCAAATAAAAGATAAATAAATACTAAATAACAATTACAGAACAAATAAAAATCACAAAATTGATAATAGGATCATTAAGAATGTATAATGTTTAAATACAAATTAAAAATCCAAGATGAATGGGTTAAGTATTGCATTTAAAGAGCCCCTATTTTGCATTATAAAAGGGTCATATTTTGGTTTTTGGGGGTCTCCAACAACAGTCTGATATGCGTGCAAGGTCAAAAAACACTTTCATTGTCTTATAATACGCATTTCTTTTTACCTAATTATCCCAACGACTCCCATATGATTCGTTCAGCGATTCATTTGTTCCCAAACCCCTCCTTAGCGCGAAGCTAATCTGCGCTGATTGGTCCGATGACCCAGTCTGTTGTGATTGCTCAACAGGGCAGCGCAAGACAGAGAGAAATGCCCACCACGGCTATGAAGTAGCACACAGAGTATGTGAGAGCCCAATGCAGGAATGAAAGCAATGCAGTTAAACACCAGCATATTACTCTACTCTTAACCCTAACCCCAAGTAATAACAACGACACACATTCAGTATTAATCCACACAGTGGCGAAAGTTGAACTATTTTGAAAATTGAGCGCGCCGTGTGTGTAGTAACAGCTGATGGTGGTCATAGCAAAGACAAGCGGCAGAGGATCGCAAGCTCAGAAACGCATTTAAATCGGTAAAGGAGGAAGCAAACGTCGTATAATCAACGTGGTTTTAGACGGAATAGCCCCATGAAGGTTTAACCTGAGAGATACAGCACAAGCACTGATCTATAAAAGAGAAGTAATTACAACCCGCGTGAAGTAATTACAAGTTACAACACACAATTAAACGCATACTTTACAAACTACACAAAACGAAACAACAATTTTATTTACACTTACATGTTATGATTCGGAGGAAGAAGAAACTGGTCCATACGAACTGTAACGGTTACTAACAAAGTCCCATACATAATAGTCTCTGCTGCTCCTTCCTTCAATAGCAAATGGCAGGCGAATGCTGCATTGCAGCGTAGGTTATTGTATCAAAAATCAGAAAATGACAGGAGCAAACACAGCACTAGGCTGGCTATACTGTGGTATTGTTGTGAAAATGAACTTTAACCCTTTATTCCCCGCAGTCGAATCTCCATCTGTCAGTGATTGTCATCTTTGTGTCATGATCAGTCCCGTGATCTCCTGCACTCCGCTAGTGTCTGAAGAGAAAGGCGCGTTCACGTTTTACCGGAACTGGTACTTCATATTTGGTGATGTACCGTATCGACGTTGACGCATTCAAGTAAAAGATCCGAACCCAACACGATTCATTCATTCGACTATTTCGTTAAAGAATCAATAGTTTTTAACATGGTGCACTTTCAGATTTAAACCTTACCTGGATGTTTTATTCACATAGAGCTGTTACACACACTGCATGGAAGGACATTTTCAAAAACTCATAATAGGGGCTCTTTATATGCACGTACATATGAATAGATACGCATACATGTATATGTGTAAAAAAGAAAGAAAGAAGAAAATCAAATAAAGTTGCTGGCTATTATAAGTCCCCATTTAGGCGGCAAAGTAAACATATCTGTGTGTGTGTGTGTGTGTTTGAGTGTGAGAGAGAACACACGTGGGATTGTCATGTGCATCCAATCTCTGCCATGTTTTTCTGAAAATATAAATGCACTAGAACAATCTGACGATTCAAAGAAAGTAGTAAATACAGCTAGAAGAAAGACTTCCTGCGAGACAGAGCGCGTGTGTGTGTGGGGCCGGGCAAAGCACCCGAGGACCTGTAGCAGACTTGACTGGCATGACACCAAAGAGGAACGCCTTCAGTATGACTACTAAGAGCTTTGGCAGGATTTTTATTAAGGAGTTGGGACAGCATTCATTTTTAAAACCTCCTCAATAAAATATCATACAGTCATTACATATTCCTCTGGATTATAATGATATGAATATTTAAATTTAAATGCATTCCGAGCACGAGGTCTCTTCTTCAGTACGGCATCAGATCTCATTTTCTACTTAAGCTGCCCCATCATGTTTATGCATCTCCACATGCATGATACATATCTCTCTCGCTTTTTTTTAAAGCTTCTTAATGCAACCCGGGTTAATTTTGCCTGACTTTAATGGGCAACGACTTTTCATTGGTGATCTTTTTTCTCTTTCTGCCTCCAAAAAACTATATATTATGATCAAATGCTTCTTTCATGCAGAACAGAGTGTTATCTGAAACTTCACACTTTGTTGCACTTGAAGAAAAAAATGAATTCCTAAACTTAATCAGTATTACAGTTCATTTCTGATATGAAGAGGTGTGATTACTATGTATACAAGAGGAGAACATGACAAGTACTCTGAAAAAGAAAAAAGAGGCGCTGATTAGGGAAGATCTGTTGTGGGAAGATAAGGTGCGTTACGAATTACTAAAAAAGTAGCCAACACACACTCATTATGTTCTTGGTGGAAGCTAGAACTTCTGTGAATTGGTAGCAGACCCTAGCGATTTTATCTCGGGAACCCAAGTCCTCTGATCTTTCAACTTCCTTGACAAGATGTTGTCATTTTATTTTTTGATGGGTTCAAAGACGCTGGGAGATCGAGGATCGGCTGACATACAGTAGATGACTCAGTTTAGCTCAGCCAATGTTTAATTGAAGGATGTAGAGGGGGGAAAAAATCAGTGCCGCTACTGTTTCGGCTGAGGTGAGGCCTGTTAATAATTTCTTTGTTTTCAGAGAAAGAGGAATGTAAGAATGTGTAAGAATTTCACACGTTTGAGGATAGAGAATCTAACCACGACAGCTGGTTACAGGTCCAACCCCTAATGTTTCTGCAAACACTTCTATGATTGTTGTTTGTAAAAAACAGAAGGTTCTACACTCCTCTGTCTCTCAGTCAATGGTGAATGATTATGTATATCATCATAATCATTCATTTTTCATCCATACTGTGATGTACATGCGAATTAAATGACTACCTATTGACCTTATTGCCTATTCACATAACTACCCAGGCAGATTTACTGTAGACAGGTGGTGCTGAGGGAGGTGGAGGGTTTTTACTACATCCAATTCCAAAACCAATACAGTATGTCTTTGGACTGTGAGGGAAAGTGGAGCACCCAGAGATAACCTGTGAAAACATGGGGAGAACATACAAACTTTACACAGAAAGGCCTCCTAGTCCAGCCAGAGCTCGAACCAATGAGCTATTTGCTGTGAGGCAACAGTGAGTATGTTTACATAGACACCAATAATCCAATTTTAATACGATTAAGACAATACTCTGATTAAAAGTCTACAATGTAAACAGCGATTTTTTTTAAGGTCATAATCGAACTAAACAGAAATCGGATTAAGACATGTGGAGTATGACTATTTTAGTCGCATTATTGAAGTGCAGTACAGACAAACAGTATAAACACCATAATCAAACTTATACCATCATGTAGGACTTTTCACCCGCGTTTTGCGACAGGATATTCCATACACACAAGGCTGTTAGACCCTATTCTCTGCACCTATGGAATCGTTAAAGGAGCACAGACACCTGCATCACGAAATGCAGAGGTTTTTTTTCTTTCCATTCGTCGTGTGGTATCAAATTCTATTAAAACAACACTCTTCCACCAGTCCGTGCAGCCAATGTTTGTCACACGGGTACACGGACCGGTCTTAAACAATTTGTTCATTTTGAACGAATCTTTTATGTGACTCCAGAATGATGAGTCATCTCAGGGAGTGATTCGTTTATTCGCGTATGCGCACATTTGTGCAGGTGGAGTAAAAGATTACTTCCTTTTTCGAGTCCTCTATCGGGTTTGAGTCATTCGTTCTTCACATGAGAGACAGAAGCCAGTCATAAGCATTTAGAGCCTGAAAAAGATTTGTAGATGTGTTTGGAAGCATCTCGTAATATTTTAATGTTACGAAATGACTCGAAAAATGATTCGCTCATCTCGGTGAACGAGACTCAAAGGTCCGAGTCAGTACTATGATCCGAACTTCCCATCACTATGCAGGGGCATGGATGAAATGTTTCTGAATGAAAGTGAAACTGCAGTTAAAGTCAATAAAAAAAAAATGAAATGCCCGAAATTACATGAAACTCTGGAGGAAACGTGAATAGCAATGACGTTAATCGAATTATTTGCTTTAACATGTAAAACAGGATCATGGAAGGAACGTTCAAAAAGTGTAACACCTCATATACTGTAAACACCTTTATCAAATTATTGTCTTAATCAGATTAAGGCAAATAATTTGATTACTGATGTCCATGTAAACATAGTCAGTGATAACACACTGAGTTACCGTGCTGCCCACAAGTGAACACACTAGCTCAAAATACTGTACTTACAGTATGTAAGGACAACGCCAAAAGAGACCTGCAGTCTTTTATTCCGTATTTTGATCTAAATGAACAACTTATTGAGCAAGAGGAAATTTAGGGTGGAACTTGATTTTGTCATTTGGGGTAGACAATTTTTAATTGATTTAATGGTTGTGATGCACAATTGGTGGATCTTAAGTGATTGAGAGGTTGGCAGCCTTTGAGCCTGTGAATTCTGAGTTGAGCAGATTTGGAGCATTGAGCATTGAGTCCATGCATTGAGCATTGAGTCTATGCAGTAGGAATATCAAGAATACCCTTTGCCATACCCTGATGCACACCTCTCAATTTTTTTACTACATGTTGCAATGATCTGAGATTGGCAGCAGTGATGAGTGTGGGTGGAGCCAAGACCGTGTGAGTGGATTGAGGCCAATGGTGGTAGTGTATAACAAGTCTTGGGTCCTGCAGATGGATACTTATTTTATGTCTAAATTGTTTAACATTAACTATTTCCTGCCTGTTGAGTGTGCATTTGAGCTTCTGCTAAAGTTGCATTGCACATTTCCAGCGTAAACTCAAAACACTGGCAAAAAAACTTAACACAGTGAAACATAGAAACCTCACTGCGTACTAGCATTTTGGAAGTGTTCTTGCAGACCAACATGGAAAGAACGCAAAAGTATAAATGCTCACAATGACATCAGCATCAGGCAAGGTATGTACCATGCGGTACGACGATTACTCGACACAAAAGTATAAATCCGGCTTTAGACAAGTGGTGCAGGGGGAGGTGGAGGATTGAAGAGGACCCGGGAGATCAAACAAACTGCACCCAATGAACAAAATCAAGTCCTGCTCAACACAACTTCTTGTTTGTGAGTTGTTGCTCGAAATAGAGAAGAAAAGACCATTGCAAATGCCTCAAAACTCTCATCTAAGAACAGAGCCAAAAGAAAACTAGTCTTTTCTCCTTATTGTTAAGTACATAGAAATGGGGTGGGGTCCGATTTGGTCATTTGGGGTCGACATTGATTAGATTGATTGATTATTGATGGATCTCATGTGATTGAACGGTTGTCAACCCTTGTGTCTATGAATTCTGAGTCAGCATACAATAGTACTAGAGCAGAATTAGACAAGTGGTGCTGGGGGAGGTGGCTGTTGCAACTATTGAAACTACTTTGTTGACTTCATACATCAGCTTCAGATGAAAAGAAACTTCTACTAGTTACTGCTACTAGAACACACTGGATCAAAACTCTACTTATCCAAGGACTGAGCCAAAAGAGAACGGTAGTCTTTTCTCCTTATTGTGAAGTACATCCAAATGAAACCACTGATGAAGCAAGATACAATTTAGGGTGGGGTCCGATTTGGTAATTTGGGGTCGACATTGATTTGATTGATTGATTATTTGTGGATCTCATGTGATTGGAAGGTTGTCAACCCTTGTGTCTGTGAATTCTGAGTCAGCAAATAAAAGTACTAGAGCAGATTGGTGGTGGTGCTGGGTGAGGTGGCTATTGCAACTTCTTTGTTGACTTCCTACATCAGCTTTAGATTAAAAGACAGTCCCACTAGTTACTGCTTGCATGAGTGACACAGGCTCAAAACTCTACTTATCTAAGGACGGAGCCAAAAGAGAACGAAAGACTTTTCTCCTTATTGTGAAGTACATACAAATTAAACCACTTATTGAGCAAGATACAATTTAGGGTGTTCACTGATTTGGTCATTTGGGCTAGACACTGAGTTAACTGGTTGATTATTGATGGATCACATGTGATTGACAAGTTGTCAGCCATTGTGCATATGAATTCTGAAGTACTAGTACAGGTGGTGCTGGAGAAGGTACCTATGAAAAGAAACTACCACTAGTTACCGCCTGCACAAGTGAACACAC
Organism: Danio kyathit; assembly: GCA_903798195.1. Classification (NCBI taxonomy): domain Eukaryota; kingdom Metazoa; phylum Chordata; class Actinopteri; order Cypriniformes; family Danionidae; genus Danio; species Danio kyathit. The sequence goes on along the minus strand of LR812522.1, from coordinate 9,566,596 downwards.
AGGCTCAAAACTCTCTACTTATCTAAGGATGGAGCCAAAAGAGAAGGAATCGATTTCATCCCTCTTGACCTGACCACCCCGTTCGCCTGAGCCGCCTCCAAGGGTGGCGTGGTGGTGTGTCGCAGTGGTCCCCGTCACCGACTTTGATGTTGGGGGTGGAGTAGGTGGGTAAATGGCGAGAACGCTGCGTCCTCACATAAAACGGAGACAGTTGCCGGCACTTGGCATTTCCAGTGCTGACAGGCTGGCTTGTTTGTTCACTCTAACGAGCACTCGGACTCCATTAATGAGCGGACTGAATCCATTATCATCATCATTTCAAAAGGCAGCCCTGCACTAAACAGCTTCCCGCATTAGCTGCCGTTGCCCTTGTTGTTTCATTTGATCAGCGGTGGCAGCAGGGACTCGCCCCTCTCCAGCCTTCCCCGGCACAAATACGCACATAAATGTGCGCACCTTTTATTGCCCCCTTGCAATGGCTGTGAATTTATGGGGAGAGAATTAAGCACGAAGTGGAAGTTACAGATGCTACGACCCTGACAGGAGTTAAAATGCAAGCTAACGGCGTAATGACTCTGAAAGGAGGGATGTGAGAATTAGCTTTTTTTATACAACGGATAGTGGGTGGGTCGCATGAAGCAGCAGTGAACTGGTCAGACTTAAGAAAGCACTGCATAATTAGGCTGATTTAGAGTCCATTACACAGAGCTGACATGTTTTGGGAGATTCAGATTGCGCAAAGTTTAGAGCACTAAAAAAACTTTTCTGAGAAGATGATCTAATACTGATTTCATTCATTCATTCATTCATTTTCTTTTCGGCTTAGTCCTTTTATTAATCAGGGGTCGTTACAGCGGAATGAACCGCCAACTTATCCAGGATATGTTTTATGCAGCGGATGCCCTTCCAGCCATAACCCAACACTGGGAAACACCCATACACTCTCTTATTTACATACACTACGGCCCATTTAGCTTACCCAATTCACTTGTAGCGCATGTCTTTGGACTGTGGGGGAAACCGGAGCACCTGGAGGAAACCCACGCGAGCACGGAGAACATGCAAACTCCACACAGAAAAGTCAGCTGACCCAGCCAGGGCTCGAACAAGCGACCTTCTTGCTGTGAGGCGATCATACTATATAATAAGTATATCTTAGCTATAGTAAGGGATATAATCAATATTCTTATAAACTAACGACAAAGAAACAAACAACAATAATTAAAAGACCTGTTAAAAATCTTATTTGACAACAACAATCATTATAATTATTATTATGACTACTACTGACTTTAATAACATAATCTCACAGCAGTTCGTAACTTTTTGATTAAGTGGCTTATTCGTATGAATTCGTACTAATTTTGTACGATTTGCTCATCCTCCAATGACGATTGGTTTTAGGGGTGGGGTTGGGTGCGGGTACGGTTGAACTCATACGAACTCATACGAATTAGCCACTAAACCGACAAAACGTAAAATAATTACGTTTCCTTGTGAGATCAGGCTGGACTTTAACTAACTGTAAGTGTAACATCAAAAACAATACTATTACTACTACTATTACTACTACTACTAATACTAATTCTACTACTACTAATAATACTAATACCTCTTATTATTATTGGTGTTACCACTACTACTATTGTTGTTTCTTCAATTTAGCACAAATATTTTAGTTATAATTATTAAAGGATGGAATCAATATAGTTTAAAACTAACAACAAACAAAAAAACAAACAATAAATACAGTGGGTAGAACGTTCGCCTCACAGCAAGAAGGTCGCTGGTTCGCAGTTGGCATTTCTGTGTGGAGTTTGCATGTTCTCCCCATGTTCGCGTGGGTTTCCTCCAGGTGTGGTACAGGTGAATTAAATAAGTTAAATTGGCTGTAGTGTATGTGTGTGAATGAGTGTGTATGGATGTTTCCCAATGATGGGTTGCAGCTGGAAGAGCATCTCCTGAGTAAAAACATATGCTGGATAAGTTGGCAGCTCATTCCGCTGTGGCGACCCCAGATTAATAAAGGGACTAAGCCGAAAAGAATGAATGAATTATAATTATTATCACTACTACTGTTTTTTGGAACAAACAATAACAATAATAATAATAAAATATCTCATAATACTACTACTACTAATAATACTACTAATAATAATGATAATGATAATAATAATAATAATAATAATAATAATAATAATAATAATAATAATTATCATTATTATTATTATTATTATTATTAATATTATTATCATCAACCCTAAAAATAGACAAACTCATTTGTTATCCACAACAATCCTGACCCATCACTATTAAAACAGGTGGGAGTTGGAAGAAAAGACAGTGAACAAACAAGCGAATTACATCTTTTTGTAAATCATAAACAACCTAAGCTGGTACAGGCAAGTATATGAAAGTGGGCGACAATAACATTTCCATCTCTCTGCCACCTTTCCAAGGGACATCAAAGACCCAATTAAGGTCCTGTGAGCAAATGGCGTGTGTGGTAGCAGCTCTGGAGAGCTGTCACTGAGTCTGTGTGTGGCTGTCGACTCCACAACTCACTGACAGCCTCTTTTACAGCCCGAGCCCGGCTCTCTTTCTCTCTCTGTTAAAGGATTTTAATTAGGCCTTGCCTGCTCAGGCTCACACAGCCCTTTTGTATGTGCTGAATGGTACAAGGACTGTGATTTGGAAGCCCTTCACAGGCAGTCAGTGATGTGAGAGAGAGAGAATGAGAGAGAGAGAGAAAAAGAGATAGAGAGAGAGAGAAAGGGCTCTTTCATTTTGATATGTGCTACTTCACTACACGGAGCCCTATTGTAGGCGCTCTGGAAAATATTCAAATGTTACCGTGCCCATGTTGCCTTTGATATTTAAGACAAAAATGTTACTGCGTGAGACTTGCGGTGACACTTCATGCGCTGTAAACGGGACATTTGGCTTGACGCGTTGTGATGTGAAAGTGAGCTCTCAGGTTTGCAGGAGAGCAGGTTTGAGAGGCTCAGCTCTGATTGTCAGACTCTGATTCATAACTGTATATTTTTTCAATGATAAAAGATTTGTGGCAAGGTTTTGCTATACGATTATACAGTACACGTGTAGATCAATAGGCTTAATAATTACAATGCAATGTATGCCAGATTTTGTTTAAAATAAATCTCAGTTGTTTCTACAACTTAATCATGAGTGTCCTGACAATAACTTATTAATAGCAAAATGCAAGTTTTAATGGATGGATGGATGGATGGATGGAAGAGTAGATACATAGATACATTAGATGACAGTCGGATGGATGGATGGATATAGTAGATAGATAAATACAGTAGGTGGTGGAAGGATGGATGAATACAGTAGATAGATAGATCCAGTAGAAGATGGATGGATGGAACAGTGGATGGATGGATGGAGGGATGGATGGATGGATGGATGGATGGATGGATGGATGGATGGATGGATGGATAGATGTCGAATGGATACAGTAGATTGATAGATACAGTAGATGGTGGTCTATTGGATGGATACAGTAGATTGATAAGATACAGTAGATGGCAGTCGGATGGATGGATAAAGTAGATAGATGGATACAGTAGATGGCGGTCGGATGGATGGATACAGTAGATGGTGGTCGGACGGAGGGATGGATACAGTAGATAGATAGATACAGTAGATGATGGATGGATACAGTAGATAGATAGATACAGTAGAAGATTGATGGATGGATGGATGGATGGATGGATGGATGGATGGATGGATGGATGGATGGATGGATGGATGGATGGATGGATGGATGGATGGATGGATGGATGGATGGATGGATGGACGAACAAAAATTTATTCAATTGTTTTATATTTTAAATAATTAAATGACATTGGTAAAAACTAACTGTTAACATTATTAGGACAGACCTTAATGTCTCTAAATTGTGGTAACATTTTCTAGCAATTTTGTACAATTACTTTTATTCAGGCAAATAAAAAAATAATATTTAACATTTAAAATATTAGCTTTTGCATTTAATTTAATTACCATAACCCCAGTAGCTTTGTTTCAGAGATGCAATCACTTATAAGCAATCCAGACAGAAATACCAGTTATTTATATAAAAATACATATTTTAATATGTATGATTTTGCATTAATTAATAAAAATAGATATATTTGAAATATCTAAATAACATATAAAAAAAATTTAAATAACACTTTGTTATAAAAACTGTATTTAAAATACAAATAGTTCATGTTTACTATTAACACTAATATAAAATATTCAAAATAGTTAAATGACATGTTAAAAATAATTGTAGAGGACCAAATGTTTTTTTTTTTAATAAATAAATATTTATTTATTTATTTATTTGTAAATCTGTTTAATGTTTTTTTTTTTTTATTTATCTTGCATGTGTATAAATAGGATTAAAAAAATACATAAAGAAAGACAACATGATACATGGATGCATTACAGTCTAGTGTGGATTTCATATCACACAAGTAGGAAGTGCATCTATTCGACGAGTGGTGCTCAGTATCACCAATTCTCAGATCTCACATGCCGATGGCACACTGCCAACCCTCCTCCCCCTGCATTACCCCACCGTCTGCCAAAGCAGGGGCCTCCTTTTACCAATCGTGCCCAAAGCAGAGAGGCATCCCCAGCCAAGACGCATCGTGCTGGGACAGTATCTCCTGACAGTCTTCTCTGACACCCCTTTACATCTGCCTGCGCTGCACTCCGTCGCCAGACAAAGAAATTAATACCCCAAGTGACTGTGTTTTAATTAAGCAATTTCATGCAAATTACACATTTTAGATTGTCAAATAATATAGTGCGCGAAATGGAAGGCTGGCTGATCTGATATGCATGGAGCGTTTTTCTTCCAGGGCACTGTGCATACATGGAAAATGAACAGAAATGCTAATTTCTAATCTATTATGCAAACAGTATGATACTTACATAGATTTGCACGCCTTTCTCGGTATGGCTGTCTTTGTACTGTGTGTTTAAGGTGCATGAGTGTTGTTTTCGTAGCCTTTTGGATGCATTTTTACGCTGCAAATAAACTTGTTTTGGTTTGTTGCTGTATTCAAATTGCATGGTTCAAAACAAAAATTAGCATAATGAATGGCATAAACGAATTATAGACAGCGTAAATCTAAATAAAAAAATAACCGGCATCATTTTGATGCCAATTATGTTGGCAAAAAGAAAATCCATCTAAGGTTCTTACATTGTTACAAGCTCAGCCACTATAACTAACAATATGTACAAATTATTCAAATGCGAACAAAAGGCTTTTTTTTTTCCCCCCGAAGTTGATTTGATTTAATATTAGAGTAGGACTGTGAAGAAAGGCCTCTTGAAACCACAGGCACAAAAGTCGGTGAGCACAGGTAGCACAATGAGGCCCTCATTAACAAAGGCAAGGGAGGATTCTTGCTGTTTCTTTGTGATTCAAATACATTTAATCAAAGGTTTGTTTCAATATACTGGTACTTAATAGTGTACATTACCACATACAATACGTCTGAATGAATTGCAGTCCTTCTAGTAGGCTTTTTTAATGGGAACAAATAGCAGGATAGGAGTAGGGAACCGAAGCGGTAATGGCAGGGTACGACATGGCTGTTGACGCGGTTTCTTCATCTTCAGCGCCGACTCGTTCTTTAAATGGACCCTCATACCGCAATCGTGCCCCTTGCACATTAAAATCAGAAAACAATAAAGGAACACCAAGTCTCAAAGATCCTTTCCCAATTACGAAGCTTTGAAATCAGACTTATGAGCCCCTCCTGTGTTTGTGTCTGCATATATGTGTGTGAGAGGGTTTTTGAAACAATTCCACTCACCCTAATCAAGTCAACAAGTGGGTGGAGGTGTGTGCCTGGATGGTGCTCGTGGGTGATTGAATTGTGATGTGCGTCATTGAGGTGTGATTTCCAAGAAGCCAAGCGGTGGCCTCATGGTTTGACTTCTCCTCAGGTGGGCAATGCACTTCGTCTGAAGGTCACAGGAGTCTGTGGGGTTTGGCAAGCAGAGGTCAGAGCTGGTTCAGGTCAAGTAATGTTTGAATCACTTACATACAGGTGAAGAGATAATGGGAAACGAGTGCAACTAATATGGAACGTTCTCAGAATGTTCTGACAAGGTTCTCTCAAAGTTCTTGCAGTAATGTTAATACTTTGTAAACACAGAATAAAGTCAATGGCTACTGGCACTTTGAAAGTCATAAAACAAAAATAATAATAATAATAAATACAAAATACAGGCAGAAAAAATAGTTATTAATTAGTATTATTAATTAGAGAAAGGTATTAATTTTGTTTTGCCTTTGTTTTTGACTCTCAAAGTCAAACTAACACATAAAATCGATAGTTTGAAAAAGACAGGAAGCCGTACGGAATGGAATAAATAACATGAATTGTCATACAATATGAAAGGTCATACAATAATAATAATTAAAAAACAGGCGTTAATTATCAATAGTTAATCAATATCGATAATCGAAAACTGTCGATAGTTTGAAAAAGAGTGAAAGCTGTATGAAATGGAACAAATAACATATGAATTGTCAAACTATATGAAAAGTCATACAATGATAATAATAAAAATAAAGAAACAGGCAGAAAAAAAGTATTAATTACAACCAAAGATATTCATTTTATTTTGCCTATGTTTTTGACTCTCAAAGTCAAACTAAGAAAATCAAATTGATAGTTTAGAAGCTGTATGAATTGGAACAAATTGGCCGTAGGAGAAATGGTCGTGCTTAACTGAGCCTGGTTTCTCTCTAGATTTTTTTTTCCTTCACTTTAGTCAATCGGTAAAGATTTGTTCCTCGTCACTGTCGCCACTGGCTTGCTTGGTTTGGGACTTGTGGAGATGAGCATTGATGGAGTTACTCTTCAGTGTTTGGACTTTCAGCAGTGAAAATTAAACCACACTGAACTGAACTTCAACTCTGAAAACTGGACTGACAGTTTTAATTTACTAGAACTTCTATGTTAAGCTGCTTTGACACAATCTACACTGGTAAAAGCGCTATAGAAAATAAATAACAAATGAATTGTGACTTCTAAAAACAATTTTACCTAAAGAGATGGACCCGTCATGCCTTTAATAATACTTCCATAACAAGCCATATCATTATGAACAAGGTCATTACTTTCTTTACCCACCTTACATTTATTTTTATTAATATTTATTTTTCTTTCCTTTTTTCTTCTTTGTTATTATGTCCTAAGGATGTTTTTTTAAATGCATTTACAACTATTAAGGTAGCTGGAAATTGAAGCACTAACAAGTTAAAAATGTAACACGATATTAAAATAAAACTTAAATTAAAATGTGCATAAAAAAAAAAAAACGATAGTTTTAAGAATGTCGGAAAACCAGTAGCTATTGCTAACTATGGGTGTCAATTGTTACTAGCTTTCATTCATTTATTTTCCTTCAGCTTAGTCCCTTATATATCAGGGGTCGGCACAGTGGAATGAAACGCCAACTATTCCAGCACGTTTTACGCAGCCGATGCCCTTCCAGTCGCAACCCAGTACTTTGAAAATTCCATACACCCTCACATTCACACACACGCTCATACACTACAGCCAGTTTAGTTAATCCAAACCATCTATAGCGCATGTCTTTGGACTGTGGGGGAAACCGGAGCACCCGGATGAAACCCACGCCAACACGGGGAGAACATGAAAACTCCACACAGAAATGCCAACTGACCCAGCCGGACTCGAACCAGCAACCTTTGTTTCCAGCTTTCTTCAAAATATTGTTTTGTGTTTAAACTGAAACAAAAAGGAAAACCAATAAATATCTGAAACCAATTGAGGGTTTGTAAATGGTATTCATTTTTAATTGAACTACGCCTTTAATGTGACACTTTAAGGTCATGATATCACGATATGTGTGTGTATATGTTATGCATGCCCCAAAAAAGTCTGACATTATCAACTTTTAAAACCCCTAACATGTAAATTAAACTTAAGGCCTCTTGTTTCGCTCCAATTCCCCAATTGCACTCTTTTGATTCCATCTTAGTTTCCGTCTCTGATCCAAACATGCATCTGATCTAAAATTAAGGATCACTATTTTGTCCAACTAGAAGTCCTATCCCGGCGTCCCGCGGTCAACCTCACAGATATACACACGGCTCAGATGACAGAGCTGGGAATCATGATCTGGCTCACTCTGTTCACTGTAACACGATATTAAACAGTAATTATATGATCCTGAGGCAATCTGATTAGCACGGAGAAAAGTCCTTATTGATCCCAGGTGCGGATCAGCAGCGAGGATAAATATTTATACTGATGGTATAGAGCCACTCAAAACATGCTTGTCAAACAGAGGGAGTTTATGCTAGTATCAAGATGAACCCGCTCGGTAAATGGGCTAGAAAAGGAAAGTTGGCAGGGAAACGAACAAGAGAATAATGACGTATGAAGTTGTGCATAACATCACAAAATCTTCTATAAATACAGACTGGTTTTATCTACTGCAGATCTGGCAGAGACCTGGGGATGGTAAAGGTCCCGTGAAGTGTTTTGAAATCTGCATTTATATTCGATGTGTGACGCAATTTGAACTGAAACATGAAGACTGAGCGTGACAGAGTAGCTCCTCCCCCCTTTAAAAACAGCCAATAGAAATAAAGTGTGTGAATACGAGATGCAAAGGAGCATTTGATTGGCCAGAAGAGACTGATGGGAAACTGAAGTATGATGTGACGTTAAATAAATGAGTGATTCATTTAGGTGGAAATGACAAACTGTGAGCTTTGTATGTTTATAAATTATTACTACAAATTTTGTAACTGTTCTGGAACAGACTAGCTGATATCTTTAAGACTAACATCTAGAAAACTTTATGTTGATTTCAATTAGACTTTAAGTGTAAAGATTTGATGGTATCAAATGTTTTAAGGCACTGAATGACTGCCATATTCATATTCCAATGTGTTTATATGGTGCACTTGAAAAGTACCAAATACCATGTACCATATATAGCATGGGAGTACCGATTACCATACCATGCTGTAGATTAGTGTTTCCCAACCCTGTTCCTGGAGGCACATCAACAGTACATTTGGATGTCTCCCCTATCTGACGCAATAACTTCAGGTTTTGGAGTCTCTTCTAATGTTCTGGTGAGTTGATTCAGGTGTGTTTGATTAGGAAGAGGTTGAAAACGTGTACTGTTGGTGTGCCTTTAGGAACAGGGTTGGGAAACAGTGGTGTAGACAGCAGTTTCCTTTATAACCCCCACAATGTATTACTACTACTATAGTATCTACCAGATAATACTCTCTAATAAGTATTTCAAATAATACCATGGTAAAACAATGGAATATGTCTCAATAATGTGAATTCAATATAGTACTTTCATTTAGTTCAATGAATATTATGGTAATATCCCAGTACATGACCAAAACCATGGATTAACCATAGTACTCTCAAATATTTCAAAAATACTATATACTATACTATAGTAAAACCATGTCATACGTTTAAAAAATATGAATCAACCATAGTATTAACATAGTTATGGTAAATCTGCTTTGGTAAAACAATGATTTTCAGAATTTTTAAGTATTTTAAAGAACACTATGGTAATATAGTAGTGTATGCCCAAAAACTAAGATGCATTTTATTGCATGCCATAATAAAACCATGTTATATGTTCAAAAATATGGATTAACCATGGTATTACCACAGTTATGGTAAATTTACTATGATAAAACAATGATTTTTAGTACTCTGAAGTATTTTAAAGAACACTATGGTAATACAATGGTGTATGCCCCAAAAACCAAGATGTATTTCATTGCATACCATAGTAAAACCATGTTATATGTTCAAAACTATGGATTAACCATGGTAGTACCATAGTTATGGTAAATTTACTATAGTAAAACAATGATTTTTAGTACTCTGAAATAATTGAAAGAATACTATGGCGATACAAAAATGATATATTTCATTAAATACTACAGTAAAACCATGTCATGTGTTCAAAAAGTATGAATAAACCATGCTATTACCACAGCATTTACTATGGTAAAACAATGATTTGTAGTACTCTGTAGTATTTTAAAGAATACTATGGTGATACAATGGTGTACTCATCATTTTCCGAAATCCGTTTCTAACAAGTGACGTCTTGAGCGGTTGTTTTTGTATGACCAAAAACCAAGATGTATTTCATTGCATACTATAGTAAAACCATGTTATATGTTAAAAGTTTTTTTGGATTAACCATGGTATTACCATAGTTATGGTAAATTTACTATGGTAAATCAATGATTTTTAGTACTCTGAAGCATTTTCAAAGAAATGCAATGATACTACAAGTATTACTCAATGTACTTGGATAATGGTAATATGATGGTAAAAGTATAAGATGTATATTGAGTACTATGATAATACAGTACCATGATATTTGTTTGGTATTAGCATACTATGATATAGCATTAACAAAAAAAAAACCCCACCACCAATCACATGGTAATTCTGTGGTACTTTAAGACATATTCTAGAAAACCATAGTAAAACCATAGGTTTTATATACATTTCAAAGACTTTGCCAAAGTTTGTGCTATTGTTATGACGGCCGCTCAAGACGTCACTTGTTAGGAACGGATCTCGGAGAATGACGAGTCTTTCTTTCTCTTGCTGAGATGACGGGGGGGCACAAACATCCTTTGCGGTGTGCGGCTCATTAAATCTGCCTCTGGGTAATCCAATTGATCTGCAATTCGTTTTAAGTAGCATTAAATCAATGCGCACAGACATGAAAAGCCGGGCTCCTCGTTGACTTCAGTGAAGCTACCTGCAACACTTTGTAATATTGATAATACGCCACTCTCTCCATTTGAGCTTCCTTTTTTTCTCATGCAAATGATAGCTGTTTGTAACCGGGCCTGATCAGCGGGGTAAGAAAAGGGAGTTGAATGCCGCGGGGAATTGATTTAACTCTAGAACAATGCCAGGAAATGCTGCTGCTTTTCTCTAAGACTGCCTGTGTGCAGAGATAGTGTTTATCTTGAGTGTAATTCCAGCTTCTCCGCGTCTTTAGTAGAGGCCGGGAGCCTAAAGCAAGACAGATGCTGTAAATAAGGATTTCCACCTGACGTTTTACACACCACACATGCTAAGTGAAAGGACTTTACTGTCTAAACACAAGCGGAGAGGGGTAAGATGTGTCAGTGCACTGCAAACACTGTTCGTTTTAATAAGAATCATTGAATTTTCGATTTTGAAAACATCTGAAAATGCCAACACACTTATATAATGCATCTTTAATTAAAGTGAAGAAACTTGTTCATGGTTTTATCACCAACAGGGTGGATTACTGTAATGGACTCCTCACTGGGGCTTCCCAAAAAGACAGTCAGACAGTTGCAGCTCATCCAGAACGCTGCGGCCAGGATTCTGACCAGAACCAGAAAATCAGAGCACATCACACCTATCCTCAGGTCTTTACACTGGCTCCCAGTTACATTCAGAATAGATTTTAAAGTATTATTACTTGTCTATAAATCATTAAATTGACCTTAATACATTACAGATATGCTCACTGAATACAAACCTAACAGACCACTCAGATCTTTAGGATTATATAAACTAGAAATTCCAGGGGTTCAGTCAAAGCAGGGTGAATTGGACTTCAGCTAGTACGCCCCCTGCTGCTGGAATCAGCTTCCAGAAATGATCAGATGTGCTCCAACATTCACGTTCAAATCAAGACTGAAAACACATCTGTTTAGATGTGTCTTTACTTAATGAGCACTGTGCTACATAAGAGAGATTGCACTATTAATGTCTTTCTTTTCTTTTTTGATTATTTTATAACCTGTTTTAACACATTTTAATCTGTTTTAATCACTTTTATTATTTGTTTTTATTTTCTTAGACTTGTCTCTTTTATTCCTGTTTATGTAAAGCACTTTGAATTGCCACTTTGTATGAAATGTGCTATATAAGTAAACTTGCCTTGCCTTGTTTTAAAGCAACAACCCTTATTTTTAGCTACACCGGTGGCCATTAAGTGAACTGCAGCCAACAATTTATCAAAATTTTGCCGACAAGAGACTTAACATAATTCAATGCCTCAATATACTCTCTGTGAACCTCTTTTCAGTTCTATGCTTTAAAATAAAATAAAAAATGTTAGAAATAACTTTGCAGCAACATTTCAATAACAAACATTCAGTCACCCACACAAGTACGGCTTTCCACCCAAAAACCTTTTTCTTCTCAAAGAAATTACTTTAATCTAAAACAACATACCCATTTTTTTATTATATTAAACAAAAGAAAGGACAATTAATATGACTAGCTAACAGTAACACACCTAATAATTCTATAGCTTATTGACTATAAAGTAGCGGAAGGTCAACAAACAGGCAATAAACAAGTGCTTAATACATGAAATAACTCACATATAGTCGCTTTAGATAACAATAAAGAAAAGTCTAGCTGTTGAGTGTAATAAAATATACTCAATATAACTCAAGACTTGTTTCTCAAGTAAGCTAATCTTATTTTTAAAGTCACGAAATCAAATTAAATAGTCATTACATAAAGTTGCATGTTTTTTTCGTGTAGTTTTTTTTTTTTTTTACAGATGTAACCCCTTTAATTCACTATTTATATCACAAAGAAAGCAAACTAAATATTAAAATAAATTTTCTACATGACAGGTAAAATGAATTATGTCAAAGCCCATTTATCCAGGTCTAAAAATGGCACATACATTCATAATGTGGTCAGGGATAAGCAATAAATTATTAAACTGCAGCATTTTTCCTAAAATATGACGTGGAGGTTAAAGGGTATCAGATATAAGCTGTGCCACTAACATCCTAGTACTAATAATGCAATTAATATTCCCTAAATGCTGACATCTGTTGCATTACTATACATTGAAACACATTTGTAATGTTAAATGTTCAGCCTCATTAATAAAACATGCAGGAAAAAAGTCTTTCAAATGTCTACTGTGCATTAGCAAATCATTTTTGTTTATATTTTTGATATGAATACTTACAAATGCTTTCTTCGTGATTAAATTTATATGTCTTTAAATACAATTATGCGTAACAGCATCCTCAGTACACAACCCAAGTAAAAAGTGGCTCATCTTACCCCATTCACAACACCAACCGCATGGCGTCTGGGGGAAAAGTATTTGCATATTAATGCCATATAATACAAGAGGTTAAAGGTATAAACAAACAATGTAATTCCGCAATTAAAGCACTGCACCGAGTCGGGACATTACAATCCCACACTATTGACGAATCAAACTAAATAAAATTAGAAACGGATCGCAAAGGCAAGCTCCCAGTGTGATGCGCGGGCCTTCATCTGAATATTACAGCGTAATTAGGTCAGGCTGTTGAATTTTTAATGCTCTCTGAAATCATATTCGTGCTCGCTGTGTGTCAGGTAGAGCCCGGTGCCGACGATACATCATCATGCGGTGACACCAACATAATGGCCATCCCTTCAAATGTGTGACCTTTTCCAAGCGCACACAGCCCAGCGCGACATATCCAGCCCGCGAGCTTGGCAGGAACCCCCTCACGTGTCACACACACCGGAGGGAATGAATGCTCAATACTACGCCATGAAATAAGACAGTCCGGCCTTTCATTCATAAGTATTATAGACAACGCAAAGCGGTTTTACAGCGGCTGCATCTGGGTGGCGGAGCACTCCAAATCTTGATAGTTAAAGGGATAGTTCACCTTAAAAATTACGAAAAGTCCCCATTTACTCATCCTCAAGTGTTAGAAAGCTTTATGAGGTTAATTTTTTTTGGTTTGTTGTTGGATACAAACGAATAAATATTGAAGAATGTTGGAAAGCTGTAGTTAATGATAAGAAAGATTAAAAAAGGAGTTGGGAAATAACTAGAAAGTCAATGGCTGCTGGTTTGAAGTTGGACCACAAAGAAACCCTCTAGCATCCACAGAGCAAGACCACTCAGAACAGCTTAACCTCACGACAGGGCGTTCTTTAATTTGGGAAATTTTCTAGTTGACTTTTTTGCATGTATAATAAAAAAATTGCAATAAAAAAACAGCTAAATTTGTCATTAGTGAACAGGATAAAATAAAAATATAAAGTGGAAAAATATAAATTCCATGCAGTAATTGAGATATACAACCCTAAATCAGAAAAAGTTTGTTGGCAAACTGGCGATGCTCAACCCATCTTTGCTCCTAAAGGACTAGACCTTTCTTGGATGCTCCTTTTGTACCAAAGCATACCAAATTGACACCACCAAATCCATTCACTATTTAACCAATTTACCTGATTATTACCCCTAAACTGCTCCTGTCCCAACATTCGTCCAAACAACATTGCAGACAGACAGACAGACAGACAGACAGACAGACAGACAGACAGACAGACAGACAGACAGACAGACAGACAGACAGACAGACAGACAGACAGACAGACAGACAGACAGACAGACAGACAGACAGACAGACAGACAGACAGACAGACAGATAGATAGATAGATAGATAGATAGATAGATAGATAGATAGATAGATAGATAGATAGATAGATAGATAGATAGATAGATAGATAACCAGATCTGCACATTTTCCACGTCTCCTTAACCAAACACACCTGATTCAGATCATCAGCTCACTAGCAGAGACTGAAAAACCTGTAATGGGTTTAACAGACAATGGAGACATCCAAAACATGCAGTGTTGGTGGTCCTCCAGGAAAGTGGTTGAGAAACAGTATAGTAATGTGTGGGACTTATAATTAACATTTTTATTTTTCAATTTGAATTTTTTTTTTTTTTTTTTAACATTTAAAAATGTTCAAGGAATGGTTAATAAACTATATTTGAATGACTGACTGTGTTCATTAGAGTCCACTGTAATGTTTTTTAATACCATTAAACAGCATATTTTTTTTACTTTTACCTTTATTCTACACAACAGTTTCTGTTCTCCTAGAATGGCCTGTTGATTCCTGGTTCTTGGCTTTATTGTTTAGCTGCCCGGTGTGTTCTGACTGGCTAAATCCCTATATTCTTGTTAAGTCGTTACATATGGGATACTTTCTGGGTCAAATCTGCTACTCCTTTGAATTATGACCACAGTTTAGTCATATCACACATTAAAGTTAACTTCTTACCGAATCATGGTGTACACAACAGTCTCTGGACTTGCTCAATCACCAGCACCTATATTTGAACAATTTCTGGCCATCTGATATTAGGTATGGATACATATATTATGGTCATGATTTTAGAAAGTATTGCATCACTTTGTAAATGTTTATTAGTACCATTTGTTGAGAGTGTTCGGACCCGGAAGCTGCATCCCCTAACGTCAGATTTATTAAGCAGTGAATGCTGAAGAAAGCATAAACCAGGAGGTGGGGTTTATGCAAATTTGAGTGTTTGTGATGTCACAAACCCAGAAATACTGTAGCACTCCCTACTAACTGTAGAAAGAAAACATCTTCTGTTGTAGTTGTATTGAACTTTGAGCGTTGTAACTTTGCAGACTGTCAGTGACTCCTAATAATTTACTCAACTACTTTTAAATTCCTACTTCATGCTCTCATAATAAAAATGAATGAAACCAAACCATGGCCACACTCACAGATGCTTCAGTCTGGAATGGAGATGACCATCATAAAGCCAAAAAAGAGTGGCCTTTTTTACTAATAGCTCTCTGATGTGAACAGGTCAGAGGTCAACAGTGCCCACTTTCCTCACACTTTTAACCCCCTAACAGACTATAGAACAGACAAAGCATACAATTATCACCAGGTCAGATAGACCCGGTGCTATTAAAGCAGGAGGTGAGGATCAGGAGAGACACTCGGCTGTGTAAAAATCCTTCATTAGAGAGTGATAGCTCATCCCGGCCCAAACCTCACTCCTTGATCCCATAATTATCCAGAGATGGAAATGATCGCATCTGGAGTTTCCAAACTGACAACTCTATTTGCGCTGAAATAATCCTCTTTCTTGGCTCCTGATACCTGAGAATAATCTACCCAGTGAAGCGGGAAGACGCTACATTCCCTGCTCTGACGCCGCGGTTGGCTAATTTAGCCATCCTGCTTGGCTTTTTGAAGCATGCCGTATTCAAGCCGGAGCTCCTTGCTTAGCCTGCTATGCTGTCATTTAGGCCGGGATTGGAGGCTGACGGACTGCACGTGTGTTTGAGAGAATCTAGAGATTACAGGATCTGGCGATAAAGTGCATGGAGAGGTTATAAGTTCTTGATAGATGCGGTGTGAATCTGACCCCGCAATTCTTTGTAGTACCTGCTTAACACCTTCAACTGTACTTGGGCTTTTAGAAATGTGAATAATTCAGCCTTGAAGGTAGGAATCACGTGTCTGCGCAGGCCAACAACAATGTAATCTGCTAAGAAAAAGACTGAAGAAAGATAAGACAAAACAGAAATGAAATAACTTTTACTTTCAGGTGAATTGAAGAGAACAATAGACATAAAAAGTTAACAAATGCCATAAACTTGATATTTTCCTAGCAATATAAAGTGGATAAAAGTAAAAAAAAATAGATTCTATAATAATGCTTTTATAAGATGTCATCCTCTAATCATTTCAAATCCTTAACTAGAAATAAAAAGTTAAAAAATATACAAAAAAAAAAAAAAAACGGAGAAGAAAGATAAGACAAAAACTAACTTTTACTGGCAGATGAAATAAAGATAATCTCTCTTATGCACCTGACACTTTATTTAAACTCCATCTTACTCAATAAGGAAAATTAATGTTTACCATAATTGTACCACAATCATGTTGCACTGCTTGCCTCAACCGTAAATACCTCTTTTGCCCAATATTCAACCTTTAATATCCTCTCTTGCACAATCTCCTGCACAACATTGTTCTTGCTCATGTAAAAGTACTTGTATAGCCTGTCTTGTGTGTATAGTTAAGTATCTTATTGTATAGTATATGTTAGTTATGCATGGTTTTTTAATAGCTCTTATGTCCAGTGTTGTGGTTGTATTTACGATTAATTTATGTAGCAGTGTTGTCCTGCGAGACACAACATTTCGTTTCTCTGTATGTCACACACATGTAGAGAAATGACAATAAAGCTCTGATTGACTTGACTCAAAGGGAAAAATAGAGACAAAACGTTTACAAATGCAATATAAAGTGGATAAAAGCAAGCGGATTCTATAAAAATGCTTTTATAAGTCATCATCCCCTGATCATTTCAACTGTTTAACTAGAAATAATAATTTCATTTTCTTTTCGGCTTAGTCCCTTTATTAATCTGGGGTCGCCACAGCGGAATGAACCGCCAACTTATCCAGCACATGTTTTATGCAGTGGATGCCCTTTCAGCTGCAACCCATCACTGGGAAACATCCACAAACACTCATTCACACCCATATACTATGGACAATTTAGCTTACCCAATTCACCTACAGTTAAAGTCAGAATTATTAAACCCCCTGAATTATTAGCCCCCCCTGTTTATTTTTTGTCCCCAATTTCTTGCTGTGAGGCGATTGTGCTACCCACTGTGTCACCATGACGCCCTAACTAGAAATAATAAGATACAAAATTATACAAATAAAATATATATAATAAAAAATATAAATATTCAAAACATATAAAATTCAAATATAACTTTTAATTTCATAAGAAAATTCGAAAATACAGTTTTTAAAATGAATAAATTTGTCAAAAAATGTTGACAAATGCTTAACTAAGCTGACATATTTTGATAATTTATTGTTATTTGTATTATTATAAAATGTATTTATTTGATCAATTATTTCTTAGCAATAAAAACGTTAAAAAGGTTTCAAAATAAATAAATAAAAATAATTAAAAATAAATAATTAAATATTTTGAAATATTTTCAAAAAATATGTTCAAATGTAATTATAAACTCATTTAATTTCAGATGAAAATATTGGATAAATGAATAAAGGCAGTGTAGAATTTGGTTGTTCTCCCCATGTTGGGGTGGGTTTCCTCCGGGTGCTCCAGTTCCCCCCACAGTCCAAAGACATGCGCTATAGGTGAATTGAATAAACTAAATTGTGTATGTGTGTGTGTGTGAATTAGTGTGTATGGATGTTTCCCAATAATGGGTTGCAACTGGAAGGGTATCTGCTGCGTAAAACATATACTGGAATAGTTTGCGGTTCATTACGTTGTGGTGACCTCTAAAATAAAGTCTAAGCCGAAGAAAAATTAACGAATGTATGAGTAAAGGCAAAAACATGTCTGATAATGCTACAGTATCATACTGTATGTCAATATCCCTTCACAGCAGTACATATGATCAGTACACTTCAAAGATGTGCCTCTTAAACAAACTCCAGAACTACAGAATATATGCTAGTGCAAAAAAAATAAGAGAAAACGTGATTCACGCCGGCCAGAAAATGAATAGAAATTGCACCTTAAAACAGCATTAACAACTTATGAGGCCCATTCATTAAGCGGCCGGGTGTTAATCCATCACTGCGAGAGAACCATGAAGGACGTCCTCTTACAGGCCCTGGCAGGAATAATCACACGTTCCTCAAATTAAAATTCAGAGGAGGCTCCATGTATCAGAGAGGCCATGAGATAATAAAGGCAAAGCAGGTAATAATAAATAGAATGAGAGTCATAAATACCCCAGCGAGCGCCAGTACAGACTCGTGTTTGACAGTATCGAGACGGCGGGTAAATACGTGCTGTTTATACATTTGACCTGACACTTTCAATGAAGACGAGGAAGGAATGGCATGATGGGATGAAGAAAGACTGCTGAAGATTCCGTGTGACTATATATTGCGCACACATTACAAAGAAAAAAGCATGTGTTCTGTGAATCATCGTGCAGTTCACACACAAAAAGCACACATCTGTGAAGATACTCAACCTCAGGCAATCATATGTAGGCGATTTCTCCCTTCAGTGGAACATTAAATAAGATTTAGTTTTAAGCTGAAACTGTGGTGATTGGACGAAATGTAATTCAATGGATAGCAGGAGATAAATACACAAATACAGCCAAAACAAATTTAATTCAAGAGTTCCCATTTAGATATGCTTGGTGTTAATAGCAAGTTTGGCATGCTGTCCCAGGAGAGAACCCTGAGCTGGGAGATAATTGAGCGCAAGGCTCCTGCCAGGTCAATAAGCATATAAGGGGATCCGAGATCAGGTAGGTCTCGTGAGCTCCCCTTAGAAAAGGGAGGGAAAGGAGGAGATGGGGTAGAAGGGGGGATTCTTCCAAATTGAAGACAGAGCAGTAGGGAAAAACAATCCATTTAAGTAAGCTTGGATCACTCTGATTGGATTATTACTGATTACAGATGAGCAGCCAGCCGTGCTCAATCATATCACGTGCTCCTCTTGAATTTAGTTCATGAAACTTCACTTTGTGTGGTTCCAGATATTCCAAAAAACATGCAAATATGCAAAAAACTGAAAATTATTGACATTATTATTACTTTTAAAGGCAGCACAGTGGCTCAGTAGTTAGCACTGTCGCCTAACAGCAAGAAGGTCGCTGGTTCAAGTCCTGGCTGGGCCAGTTGGCATTTCTGTGTGGAGTTTGCATGTTCTCCCCGTGTTCACATGGGTTTCCTTTGGGTGCTCCGGTTTCCCCAACAGTCCAAAGACATGCGCTATAGGTGAATTGGATAAACTAAGTTGGCCGTAGTGTATGTGTGTGTGAATGTGAGTGTATAGGTTGTGGCTGGAAGGGCATCCACTGTGGCGACCCCTGATAAATAAGGGACTAAATTGAAAGAAAAACAGATTAATTAAATAGTTAACAGCAGAGATTTACAAATTATAAACTGAATCTAAATCACTTCCGGACAAGCCTGACAGTCAATCTGACTCGAAATGAGCACATTTACTGGAGCTTATGCATTTGGTAAATGCTTTTATCCAAAACAAATGACATTGCATCACACTATATACACATTTCCGAATTTAAAATCTGGAATCTAAACATGCTGAATATGAATCTGTGTTTGATAAGATTTAATTACTGAGAAAATCAGCTTTAAAGATTACCAAATAAAGTGCATAGCAATGCACATTAGTAAACAAAAACAATCTAAAAAACTGATATATTTACAGTAGGAAATTTATAAAATATCGTCATGGATCATTACTTAATATTCTAATGATTTTTGGCATAAAATATCAATAATTTTACTTAAAAAATGTATTTTGGCTATTGCAACTTAAAGGTCTTGTGAAGTGCTTTGAAATGTGCATTTTTATTTGATGTTGGATGTAATCTCAACTGAAACATGAAGAGAGGGTGGGACTTAGAGAAGCCCCTCCCCCTTAAAAAAAAACTGCCAATAACAAAACTGTGCTTGAGTGGTGGAGCTCAAGAGCATATAGCAATAACTTCTTTAAGGAGGCGGGATATGTCAGATACTAGAGAGCATTTGATTGGCCAGAAGATTTGATGAGAAACTGAAGTATGAGGTGACGTGAAAAAAAGTTGCAGATCTATTTAGGCGGAAGTGACAAATTGCAAGATTTCTTCTTAATGCGAATTTTGTCACTGTTTTGTAGCAGACTCACCTATAGATAAGACTAACATACTAATGCTTACATCTACAAAACTTGGTTTTAATTTTACAGAGACTTTAAGACTGGTATTGTTGTCCAGAGTAAGTCACATATTTTGATATCATGACGCTGCACTCTTCAGACAGCCATTACAACCCATGTTAATCAAAATCGACCAAGCGGGACTTTTCACACACATGATGTGTCTCTCAAGATGTTATTGTCTTGAACTTACTGAATGACAATCACCATAGCCCTTCTTTTCAAGCCTCACAGGTTAAGTAAAAATAAATAAACATATAATCACGGATCAGTGTGTTTCAAAGCTTCTTATAAAACAGATTCTGATAGGTCAACTCGCCATTCCTGCCACACTAAATACAGTACTTGAGTCACTTTTTAGTCTTTTGACCCACACTGTGAAAAATGCTGAGTTCAACACAATCAATTTGTGTTGGGTCAACATAAAGGAATTAAGTTAACTTTGTAGTTTTTACAAATTTAAAGTGGATTGAACATAAAACAATTAAGCAGTTTGAGTAAACAACAAACAACATTGTTTTTGAGGTCATTGGCTGCGTCCGAAACCGCATACTTCCATACTATACAGTACGCTTAAATCAGTATGCGAGCCGAGTAGTATGTCCGAATTCTTGGAATTCGAAAATTAGTATGCGAGAAGTACCCGGATGACTTACTACTTCCGGCGAGATTCTGAAGTGCGCATCCCATGGACGCTGCGCTATCCCATGATGCCCCGCGAGAGAATTTATGAATGGACGTGAAGCGACGTAACTGATGCAGGTAGGTCACGTAACCATGACAAAATGGTGGATGTAGTACGTCCGAATTCCTTTCATACTGCTCACATTCATACTGTATAGAACGTACTTTTCCAACGGCCGAGTAGTACGTTTAAATTCAAATGCAGTACCTACTGAATAGTAGGCGGTTTCGGACGCAGCCATTGTGTTCACTACAGTCTCAGGACTCTCAAATCCCAGACACCAGTATTTAAACCATTTAGAAATGATGGATCACTGTCTGATGAATCATAATTCGAGATCAGGCATGGACATAAACATTATAATCATCGTTGTCAAAAGTATTACAGCACAATGTGAGTCTATATTAGTGCTCTTTGTTGTCCATTTTATGGCATCTGATAGAGAAGTAGGACTCAGAAACTGACAAGCGATGTCAGACATAACAAGTGGATTTTAGGTATTGCACAAGTTCCCTAACCTCACTGCTTAATCGTTCACAGTTGGAGTCATCTGTGAAAGACCAGAAGTCATGTCTGCAGAGGTTTTGCTACTGAAAACTGACCTCTGCAATCTGGGCTCTCAGCAGGGTGTTTCAGTAACACGGATGAGCCGTGAAAGAGACTCACTGAGACCCTGTGTGTGTGTGTGCGTGTGGTGACAGTCTCCCTGGGCATCTTGGGTCACTAATAAGGAGATGTTTATGCAGAGTGTGTCAGAATCTCTGTCTCTTTCCCCTCTTTTCCTTCCCTTCTCTGTTTTCAATTATTTACAAATTTTTTTTTTGCGAAGTAGAGAGAGGAAGAGCGCGGGGGTGGGGTGGGGGGTGGGGGGGTTGATATGAAGAAATAAGTAGTCAAGCTTTTGGACGTTTCTGGATGCCGTGCTGCACTTTTCTCAGAAACATCATGCATATTTAAAGTTAATAAAGCCTATTCCTTACCTTTTATCCAGACTTTTTAATGTTGGGAGAGCAGGGAACATCAGAGTGCTGCTGGATGTGTCCTCAGGTTCAGTGTGATGGAGCAGACTTCGAAACACACACACACACACACATACCATCATTACACTAATGACATAAAAACAGCACCAAATAATATAGCGCTGCTTTTCAGAGTGGACCGGGGTGATAATAGGCATCATGTCTTAGCTTTGGTGTCTGTTAAGTTTTGTGGCGCTTTTAGGTTTTCATGCAGTATTTATGGAAGAGCAGATTGACAGAGAAGAAAAACATGAGCAACTTGTTAATGTTTCGAACTTGAAGATCAGAGCTGTGGCACAAAATATTTTTGTCACTCTCTTCGGTCTAAAAAAGCGTAACAATTAAAATAAAGACTTAGATCCATTCGTGCCAAAAAGTAATGGAATAGACATAAAAGATTTAAAGCCAGTGTACATAATTATAACTTAAACGAAACAAAACAAAACAAATAAACAATACAAAACAAAGAAAAAGACATAACACATAACAAAACACAACATAACACAAATCAATTTTTGTTTAAAATAAAAATTATATACACTTTCGCCTGGCGCCACATTATGGACCACCGCTAAGTGCGCGCGCACCTCGCAAAAAGGACAAGGTTTTTATACTCGATGCGTTTGCCATTGAGAAATTTTTTTAAAAGACAGTGGGTGGTCAAAAGAAATCGACCGTAAAATCAGATGAATAAACAGAGAAGTAGGACATTTCCGGAACTACATTATATCATTCAAGATTTTTTTACCAATTATTTTTAATGATTATAACGATTTTTATAAACATTCAAGATTTTTTTTTTTATCAAACTTTGATGCATCACTTGCTTTTGTTCATATCTCGGATAGTTCTACCTATTAAAGTTTATTAAAATATTACTGACAACAGAACATGGGGTATTCTACAAATATATTTCTTATTATGGCAAGAATAAAAGCAAAAAACAGTACACGTATTAAAAAATACTGACGTTTTTTTTTAGATTTAGCCCACTCCACAATTCACACATTACTGTCTGTCTAGTTTGTGTCCGTATATGCTAAAAAGGGCAATAATGGTCCAACATTCCTGATCATTATCACCAATAAAGCCTAGAAAAACAGGGCATCAGTATATTGTAACCTGATAGGTTCAAATATTCCTTTCTAGTTATCAAAAAAATTATTTCTTAATTCATTTTAGTTTTGTAGCTTTTAAATTGTTTTAAATTCATAATTGTAATACATACATCAGTGTAAAACTTGAATGAATGGTGGAAAAACATTTTCTGTAATTGTATATTAAAACCACCTGGATCTCCACTTTTGCCACACCTCTCTTTTTTGGCTTTAACAAACTTTTATCCCTCAAGTTTTTCTAAACATTTTTACAAAAACTTTCTTCCTTTCCCACTGCTGTTGCAATTTCTAGCCAAGAATTATTGGTCATCTGGCCGTAAAGATCTCTGTACAGGCTTACCAAAGTCTATTCAAAGTGATTCATATTCAACTCAAATGAAACGCGGCGCCGCACGAACTGTTCACTCAAGTCTCAAAAAGTTTTGTGCGCCCCACCAGCCGAAATCATGTTGCATGCACCCATAACGAACCTCCGCAAAAACCGCGATGATGTCACAATCGTCGCACGCACTCAAGCGAATGCATCAAGTATAAATCAGCCTTAGAGTGTATTTTATTCTAAATACAATGTAATACATTGAGAGTACTGTTTCTGCAAAGGAACTATTAAAATTATTAGAATTATAATTTTACCAATTTTAGGGGCCTGAATATGTTTTCAAATTTGACAATCCTATGCTAGCAGTGTTGTGTATGATTTGTCTTCACCTTGTGCGTATATCAGGTATAGTAGTAGGGAGTTTGACTGAGTTGGTCATAAATCAGGGCCAGCATAGCTGGATTCCGACAGGCTGCTATGGCTTTA
Source organism: Danio kyathit (assembly GCA_903798195.1). Classification (NCBI taxonomy): domain Eukaryota; kingdom Metazoa; phylum Chordata; class Actinopteri; order Cypriniformes; family Danionidae; genus Danio; species Danio kyathit. The sequence goes on along the minus strand of LR812522.1, from coordinate 9,542,343 downwards.
TCTGCTGAACAGCTTTCATCCTCTCCAGTACGTTTATGCATATCCGCTGGATATCCCACCTCCAGAGCGTCCAAAGCTCGGGCTCAAGGCCTCTCCAAATCCACGGTCCTCCCAGAGATCCCTTCCCTTCCAAGCTTAATTGATTCTGCTGGGGTGTCAAAAAAAATGAGAAATATATATCTCATCATTTATTTAGGAAAGCTTTGATATGGGTGATATTTAAAAAGGGTTAATATATATATAAGGCTTAACCTCGTGGGTGGTTTTAAAATTTCATGAACAACTATCTGAAATATAAAAAAGAAATAGTTTGCAATTTTTCTAAAATGTCGTTTTTTAGAAGCGTAACGTGATCGTGAACTGACTTACAAGTTACAGTGTGAATGCAAAGTAATGCAGTTAAAAAGTGCTTTAGAAGGGCAAACAAAAGTTTAAAGTCAGTATGTAATCCATTTTACTTTACTGCAACATTTTCTGAAAGAACAGAATAGGACATTTTATCCAGCAGGAAATGACTGAATCTGCACATCTGTATATCAACCCATGCATATACTGTTATCTACTAACTATCTATACTGTACATATTGTACCCATCCAACCATTTACCCATCTATTAACAGCACCTATGGTATATAACAATCCACCTCTCAATTTCGCATTTATCTAGCCATACATCTACTGTATCTATTCATCCACTCAAGCATTTACCTATCTATCCACCCATTCATCCCACATTTTATCCACCCATCCATGCATCAATCTAACATACAGTATATCTATTTACACATTCATCCTTACACCCATTAATCATAATCATCCAACCATTCATCCACTTACCCAAGCACTTACTAATATAATCATCTACCCATTCATTCATATCCCTATCAATCATTAATCTACTCATTCAATCCATCCATCCATCAATTTACCAATGCATTTGCCATATATCTATCTACCCATTCACCAATATACCTATCAATAGATTCATCTACTCATCCAAACTCTCTCTCTCTCTCTCTATCTATCTATCTCTCTATCTCTCTATCTATCTATCTATCTATCTATCTATCTATCTATCTATCTATCTATCTATCTATCTATCTATCTATCTATCTATCTATCTATCGTACAGTATATCTATTTACCCATTTATCCTTTTAGCTAATAATCAATTCATCTAATCATCCAACCTTTTATCATCCATCCATTCACTCAAGCATTTACTATTTCCCATTCACTTATATACCTATCAACTATTAATCTACTCATCCAAACATTTATCCATCCATCCATCCATTCATCTAACCATATATCCACCCATTTACCATATATCTATTCACCATTTACCAATATACCTATCAATCCATTAATCTACTCAAACCTTTTATCCATCCATCCATCCACCCATCCATCATATATCTATCTACCCATTCACCAATGTACCTATCAATCAATTAATCTACACATCCAACCTTTTATCCACCCACCCACCCATTCATCAATCCATCCATCCATTTACCCATCCATTTACCATATATCTATCTACCCAATCATTCATATACATATCGATTCATTAATCTACTCATCTAAACTTTTATCCATCCATCCATCCACCCACCCATCCAGCCATCCATCCATTTATCCATCCACCCGTCCATCCATCCATCCATCCATCCATCCATCCATCCATCCATCCATCTACCCACGCATTAACTATATATCTATCTACCCATTCATTCATATACTTTTCAATCTATTAATCTACTCATGCAACCTTTTGTCCACCCATCCATCATCTACCTTATCTTTCCAGTATCTATTCATTCATTCATATACTGATAAATCCATTCATTTACCCATCCAACGTTTTATACATCCATCCAACAGCCCATCTACTGTATCTACCCACCCATTATTCTATCTATACATCTATCTAGCAACTTATCTATCTACCAATCAACCATCTACAGTATCCATCCATTCATCCACCCACCCATGTACCCATCTACTAATCTTTTTATTATTATTATCTAAACACCAGCAGAGGTAATCTTTTTAGCTCTTGGTCTCAACTACCATTGATTTCAGACCTCAGACTCTCCGATCGGCCTTCAGTCTCCTGATGTAACGTGCTTGTAATCACGAGCACAGAAAGGGGAAAAGGAGATCGGAGGAAGGTGGAAGCACAGGGACAGCCTCGGCCCGAGATGCTGTGGAGAGTGAATGGGGAAAGGCAGCAGGCTTCAGCCCCCAGCATATTCATAAATCAGCTCTTTCAGGAGCTGTCAGCCACTCCATAATGAGGGTTATTATTCAGCTCGGGTGTCAAAGTTACTATCAAAGGACCGTCTCTGGAAGGCCCTCTCACTCTGCTCCTTGTTAAATAAACAGCGGCGTACACAAAATGGCAAACAAGACGTGGGTCAACCTGATACAGAGCGGGGCCACGCAGGCCTCTGGAGTAATTTACCCTCCGGGAATAGACGACTGGGGAGATGGATGATATCGGGCCTTTCAGAAAGATTAATGGAGAAAGAGGACAACAAAAAAGACGAAGTGGACGGAGATGTTGGATAGGTAGATGGAGGATAAGAAAAGATGGAATCACATCTTTCCAACCTGAAATGTTCAGAGCATCTGGACCCTCAGTTTTACCCCAATTATCTATTTGCGCATTTAAATGAAGCAATCCATCTTCAATTTGCATATGATGGAGAGGTACATCTCGCTAACATGAAGGTGTTAACAATATTGCTCTTCAGTACACTTGAACTCTAATATTTACTCCAATTACTATACGTGTTAACACATTTACACAATGCAACTAACTAGAAATTAGTAATAGATCCATAAAAACGACTACATGCCTATACTATACCATAAAATAAAGTTAAACGAATAAGCTATCAAAATTGCAGAGCTTCAACAACTGACAGCAAAATTCCCCACATCACTTGACCTCTCATTGATAACAGTCTAATATTAACCCTCTAAGAATATATGCTTTAAAAAATTCATTCTCTTTATTACTTTGTTAATATCAGACAGTGGCCTCGGAGCTGAGGGTAGTATTAATTTTGAATACTTGAAGGGGGCAGAGGAGACGAGGGGGCGAGAACTGAGCTGTATGGCAAATGAAAGGGCTAATCTCTGTTTAACATTAACAAGAGCTCCACACATCCAGAGAGGAGCAAGATTATAGCTCTCAACGTGGGACTCGCGGGTTATGGCTGCACTGAAATACTTGACTGAATATTAAAAACGGAACTGCGTTGATGCACAGTGGGTTATGGAAGAAACTTATTATAACATACATTTCATAATAACACTACCACTATTAAATATATGAAATAGTTCATTATGATGTTTTATATTTTTTTATAATGATGACTAAATAGTTTAATTATCTAGTGCTAGTTGAGCAAACTGATGAGAGTTTAACAGAACGTGTACAATATATTAAATGTACACTATATTAAATAATAATACGTGATAAATTATGAACAATTAATAATAATAATAATTTGCATTTAGCATATAGTAATATGATATAATACAATATAATATAATATAAAATAATATAATATAATTAAAAATAATATAAAATAATATACAGTAATATAATATAATATAAAATAATATAATATAATATAAAATAAAATAATATAATATAAAATAATATAAAATAATATAATATAAAATAATATAATATAATTTAAAATAATATAATATAATATAATATAAAATAATATAATATAATATAAAATAAAATAATATAATATAAAATAATATAATATAAAATAAAATAAAATAAAATAAAATAATATAATATAATATAATATAATATAATATAATATAAAATAATATAATATAATATAAAATAATATAATATAACATAAAATAATATAATATAATATAAAATAATATAATATAATATTATATAATATAAAATAATATAATATAAAATAAAATAATATAATATAATATAAAATAATATAACATAAAATAATATAATATAAAATAATATAATATAATATAATATAATATAATATAATATAATATAATATAATATATAATATAATATAATATAATATAATATTAGGATATCCAAATTATATTCACTATCGGGGTGTGCAGGTGTTATAAAATGAAAAAAAAAAAAAAGTTATTAGAAATAATTATAAAACATTATATAAATTACTATTAAAATTAAGTTAATATACTTTTTTCTCTGTTCTGAACCGAGAATTTAACTAAAAAACTGCTTAAAATATCAATTAAAAAAGCAAGAGGATGAAACAAATCATTCTTTATACACAGAGAAAGGCTTTATGATATGATTATATTTAGTTGACTTCTTGGGTGGTGAAATCAATTAAATCCCACATTGAGTAAATGAGAGGAAATCGCTGATAGTTGCAGGCCATTCCTCAAATTGTCATAATTACCACAGCCAGAGGGGTCACCACCAATGAGTCTGTTCAAGGACAAAAAAAAAAAAAGAGCAATTTCCCCAGAAGGAAGAGGAAGAGCTTTTTGTGTGCGAAGACGAGAGCAACTCCAAACAGCGAGTCGTCGTCAACGCGGGCATTGATTTTCATCTCACCTACCTGAAGGCAACAGATTAATCTTTTACATCTGTGAGTTTTAGACAGGCCTTCATGCTGTGCGAAAAATCACCAACGTACCCCGATACCAATTAATGATTTTGTCATTTCAGTGCCGGGACACTGTGTGTTTGTCAAAGTATCTCTGCCACGGTAATTTGCGCCATCTGTTCTGATACTAGTGAAGAAAGCTGAAGTATGCGATGCGTTTAAGCTCAATAATGTGTCATGTGACTGGTGGGCCCGTGTCTGGTGGACATGAAGAGAACATATGTTGTCTTCCAGCCCGCGGGCTGACATTGAAGATGAGAAAAGACAGTACTTCAAGGCAAATGCCGTCCCTGAAGAAAGCCTGCCAGAACCTATATGGCTCAGTGTATTGACAAATCTCTTGTGGACGCCGCAGACATGGAGGTTTACGGCACTAGTCCCTTTCAGTCCCCATTGCTGTGATGAGAAGGACTGAAGTCTTCAAAACAGGACTGTCCCAGAGTGACTTGGGGGGGAGGCAAGATGACACGCTGAATGACACTATGCGGGGCCAAAGGTAAAGCAGGTTTGAACTGAATTAAGCAGCTGAAGATTGTATAACCTTCACTATATCTAAATTTAATCCTGTTTAACTTGTTTATTACGCACCAGAGGTTTAATTGCAGTGCTGAGGTGAGACTTTGGCCTGAAAGATGGATGGTACAGAGATAGACTCCTGCCATTTGAGACTGCAAAATAGACCAGAACCACAGATGATGAATGACGACTCAGAACCTTCACTTTTCCCATAGGAAACCATCTTGTAGAAAAGATGACAACCAACCTTTACAGCTTTCTAACTCCTTATCTAGACTGACTCTTAAAAATCTTCCAAAAGGGGGCTTTTACAATGATGCAATTGAAGAAACATTTTAGATTCCCCAAAGAACCTTTCAGGGAGGAGTTCTTAAAGGACCATTGCTTTTTGGGGTGTGTTCATATGCAGAGTTCAATTTGTTGGTACAGACCCAAAAGGAAACATTTACATTACAGAAGCTAAAGCTTGAGGATCCAACCCATTTTATGTATACATTTAGATGTCTTTAGTTCATGTTCAATCATAGTTAGTCATAGTAGAGTTTGTTTGGAAGTAAATTATATCAAATTATCGGTTACATTAGATATCGGATTTCAGTGTCAGCCCAAAATTTACACATTGACGCATCTCTAGTTTGTTTAAATTAAACAAAACCTGTAACCAGGCACTGAAAAATCAATGTCAAAATAGTGATTTATAGGCCTATTTATCGGTCATCGGCTTACAAATATAGTTATCGGTTACTGGTATTAGCCAAAATTTCCATATCGGCGCATTCCTAGTTTGTTTCAATCAAACAAAACCTGTATTCAAGCTGTGAAAAATACATTTAGAAATTTAAATATATAGGCCTATTTATCGGTTACTGTGAAGTGAAGAGAAGTGAAATGAAGTGAAAATGTACAGGAACTGAAAGTGAGTAAATTGTATCAAATTATCGGTTATATATGTTTTACATTGAAGCATCCCTAGTCTGCTTTTATTAAACAAATCCTGTAATCAGACTGTGAAAATTCTTTTTTTTTTTTCATTTATAGGCCTATTTATCAGTTATCGGCTTCCAAATATAGAGTTATCGGTTAGTGGTACTAGCCAAAATTTCCATATCTTGCATTCCTAGTTTGTTTTAATTACACAAACCATATAATCAAGCTCTGAAAATTCATATACAGTAGAAATGTAAGTATATAGGCCTATTTATGGGTTATTAGCCTACAAATATTGACTTATCGGTTATTATATTAGCCAAAATTTCCATATTAGTGCATCCGTAGTTTGTTTTAATTGAACAAAATCTGTAATTAGGCTTTGAAAATTCATATAAATCTTTTTGGTTATAGGCCTATTTATCGGTTATTGGCTTCCAAATATAGAGTTATCGGTTACTGGTATTAGCCAAAGTTTCCATATTGGCTCATTTCTAATGAGTATTAATTAAACAAAACATGTAATCAAGCTCTGAAAAAGTCATATAAAAATTTTAATATATAGGCCTATTTATCGGTTATTGGCTTACAAATATAGACTTATCGGTTATCATATTAGCCAAAAGTTCCATATTAGTGCATCCCTAGTCCATTTTAATTAAACAAATCCAGCAAACAGGCTCTGAAAATGCATATTAAATTTTTATTATTATTTTTATTTTTATTTTTAATGTCCATATCGGTGCATTCCTAGTTTGTTTTAAATGAACAAAAGCTGTAATCAGGCACTGAAAAATTATATAAATATTTTTATTTATAGGCCTATTTATTGGTTATTGGTTTCCTAACATAAAGAGTTATCGGCTATTAAAATTAGCCAAAATTCTCCATATCGGTTCATCCCTATTTTGTTTTAATCAAACCAAACCTGTTCAGTATGATCACACCTTTAGTGGCAAGAACATTTTATAACTTTTTTTCCCACTGTAAAAAACCTTCTTACCATCAAAAGTCTCCATGAATGTTAAAGGCTCTTCAGGAAACCATAGATTTCAAGAATATTCACTTTCAGGAGTGTAGGTTAAACAGTAGAGCTTCTACACCAATCACTTTCATCAATTCTTCAATGGTGGCACAAGATAAATCAACATTTAGTGTCAAAACATCTCAGCGGACAGGCAAGACGAAAGGGAAACTGAGTATCGGGGGAAGTAAGACAAAAAATACCAAGTGGCACGTCTGCAAATTAGCTTTGACTGCTCAACAAGGAGCGTGTGTTGACAAGGGAGAGAGCTGATATGATTTGCTGACTCCAGCAAAGAGGGGGGAAGAGAGACAAAACAAATCTAATCATCCCTTCCCATCAAGAGGAAATCGCTGCCTTCTTTCCACAAAGACCCCCCTGGCTTAAATCAATTTCTAACAAACTTGATTCTGAGGCGGTAACGGGGGGAATCAACAGTACCTTTCAATTTAATTCAGTGCCACGCTCTGGGAGAGAGCAACTTTCATCCATCACAATCATACGCTGAGAGCACAGCTGTAACTCTAAACACACACACACACACGATCATACACAACACAAGAGCCGGCGGAGGGAAAACCCCTGTAAATACAGCTCAACACATGGGTTTACATGCTCAAAGCACTCAACAGTGGCAGGCTGAGCTGGGAATCGCTGGCTTTTCCTACAGAGTTCAGTTTTCTCATTTCAGAATTTATGCATTTATTTATTTTCAAATGAATCATTTAAATAAATCGAGAATGGTTGAGTGTTATTTAGTGAATCATTAATGAAAGATTAAAACAATTACAAGTTTGCAAATGAGACTAAAATAATGACCCAATGTTTATTTCATTCAATAAAATAACTTTCAAAGTATATTAAGGTAATTATGTTAATAGTTACTGAATTAAAATATAACCGGCTAGAGATTTTGGAAAAGATGTTAAGACTGTCAACTCTAGTCAGTTTTTATAACAGTATTTTGTAGGGTTCAGTTATAAGTAGGCCCACACAGAATCTGCGCGCGCAGAAATTCCACAGATTTTTAGCCCATCACTGAGTCTATGTATTTACTTGTGCAAAAGTGTGTACATTTATATTTATTCAGTTTTTAAATTTATTTCACTAATATTATTGTGATATAATAATAGTAATATTAAAAATGTTCATGATTTATTTACAACACAGTTTCAGTATTTCCTCTAGGATTTTTTCCAGCAGTGGCGGCAGGCTTTTTTTTTTTAAACAGATCTGCCAACTATTTTAAAGACAAATATTACACGCAGTATCAAGTCGAGATCGCATTCATGTAATACGAGCATGCGAATCTCTTTGCTTGCACGCCGATTTCCTCTGTTTGTGCACAAAACGTCTTGCACGCCCTCAAATATACTCTGCTCAAGTGCAGATCTTTATGTGCGCTGTCAAATAAACACTGCTGAAGTGCGATTTAGTGCGTTTTTGTGTGTTTTGCGACATTAATGCGTCCTGAAGTAAAGTGAAACGGCTATAAACTCCAGCAAGATAAAGTCATAGTATGCAGAGCCAATGACCTTTATCAATAAAGTATACTTATATGGAAACTGTGTTCATCTTAACTGAAAGCTACGCCGTGTTTGCTGGCCTCACGCATCACACAGCTGTCAGTCAGTCAGTCAGTCAGTCAGCATGTCACCTTAAAGAGTTGAACAAATAGCGCACAGCACTACGGTTACAGAAAAGTTTGCGCTGCTTAATTCACTTACCTTTCAATATGTTTTGGTGCGATTATAACCAGCTATAAAAAAAAAAACACGACTGAATGTTTTAAATGTGTTGTAATGTAGCCGTGGGGGGATGAATTTTGGTGTGGCGGCCCGCCACGGAAGAATGAATGTAGCGGAAACCTTGAGTTTGTAAAGTAATATTTTGTGTCTCTTAGTAGATCTACAGTATTATATGAGAGATTTGCTTTGTTTATACCAATTAAGTGGATAATTGAATTTGCACTGTGAACATTAACTAAAAGTTAAGAATGTATTATTTTTTGTTTCAAATATTAGGTTATTAGCAATGATAATCCTAAAAACATTCCAAAATTTTCAGCTGAAATAGCAAAAAATGTCCACAGATTCTGTCTGGCCCTATTTAGAACTTTCTCTATAAGAAGAAAAATTGTCTTGAATAACTCCTTCATTTATCATCACTCAGAACACGTTATGCCTAAAGTTTCCAATACACCTAAAATTGGGATTTAAATTTGAACTAGAATGACTAGATTTACATTTTAAGAAATTTGAAAAGACTTAACGTAGTCAAATTTCCTGGATACGTTCTCTTCAGTTTGTTTAGTCCTCTGATGTCGGACATTAACAATTAAACTGCGTAACAATTAAAGAGCAATAGTAACTAAAAGCATTTACAAATGCTCAGTTTAGATTGCATTTTTAAAAGCAAACTACAGTAAAAGTCTTGCCGAGCTCATGCAAACATCCACTATGATCAGCTGCATTCTAAGCTGCTTTTTATCCTCACCCTAATTTTAATTATGTGTATTTTGCTTTTGAAAGAAAAATGCACAGCACAAATTTAAAGTATAGTCATGTGACATTCACTAACTTTAGATGACCTTGCTGCTATTTCAAAAGCTGCACTTACACTGCAGATCTTGATGATGAATTTTCAGATTAGTTTGATGACCCGCTTACATCATCCTTTAAAAGTGACTTGTATGCGGTTGTCTGCATTTACACAGCACACGGCAAAGGTGCAATGACCAGGAATAAAAGAGCTGGTGCTGACTAACAGCTGATAATAAAAGAGCACTTTATTCTCCATTTCTGAATTTAATGTGATCGCAGAGTTTATTTTTTTTAATTCTTTTTGACAGGCTGTTTTACTATAGTTTATGACAGAAAAGTTGTCATTTTACCATCTTTTTTTAATCTAGGTTTTTTTTTTTTAAACCAGTAGGCATCTTAATGTAATGTCCATGGCGTGATTTATGCATGTGATGTATGCAATAGTTTTATATTAGTTTATATTGGTTACGTGGCAGATATTATGCTCTCTCTCTCTTGTTAACGTGCTTAAATACTTGTACTACATGACAATATAAAAAATTTTTTAGTCCTCGTGTATCATAGATATATACACTAGATATCGCATAGGGACCCTGAGCATGCGTCAATAGCGCCGCCACATTGGTACAGTGCTTCTAGGACAAACGTCATTCAACCGCACTAGTCAAGAGAGTGTGCCAATGTGAAGATGCTGGACTTTAGCGCTGTGTTTGCGTTGTAGTAACGAGCTAACAAAGAAAACAAAGCACAAAGGCATCACATTTTATAGGTAAGATTTTGTTTTTTTATGTTTTTGTATGTTATGAACTTTTGTGCTTAAAAAGTAATGTTATTGATGACAATACAGTCTCTTGCTGCATTCACCATAAGGCAAAGTAGCACCAGCTCGCACTAAATTCTAGACTTATGCTAGTTTTGTTGAATAAAATAAGCAAACTATGTTATGAAATATGACAAGAAGATGCTGCCGTGCTAGAAACTTGTATTATTGTCAGCTAAGTGAACGAGTCGTTCATAACGGAGATTCATTCACAAACGAATCGCTCCCTCCGTCAGAATGAGAAGTGAAAGCAGGAGACGGGGTGTGTTTCAGGACATGGATTAGATCAAATTAAACAGGGAAGGAGGATAATGCATTTCCATGCACACAAACACTCTTTTGTCAGGAATGCCCGTGCGGTCACATCCATCAATGTAGAAAAGTGATGTAAAATTATAATATTTCGTAATTGAAAAAAATATTTGCATACTGACCACCGGGGAAAACTCCCGATCATAGATATATGTGTATATGTGTATTTCTCTGGCTTTGGATGGCCACAGTCCTCCGCTTCACCTTGGTCCCGCATTCATTTCAAAGGAGCGCTACCCTGTACTAAAATGGCGGCTCTATTGACGCATTCGTTCTAATAGACAATAGCAGGGTAGGCGACATCTAATGTATATATCTATGCTCGTGTATGAGATTTGAGGATTAAAACTCTGCTGAAGTCTGTTCTGAAATGAAAGCGTTAGTGTTGACGTCATTCGCTATGGTTTTTAATGATGAACGACTCGCATTGACAGGTGAAAATCTGATCTACCTGCTTACGCTGCAGACACGAGGACATAGATCAGATTCTTATTGGATAAATTTCCATATATGAACAAGGCCTGGATCTGATTTGAGTAAATAGGAATCCATGTGAAGTCCATGGGCCATATCACATCTGTGCCACAAAAAAAAAAAAAAATCTGAATTGAGTCAAATGAACCGTGCAGTGTAAATGCAGCCAAAATCCTTAATATTTCAAAGCGAAGAAATAAAATAGCTTATTGAAGCCTATAAAAGTCACCTGTTCCTTCTCGAATAAATCAGGGGTGTAGTGAAGAATGCACTCTGTCAGATGCATGACGAATCCCAAAAGACAAGAAAGAGGAAGAAAAAAATATATATTCACAATTATTTTGGTTTATGACTTGCCTTCAAGAGTACTACATTGTACTACACTGTAGATCATCTTCTAACTGTTTTTGTAGTTAAACCATTGTAACCACAGTTAAAACGGACAGGTCAACCAAAAATGAAAGTGTACTCACTTCTTCATTGGTTCCAAACTTTTTACAAAAAAATAAGATATTTTAATCAAACTGCTAGACATTTACAGTACTTTCACAGTCTTTTTCTTAACATGGAAGTCAATAGTAAGCTGCACGCTGGCGCAGTGGGTAGCACGATCGCCTCACAGCAAGGTGGTCTCTGGTTCGAGCCTCAGCTGAGTCAGGAGTTTGCATGTTCTCTCTGTGTTCGCGTGGGTTTCCTCTGGGTGCTCCAGTTTTCCCCACAAGTCCTAAGACATGTGGGATAGGTGAATTGGGTAAGCTAAATTGTCTGTAGCGTATGTGTGTGTGACTGAGTGTGTATGGATGTTTCCCTGTGATGGGTTGCAGCTGGAAGGGCAACATATGCTGGATAAGTTGGCGCTTCATTCCACTGTGGCGACACCTGATGAATCGAGGGACTAAGCCGAATGGTTGGATGTCAATAACTATCAATTTTCAACATTCTTCAAAGTATCTTCTTTTGTGTTCAACTGAAGAAAGAAAGGCCTAATAGTTTGGAACCACTTAAGGACACAGTGAGTAATCAGTGAGTAAATGTTCACTTTTGGGTGAACTATCCCTTTAAGCCAGCGCTGCTAGCGGTGCCATTGAGAATGACTACATTCTTTCTTTGCGTGGCCGTAAGCATGTGCATTCACACACTCACAAAGAGTGTGTCTCAGGCCGGAGACTGGCAGGTGAACATGCCTGAGCAGAAGAAGATGATTTGCAGGAGGAAGCGAAGAGACCCTTCTGAATCGTTTCCCTTCCAACTCGACTCTGGCCACATCCTTCCCTCCCTCCACCCTCCCGCCGCCACTTCCTGTCATTAAGCCTCTCACCGCCTGTCCCTAAAATAATCCCAGCAGTTTTTTGTCAATCCGCTAATAATTCAATTTAGCAGGCCCGGCACAGAGCTCCGCCATTAGTTTTGAGGACGTGATTTAAGATTGATGACTTGTGCCCCTTGGGAGTCTGTTTCATGAGGTGCTGGGGGCGCCGCGGCCGAGGTGCGGAGGGAGAACAGGCATGGGAGTCGAGCGAATTAAACTTTGGAATTGATTTTCTTAAAATTTGAGTTGACTAATGTGACAAGTCGCAGCTGTGAACGGCGGAGCGCCGGGTTAAAAAACCCGCGGCCTGTCTCCTCCAGGCTTCTCACAGTGACACGGCAGCGAGAGAAAGAGAGAGAGAAAATGTGTGTTAGGAGGCCTCATGTGCGCGCACACACACAAACACATGCTGCCGCTCAGTCGTCAACCTGCTGTCACCGACACAAATTACAGCCAAGAGAGATAGAGAGAGAGATAGAGAGAGAGAGAAAGAAAGCAAAGAAGAGAGACAGACCTCACATCACCACAGCCTCAGAGTTGCAGGTACTGCAGGTAGTGCTGACAAGGGACAGGTCACTGCTGTGACATTGTTGAATAATTCAAGAAAAGAAAGAAGGAGCGAGGGGGGAAAGAGAGAGAGAGAGAGAGAGGAGTAGATAAGTCAATGACAAAAAGTATAGAACATGTATGGTTGGATACTCTCAGCTTGTCGTAACACTCTGCTGTGCCATCAAAAGCCACATATTGCAGTGTCTACAAGTTACATCACCGCGATACAATACTGCTGGTCTGGGAAGGCCACATCTGCTCTTATTTGCATCCACCTGCACTTCTGAGTGCAGATCACAGGCCTCTTGGACATCTCTTAGACATCTTGGACTCATCTCAAATTAAAGTTGACCCTTAAAGGTAGGCTCTTAAAGATATATCCACTGGTTTTATGTCAAGCAAGCCTGATTATTTATATAATAAAATAAATATTACAGTGTGTATTCATTCATTCATTCATTCATTTTCCTTTGGCTTAATCCCTTTATTTATCAGGGGTCGCCACAGACGAATGAACCGCCAACTTATCCAGCATGTTTTACAAAACGGGTGCCCTTCCAGCTGCAACCCAGTACACTTACACTACGACCAATTTAGTTTACCCAATTCACCTATAGCGCATGTCTTTGGACTGTGGGGGAATCCCATGCCAACACTGGTAGAACCAGCGACCTTCTGGCAGTGAGGCGACAGTGCTAACCATGAGCCACCCTGTCGCCTTATAAATGTGTATATTAAATATAAAAAATAATAATAAAATGTAAATATAAATAATAATAAAAATTAATTTAAAAATTATATTAAAAACATATATAGCTGCATAGAATTAGTATATTGCTTTTGACTACCTTTCATCATATATTAAAATTACACCTATATGTGAAATAATAATAATCATAATAAACACCTAATTATTGCTAGAGACTCAAATTTATTCAAAAATATCTAAAAATATTTTTAAAATAATAAAATTAGTCACTTAGCTTTGTGATGCGTTTCAGCACACTCAAACAATGAAGTAATAATTATTTAATACAGTATGAAGTGTACATATTTGAATGCTTATGTGTATAAAATGTAGAAAAAAACTACTTTGAAACAATATTACTATAGATTTTCCCAGTGATGGGTTGTGGCTGGAAGGGCATCCACTGAGTAAAACATATGCTGGATAAGTTGGCGGTTCATTCCGCTGTGGCGAACCCTGATTAATAAAAGGACTAAGCCGAAAATAAAATGAATGAATGAATTACTATAGATAGTTGTTCTGTCAACTTTTACTTTTTGATTGACGCCAAGCCATTCAGACAATTAAACCCACAGTTACGACTAATGTTTATTTGTTTTTGTTGTGAATTGTATGTTTTTTTTTTCATTGTCCTGCCTTCTTGTGTTGTTTTTTTTTTATCCCATAGGCTCCGATGTTAATATGGTCCAGGTTCTGATTGGCTGCTGCTCGCGGAGAGCTATAAAAACGGAACTTCCGACAGAGATCGTGGATCTCCTTTTCGTGGACTGTTGCTGGGAGTGGAGAGCTTCTGGATTCCCCTACCCCTCAGGCCGACGACCAAACTTTATTATCGTCTAAATGTCTAAGTATGCTTGGAACTTTTTGAGAGTTTGAGCTTGTAGGGATGGCCTGCCTATTTATTTTGATTACTTTTGACTTTATGTTCAGGGAGAAAGGTAAGCGTACTGTAGTTTTTATTTTTTTATTTTTTTTATTATCCACATTTTTTGTTTTGTTTTGTTCAGGTTATTTAATCTATTTACTTTGCAGATTCTTTTGTTTGTTATTTTGGTCAGTGCTGAAGAGATGCTCATTTCAATTGCTACTTTTATCTACAATAATGTTGCAATGTGCAGGTTGGACTCCAGCAGGGCTGCCCTTTGTCACCAATTCTGTTCATAATTTTTATGGACAAAATTTTAAAGTGCAGCCCTGGGCTGAAGGGGGTCCAGTTCGGCGACCAAAGGATTTCATCTTTGTTATTCGCAGAGGATGTTGTTCTGTTGGCTTCATCAAACATGGACCTTCAGCATGCACTGGGGCGGTTTGTTGCGAGTGTGACGCGGCTGGGATAAAAATCAGCACCTCCAAGTCCAAGCCCATGGTGCTCCACCGGAAAAAGTTGGTTTGCCATCTCCAGGTGGTTTGCCATCTCCAGGTTGGAAGAAAGTCCTTACCCCAGGTGGAAGAGTTCAAGTATCTTGGGGTTTTGTTCACGAGTGAAGGAAAGATGCAACGTGAGATTGACCGGCGGCTCGGTGCAGCTCCAGCAGTAATGTGGCCGATGCACCGGTTCGTTGTGGTAAAGAAGCAGCTGAGCTGAAAGGCCAAGCTCTTGATTTACCGGTCAATCTACATTCCTACTCTCATCTATGGTCATGAGATTTGGGTCATGATCGAAAGGACAAGATCTCGGATAAAAGTGGCCGAAATGAGTTTCCTTCGCAAGGTGGCAGGGTGCACCCTTATAGATAGGGTGAGGAGCTCTGAATAGAGCCGCTGCTCCTCCACATCGAGAGAAGTCAGCTGAGGTGGGTTGGGCATCTGTTTCGGATGCCTCCTGGACGCCTGCCTACGCCTACAGGACACGCTGGAGGGACTATGTCTCTCGTCTGGCCTGGGATAACCCAGAGTAGCTGGAGGAAGTGTCTGAGGAGAGGGAAGTCTGGAGTTCTCTCCTACGACTGCTGCCCCTGCGACCCGGCCCCGGATAAGCGGATAAAAAAATGAGATGAGATCTACAATAAATCTATTCAATTACTCTAAACTGAATGTCCATGTTTGATTGTCGACCGAAGGGGATCTTTTGCATAAGTTTTTTTTGTTTCCCTTGGGAAATCTACCAACCACAACCTTATTTCGTTTATTATGCCCATGTAGTGGTTTCCCCCTAGACTTGGGGCGTAATACCCACCAAACTACTGCATTTTACTGGTTTTGCCCAATATTTTTGTTTAAATCAACTATCACAAATACATCAATCAGTTCCAAATGTAGTTTTATTTCAGATCAGTTCACCTGTATATATTGGCCCTTTTAAACCCTCGTCATGAAACATAGCACATTTGTTCTGAAAAGCACCACCTACTAGACCAGCAAACAGACTGAATTATTTTCTTCATTAACGGCAGCGTGGCTGTAATTCCCCAATTACTGTGAGTCACAAAACGCTCCTGTATGATCCAATGGCGCAATTCAGCAATGGCTTAAAGAAGCAGTAAGCAAACAGAGGCGAGCGACGTGGCCCCTGATGAGTGAACGCTGGAATTGGTTTCACGCTCGAGCGCAGCCTTTAAGACAAAGTACCACAGGAGATAATTATAGTGTCAAGCATCCGCCAGGCCGGCCGCTGACGATTGGCCAATATTTAGCTTTAATTAAATCAAAGCACAAATGTAATTTCTCCTGAGTGATCTTTACACAGAAAGTCAACTTTAGAAAAACACAACAGAAGACTTCACGTCCCCTTTGAAGTTTGTTTTGTGACCAAACACATCAGCCGACGTGAGTGTGAATCCAGCAAACGGATGAAATAATGAACTTTTTGAAGTGTTCATTCACCTGAGAGGTTGAAGTGGTTTAGTCTGCTATTTTCAGAGTCTCTGATCTTTGGGGTCTGACCATTATATGAGACCTGCGCCTTATATTACATAACGTGACACATTGTAACATAAAATAAAATATGTAATGTGACGTAATATAATGTACTTACTCACTCCCAGTTTCATTTACAACGAAGTTGTATATTTAGCTGCACCATGTTGTTGGTTCGTAACATCTAATTTTTACGAGGTGGGTCGTTAGCCCAACGCTTAACCCCCAACCTGGAGGACCAGGACATACACACATACACTACGGACAATTTAGATTACCCAATTGCAAAGGGTATAGATGCATGCAAACTCCACACAGAAATACCAACTGACCCAGCAGGGGCGCCAACCAGCGACCTTCTTGCTGTGAGGCGACAGGGCTACCCACTGCGCCACCCTTAATATAATGTAAGATTATTAATTATTAATGATAGAGCATTAATAATATTCATTCATTCCTTCATTTTCCTTCGATTTAGTCCCTTATTTTTTAGGGGTCACCACAGCGGAATGAACCGCCAACTATTCCAGCATATGTTTTACGCAGCGGATGCCCTTCCAGCTGCAACCCATTACTGGAAAACACCCATAAACACTCACATTCACACACTACGGCCAATTTTGTTTACCCAACTCTTTTTTACAGCATGTCTTTGGACTGTGGGGGAATCCGGAGCAGCCGGAGGAAACCCACGCCAACATGGGTAGAACATGCAAACTACACACAGAAACGCCAACTGGCCCAGCCAGGACTCGAACCAATGACCTTCTTGCTGTGAGGCGACAGTGCTAACCATTGAGCCACCGTGTCGCCTGGTATTATGAAGTAACGTAATGTAACATACTATAATATTATATTAATATACAATAGTCAACAATTGAAGTGGATGAAAAAAGTTTAACGAGTGACAATAACGGGTGCTGTTCAACAGTTTTAGGACAACTTTGATGAAATGTTTTAAACCACTTCAAATGTTGACTACTGAATATGAATTATTAATGCATTAATGATAACTAATCATAATCAGCAGCACATTGAATGAGTGAAAGATCATGTGAGACTGACGACTTGAGTTCATTCATTCATTCATTTTCGGCTTAGTCCCTTTATTATTCTGGGGTCGCCACAGCGGAATGAATCGCCAACTTATCCAGCATATGTTTTACGCAGCGGATGCCCTTCCAGCTGCAACCCATCACTGGTAAATGACAACTGGAGTAAGGATGGTAAAAAAAAATCCACCACTGAATCACACTAAATTACACTTTTAATATTTAGAAAATAATAGTTTTAAATTGCAATAACATTTCAAAATATAATTTTTTAAAATATTTCGTGCGTTTAAAAAAAGCCTTTATGAAAATACTGCTTTAAAATGTATTAATACATTTTTTTTTTCAATCTTAAACTCCAAGTATGAGATGGCAAATGTAGCTAAATAATAAACACACACTAAAATGACATGGTTACGTAATTAATTATATTCAATATTAAACGTCATAAACATAAATCACAATATTAGGGCTGTGAATTTGTAATTTAAATCACAAATTTTTCTGTGATTCCCTTTGATTACAATGTATCAGCAAAAATTTAAATACCCATTGATTTCCTCAAAAAAAAAAAAAAGATAATAATAATAATAATAATAATACCGGGGTTGCACTTGCAATTAAAATAATTAAAGCTGTTTATAAAAAGATAAATGTGTTATTATTAACAATAGAGTTCCGCCAAATGCTTTTACATGAGTTGCAAAAATATGAGAAGCTCAAAATTGGGTTGTAGATTTAAAAAAAAAAGTTGAGATTCCCCTGCTGCAGAGAAAAGAAGTGCACTCTTACAGTAAAGCGACGAATTGGACCATAAAGTTGATGAACACACTTCAGCGCATCAACACGAGTTGCTGAGAAGGCATAAATACAGATACGTGCATATCTGCAGTAAGAGTATCCAAAAATAGACATCCTCAACAAAACTCTCACCAGAGACACCAGGAATATTTAAAACCTATTACTTTCAGCACCTGAGCTAAAAGTCGCGCTATTGATTTCATTTGCCGGCATCCAACAGAAAGGCCCGTTCTTCTCCCTGCCTGCTGTTTGGGAATATGGGAATGTTTGGCTATAATCATAGAGTGGACTATTGATCTTGCTATTTTAATATGTTGTGTGAGCAGCTCTGTTTGACTGCCTTTTTTCATTAGCCGAAGGAGCTCTCTGCCTTCAAGCCGGGGAATTAAAACTGCCTCTTTCTCTGTTTGGACTGCCGGATGAAGCCGGGCAAGAAAGGTCAATACAAAATTAATATGGGCATTAATATTCTTAATGCAAACCTGACGCGTGCAAAGTCTTAGTTTTGACTGAGGTCCGCACAAAGTTAGATATGATTCTCCTGAGGCGGCCTGAGGCGCAGAACACCTGCGAGCGGCGGCTGCGCATTAATTGCGACTGTCTTGTGCACATCATAAACTTGCAGCTGATGCTGATCAGAGCGCTTCGGCGATGACTGTGAATCTCCTTCATTTTAATTGATTGTAAAACAGCGGGGGGGAAAAAGTGCTTCAGCAGCGAAACCATTCGGAGGTTGCCTCTGTGTTAAGAGATTTAATTACATTTATAATATGAGAGGGGATTTGACTATGCAAATTCCTTTAAACTGAAGAGTGTTGTATGTAAACACGCCGGTCGATCGGCGCCCAGGAGGGGAGCGAAGGGATGATCTGTCTGAAAAAGAGACCCTACGCAGATGCTGAAGAAAAAGCATGATAAACATACCGGAGGCTTCCTGCTGGCATCTATACTTCTTAAATTAAGCTAATTATAATTACTATAGACTAACTCACCTAAAGCTTCTAAACTTTCAGCATTGCTAAATGGAGACAGACAGCTGCATTATGAAGCTGTTTTACTGATGGGAAATGATGAGTAACTACAGATTTTACTATCTATTATGCACATATCTAAAAAGAGAGACAATAGGTTTCAATTAAGAAAATCAAAAAAAGCCATTCCATCTATCCACGCCATTATTTATCCATCATCCCATCACTCTATCCATCCATCCACTCATACATCCATATATCCATCCATCCAATCATTGATCCACCCATCCATTACTCTAGCCATCTCATCTATCATCCCTCAACCTATTACTATTCATGCATCTACTCATATATCCATACATCCATCCAACCATCCATCAATACATCCATCATATATCCATCTATCCATCCAATCATAGATCCACCCATTCACCACTCCATCCATCTCATACATCTACTCATATATCCATCCATCCAATCATTGATCCACCAATCGATCACTATCCAACTCATATATCCACCTATCCCTCTATCCATCCACTCATATATCCATCTATCCCTCTATCCATCCACTCATATATCCATCCATCCCTCTATCCATCCACTCATATATCCATCTATCCCTCTATCCATCCACTCATATATCCATCTATCCCTCTATCCATCCACTCATATATCCATCCATCCCTCTATCCATCCACTCATATATCCATCCATCCCTCTTTCCATCCACTCCTATAGCCATCCATTAACTGTCACATATCAATCCATCAATCCATTTTTCTATCCATCTCATCTATCCATCCCTCCATCCATCCATCACTCTATCCATCAATCCATTGATACATCCACTCATATATCCATCCATCCATCCAATCATTGATTTACCCATCCACCACTCTATTATCTTATATATCCATCCATCCATCCATCCATCCATCCATCCATCCATCAATTCCATCCAACATCCATCCATCCACCATCTATCTATCTATCTATCTATCTATCTATCTATCTATCTATCTATCTATCTATCTATCTATCTATCTATCTATCTATCTATCTATCTATCTATCTATCTATCTATCTATCTATCTATCTATCTATCTATCTATCTATCTATCTATCTATCCATCCATCCATCCATCATTGATCCACCTATCCATCACAATCCAACTCATTTATCCACCCATCCCTCTATCCATCCACTTATATATCCATCCATCCACTCCTATAGCCATCCATTAACTGTCATGTATCCCTTCATCAACCATTTTTTCTAAATATCTCATCTATCCATCCCCCATCCATCCATCAATACACACACTCATATATCCATCCACTCAATCATAGATCCACCCATCCGCCACTCTATCAGCTCATAAATCCATCCATCCATCCACTCATATCCATCCAATCATTGATCCACTCATCCCTCTGTTCGTCCACTCATATATATCCATCCATCCACTACTATATCCATCCTTCCATCCATCACTCCATACATTCATTCATGCATCCACTCATATATCCATCCAGCCATCCAATCATAGATCCACCCAATCACTATATCCATCTCATCTGTCCATCCATCACACTATTCATCCATCCATCCATCCATCCAATCACAGATCCACCCATCTATCACTATATTCATCTCATCTATCCATCCAATCTTTGATTCACCTATCCATCTCATCTATCTATCCATCAACTCATATATCCATCCATCCACTCATTTATCCATCCATAATTCAATTAACACTTATATTTCTATCCATCCATCTATCCCTCCCTCACTATCCACCCATCCATCCATCCATCCATCCCCCACTTATTAGAGTTCTAATCTTAGGACTTTATCTAACAATAAAAACAGCACTAATATGTTTTCCATATACAGTATACTGGGGGCTGAGCTGAAGAATTCCCATCTGTGTAGATGTACCTGCTGTTATTTATGAGGGCTCTTGTTTAGGCATGCACACCACAGATGCTGGTAATTAATCCAGCGCGCAATTAGATATTGTTTCAATTCACAGCTGAGTGTAATTAACTTCTGGGGTCTTTTCTCTCCAAGCAAACTGGCACCGGCTTGACGCAAACAGTATAAGCGTGATTTCTAATCTCTAACTTAAGGCAAGAAGCGAAGAACTAACTTAATGTTTTCTTCCAGAAATAATCAATGTCCTTTGAAAGCGTTTGAAGCTGATTAGTTTACAGACTGTTTAATTGGCATGTTGTTTAGATCACAAGAGGACGGAGGTCACACTTGCAAGCAATCTGAAAGTGAGAAGATAGTAATCAAGCAACAAATCTACAGTAAGTAGAGATTGGGTGTACTTGTTTTTCTGAGAGTCAATTTTTCAGTGGTGCGTGTAGTTGATGTTTTCTATTCCCAGCATGAGGTTAAACTACAAATTGTTACCAGAAACTTCTGAACGGCTACACCATTTTCCAGCTAACATCAAAGCTCTATGAAAATTTAATAATAAGATTTGGGTAAGCTTGCTTTAATTTGGACATTCTTGCTTAGGTAGAAAGAAAATCTGGTCTTCTTACATCTTTAGCCTCTAACTTTCAGCTTTTGAGTAACTGGCTGCCTTCCACTAGACCTCCCTTTGGCTGGTGTTAATGGGGGCCGTTAAGGTCTTTCCAGAGTGTAGACATGAAGCAAAGCTCCATTTATGTTGCTTACGAGCATATCTCTGGGTTTTGAGGCGAGAGTTAGAAAACGGACCACCTTTTACTCTGGCTCTGCTGGGCCGTTCTGCCATATCTTTCACCAGGGTGATGCTTCACGGGTTCGTCTTGACCTTCCCACCATTTCCAGCCATCAATCTGAACCTAAGCCTGCTTTCTGCCTTTGTAGATGGGCACATCTTTTTAGACTAAATCCGCTCTCATTACGGTTCCTCTCAGCCGGTCAGTAAGAAGACCTCAGCTGAAAGTTGGGGAGGTAATTGAGCGGATCTTTCAGAGCCGAAACGAAGGCTGCCTGCCCGGCTCCTATTTGCCTAGATTCAGGATGTAGTGGCCATGGCTGGGCTGTCGGCTGGACTTGATCTGAGCGTTCACATCTGGACAGTGGGTTCGTCGCCTCATTATCAGCCAGTAGAACTGTCAGAAGTGGGGGAAAAACATGGTTGTAATGTAATCTGGTCACTGGACTTTTTCCTCCTCTTAATGACTGGCCTTCCTTGCGCTCCATGCCCTTCTGCTCTTCCTAGTCACGTCTTATAGACTCACACTGCGAGGAGAACGGGCTGATTGCATAATACGATATTGATCTTCACCCGCGGGCAAGTCCCATTATCACTGATAACCACGTAGGCGAGACAAACAATCTAAAATTAAGTAGAAAAAAAATAGAGGGGATTTCATTAATTTGCCGTGCAACCCTCTGAACATCTGTTAACTAGTTAGGCTTGGTTAATAAGCAAAATAATTAGGGTTCCGTCTTGTTTGATTCCCTCAGCTTCTCCTTCTGTATTCATATCTGGAGAGCAACGAGCGCCGCTACCCTCAGGCAGAGGAAGCAATAATATGAGCCCAGGAGAGCCATTCGCAGGCAGGGAGAGAGGAGGCATCCTGAGGAGGCTCTCCGGCTCTCCACCTGGGCGTCTGGGAGGCTAAACGGCGCAGATATCGCTTATTAAACCATCTGCCTCATGCTAATTAGATTATCGCAGATAAAGAGAAGGAGTTTTTCTTTGTACATTTTAATGAGATAATGTGTCAACCAATTGCACTGGGAAGATGGATGTAATTCGGGGACTCCGACTGCAGAAATTCAGGTGAAGGTGTGCGCAGGAACAGATGCAGGTTTGAGGGTGATTAATCGAGTGTATCCAAAAAAAAAACAGCTAAGGGGAATGAAAATAAAAACAGTAAACGTATTGAAGCTCTAAAATTCTTAATTTCTTAACTACTTACATGGCTGATCTTTACTCAAACTGACATTTTATTTGTTATCTGAAAGTGATGCAACAACAAATTTACATTGTTTACATCTGTAAATGTTGGCAACCTATTAATAGTACATGACAACAGCATTTTGGAGGTTCTGAAAATGCTAAATTATTGTTATCTTCATGTGAACTACAAATAATTACGCAAATACATGTGTTCAGCCTATATTTTAAAAGCACAAACAAGTTAAATAGAGAAAAATTACATAAAAATCACATAATTTGCACTAGAAATTAGATTTAAGAAAAGTAATTCAGGGATTGTTGATGACTTTAGGAATGGGGATAAAACCTCTGGGCTTTTTCTGTCCTATAATTATTAATACTAAATATAGCTCTATATTCTGACACTAAACAAGACCGGTATTGATTTAGTATTGTAGGATGGTAACAGGACAGACATAAAACACCTGGTCTAACAAGCACCTGGCTTTCCTCTTTTTTTGTGCCATACGTAGATAAATTTCAGCTTTAAAGAGGGAAAACTGAGAGCTCTGCTAACTAATGAAGCAGAGGCTATCGATTAGGGCCGTCACAAGAGGAAGGCATAAAAGTACACATTCAATAAGGGACTTCATACCCCGTCCAGCTAGTGTAAAGGTTAAGTGCTAAGGAATATTACAAGGATCAATATGTGACTGCAACTTCACATATAGCGGGCCACGTCTTCTCAACCTTCTCACAGAACAACTTGACGTACACAGAAATGAATGGTAGTCCAATGTTTGTGGAAAAGATAGGAAGCTCGCATTACATTGGAAAATCCAGTTCATCGCTCGCCAGTGGTTAGCGGCGTCCTGTAATAAAGCCTTCGCTGTCATCAACAACTCAGCAGTGTAAACTGGAGCTTATTAAAATTTAATAACCGTCACTTTGTCTCTGTTCACAATAAATAACAAACTCAATTTCCTCCCCGTTACAGCAGGAGAGGCTCCTTAAGCAAGACAAATGAATGGTTTGCAGCACAGACTAACAACATTAACTGGCTAATTAAACAACAATAGAGGATGCCGGGGCTCCTTGTGATAATTATGCAATGTAGTTTAATGAAAAGGTTAACTGTGCATGAGGAATACGATGTCTTTGTCTCAGCGCCAGACCATTTGGGGAGCAGAAAAAGGAAACACATTTTTCGGATTTTCCTCACTAAACAAAGCAAATGAAATGTGTTGCTTCTGTTTGGTGTTTATCCACACCAGACATTAGTATCCCAGACAGCACAAAGCTCAAATGAGGTGTGAGAGCATTCTCGAACTACTCAGTGATGAGCTGTTGTAGATTCCTGAATTATATATATATGTTTTACTATCAGTTAAAAGAGTAAAAGATGAGTCTAATATATGTTTATGAAATATAACTGTTAATCATATAAATAAAAATGTGATGGATGAATGACACAAAGGATGAATTAATGGTTAGAATGAAAGAATGAATGGTTGAAATGAAAGAATGATTGGATGGGGAAATCAATGGATAGACGAATGAACCGATGGAATAAACAAACAATGGAACAATGACAGATGTATGGACTGAATGATGAATTGGTTGACCAATCAAACAAATAGAAATGGACTGAGAGCAGGGTGGATGTAACAATTGAAAATGGATGGATGATAGATGGATTCATGTTTGATGAACGGATGAAGCAAACAAACCAATGATGGATGGAATAATGGATGGATGTATGGACTGATTGATATTAGGTTGAAGAAATGAACTATATAGTGATGAATGGAAAGATAAAAACCAACAAAGGATGGATGAAATATGAAAGAAAGATGAGTAGATGGAATGAATGAATGATGAAGAAACACTGGATTGGACAAACACATGGTGTATAAATGGAATAAATTAATGACACATGGTGTAAAGATAGAATAAATGAACAATAAATGTTTATACCGTAGATGGAATAAATGAACGTTGGATGGTGTATGGATGGATGGATGGATGGATAGATGGAATAAATGAGCGACGGACAGACAGATGGACTAAATGAACAACAAATGGATGGATGGATTGATGAATTGATGAATGGACTAAATGAACGATGGATGGATGGATGGATGGATGGATGGATGGATGGATGGATGGATGGATGGATGGATGGATGGATGGATGGATGGATGGATGGATGGATGGATGGATGGATGGATGGATGGATGGATGGATGGATGGATGGATGGATGGATGGATGGATGGATGGAATAAATGAACAACAAATGGATGGGTGGATAGAAGGATGGATGGATGGAATAAATGAAGAACAAATGGATGGATGGATGGATGGATGGATAGAATAAATGAACAACAAATGGATAGATGGATGGATGGATGGATGGAGTAAATTAACAACAAATGGATGGCTAGATGAATGGATAGAATAAATGAACAACAAATGGATGGATTGATGGAATAAATGAACAACAAATGGATGGATGGATGGATGGATGGATGGATGGATGGATGGAATAAATGAACAACAAATGAATGGATGGATGGAATAAATGAACAACAAATGGATAAATGGATGGATAGAATAAATGAACAACAAATGGATGGATGGATAGAATAAATGAACAACAAATGGATAGATTGATGGAATAAATGAACAGCAAATGGATGGATGGATAGAATAAATGAACAACAAATGGATGGATGGATAGAATAAATGAACAACAAATGGATGGATGGATAGAATAAATGAACAACAAATAGATGGATGGATAAAATAAATGAACAACAAATGTTTATATAGTAGATGGAATAAATGAATGTTGGATGGTGTATAGATGGAATAAATGAACGACGGATGGACGCATGGATAGATGGATGGATGGATGGATGGATGGATAGATGGAATAAATGAGCGACGGACGGACAGATGGAATAAATGAACAACAAATGGATGGATGGATGGATGGATGGATGGATGGATTGATGGATGGAATAAATGAACAACAAATGGATGGATGGATGGATGGATAAATGGATGGATTGATGGATGGAATAAATGAACAACAAATGGATGGATGGATGGATGGATGGATGGATAAATGGATGGATTGATGGATGGAATAAATGAACAACAAATGGATGGATGATGGATGGATAAATGGATGGATTGATGGATGGAATAAATGAACAACAAATGGATGGATGGATGGAATAAATGAACAACAAATGTATAGGTGGATGAATGGATGGATGGAATAAATGAACAACAAATGAATAGATGGATGGAATAAATGAACAACAAATGGATGGGTGGATAGATGGATGGATGGATGGAATAAATGAAGAACAAATGGATGGATGGATGGATGGATGGATAGAATAAATGAACAACAAATGGATAGATGGATGGATGGATGGATGGAGTAAATTAACAACAAATGGATGGCTAGATGAATGGATAGAATAAATGAACAACAAATGGATGGATTGATGGAATAAATGAACAACAAATGGATGGATGGATGGATGGATGGATGGATGGATGGATGGATGGAATAAATGAACAACAAATGAATGGATGGATGGAATAAATGAACAACAAATGGATGGATGGATGGATAGAATAAATGAACAACAAATGGATGGATGGATAGAATAAATGAACAACAAATGGATAGATGGATGGAATAAATGAACAACAAATGGATGGATGGATAGAATAAATGAACAACAAATGGATGGATGGATAGAATAAATGAACAACAAATGGATGGATGGATAGAATAAATGAACAACAAATGTTTATACAGTAGATGGAATAAATGAATGTTGGATGGTGTATAGATGGAATAAATGAACGACGGATGGACGCATGGATAGATGGATGGATGGATGGATAGATGGAATAAATGAGCGACGGACGGACAGATGGAATAAATGAACAACAAATGGATGGATGGATGGATGGATGGATGGATGGATGGATGGATGGATGGATGGATGGATGGATGGATGGATGGATGGATGGATGGATGGAATAAATGAACAACAAATGGATGGATGGATGGATGGATGGATAAATGGATGGATTGATGGATGGAATAAATGAACAACAAATGGATGGATGGATGGATGGATGGATGGATGGATAAATGGATGGATTGATGGATGGAATAAATGAACAACAAATGGATGGATGATGGATGGATAAATGGATGGATTGATGGATGGAATAAATGAACAACAAATGGATGGATGGATGGATGGAATAAATGAACAACAAATGTATAGGTGGATGAATGGATGGATGGAATAAATGAACAACAAATGAATAGATGGATGGAATAAATGAACAACAAACGGATGGATGGATAGAATAAATGAACAACAAATGGATGGATGGATAGAATAAATGAACAACAAATGAATGGATGGATCAATCAAATGAACAAACAAATAACGGAAGTATAGATGGATTGATTGATGGTCAATTAAACAAATCAATGATGGACAAAGAGCTGGATGGATAAATGGCTAGATGATGATAGATGGACTTATGCAAACAAATGATGGATGGATTGATATAAGATTGAACAAACTATAGATTGTTGATAGACAGATGGATGGGTTACATGGCCAAAAATAAAAGAAGAATGGATAGACGAAGTAAACCAGCAATGGATGTTTAAATAAAGAATGGAAGGATGAAACAAAAAAGGGTGTATAGATGGAATGAATGAACAATGGATGGATGGATGGATGGATGGATCAAAGTCATAATATATGGTTGAATAAATGATGGTTTTCAGTGACATACAGATGGATCAAGCATTTGAATGAACAAACTGTGAAGAATGGATGGATTGAACAAAATATGGATGTATGGACAATCAATTAAATGAATGAAGGATGGATGGATGGATGGTATGAAAGGTTAATGGATGGTCAAACAAAACTAAACCTATAAATGGAACAAACTGATGAATGGAATGAACAAACAAAATACGCATGAATACGTATGGATGAATTTTCACTATACATCACTTCGCTATTTATTTGAAAAGCAACACTTGTTTCCACATGCTATAGTTGTACACATTGAGACTCTACTGATGGTCTTAATATAGAGTTGTGATCTTCAATGTTTCTTCCTAAGACTGGTGAGGTGACTCACTGAGAGCTTTCCTCCACTGGCCAGCTCTCACTGAACGCTCTGAAAATGTAATTACAGCCCCTGCTGAGAGGTATGGATAGCCATTTCAGTCAGCCACATTTCCATAAGCTAAGCCTTTAAATATTCCATTAATTGATAATGTAAATGCCCTTGAGAGGCAGACTTTAAGCTGGTAAATCACTACTGGGGCCTCTTTTCAGTGCAACACTACCATCTCAGAGACAAAAGCTCTTCTAAAACTATCCAACAGAGCTCTGATGACCCTCTCCTGCTTCTACATCCACACAACAAGTTGATTTTTACACATATAGTCTAGCACATTACCTATAGATTCAATGTGAATTATTGATGGAGAATATACTGTAAAAAACATTTACGGTAAAATAAACGGCATATGTAGTTGCAAAAAGTTTACAGTGGTCTAATTTTTTTGTAACATTGCATGCTATGACATTGTCTTGATTTTTACTACAAAGATGCCATTTTCGCGCGTAAGTAACATAGTCAACAATGTAAACAACAGGTTTCCAGAAGAAACAGTGACATTCAACACTACTGTGTGGGTGGACTAAATGTGTTCGATGGGATGTTGCTCTGTTGACTCTTACCTTTCAAAATAAACCCTAATGTACAGCAATGAATGCGCGTGTGTTGTTATTATGATGATATGTACTCCATATCTAATAAGCGTTTTCTGTACAACTTACACACACTCAGCAAACACATTCTTTATAAGCTTCCCATTGAAAAACAACTAGCTGCAATGGCTGCTTGAGTGTTGTGGCTTTAGACTGATGTATAGTTTGTCAAGATTACTCGTGTTCTTTTTGATGTAATCTATTCATTATCATGTGCAAAAACAGCGCCCCAGTGCATCCACGTCCTGACACTGGCTAAGAGGTTTTAAAATATGGTAGAAACGATTAAAAATATAATAATAAAAAACAACCATAGGCATGTGGTGATGACAAAGTCACATAATGAACCAATGAACAATCATAAAACTTTTCCTACAAGCGGAGAAACATACTAAAAGAAGATAGAAACTAGCTATGTTTCCATCCACCCATTTTTATGTGCATTTTTGATATGCGTATTTAAAAAAACGGTTGATGGAAACGGCAAGATGCGCATACATTTTGAAAATGCGCATAAAAAAACATATGCGTATAACTGAGTAGGATAAACTTTTTATTCGATAAGAAAAGATTCCCATAAACTACGATGGAAAAACTTACCGAACAAATAAACAGTGTGCGCAAAGTATAAATCAAGTATGCACGTTAAAAAAAGACGTGAGATTCAAGAGATTTTGTTATAAGAGATCATGTGAGTGTGAATTCATGTGTGTGTGAAATCAGCAGGCTGAGCACATTGTAAAACATCTGAAACATTTTACAATGTTGTTTTGGTCATTCTAAAACACCTTAACCATTTCAGTATTAGTGTTATTATATTATTAACGACCTCCAGAACTGTCAAGAGCATCTCACGTCTTCAAACATCACCACGCCTTCATTGCGAGTCGGCATCGTTTTCTGAGGGGCAAGTCATTTATTAAATAAGTAAAAGATTCACACAGCTTCTCCTACCGGAGTAAATTTAGTTTTTTACTTTTGATATTTGCTGCCAGATAATTAGGAAGTGACGATTTTGTTCTCTTTGACTCGTTGGATGGAAACGCTGCTTTATTCACACGTCTTTTATGCGATATTAGAGAGCATGCATCTAATTCCTGTGAAACTCCAGGGACAGACGAGTCTTCGTTGACTTCCAGAGTTCTCCAGCCTCCGGCGCCTAGACTGCAGCTCTGCACAAGACGTTTAGCCATATAAATGGTCGAGCCCAACTGAGCCTGGTTTCTCTCGAGGTTTTTATCTTTCACTTTTTCCAATTGGTGAAGTTTTTTCCTCGCCGCTGTCGCCACTGGCTTGCATGGTTCGGGACTTAGAGCTGCGCATCGATGGATTTGCTCTTCAGTGTTTGGACTCTCAGCAGTGAATATTAAATCACACTGAACTGAACTACACTGAACTGAACTTAAACTCTGAAAACTGCACTGACACTTTCAATTAACTATAATCTTCTATGTGAAGCTGCTTTGACACAATCCACATTGTAAAAGCGCTATACAAATAAAGATGAACTGAATTCCATTTTTGCGCATACAATTAATTTGCATCTTTGGATGGAAACATAGCTAGTGTTGTTCACACAAATGCCAAACACTATTAAGGTATGGATGGATGGATGGATGGATGGATGGATGGATGGATGGATGGATGGATGGATGGATGGATGGATGGATGGATGGATGGATGAAGAAAAAATGGATGGGTGGATAGATGGATGGATGGGTGGAATAAATGAAGAACAAATGGATGGATGGATGGATGGATGGATGGATAGAATAAATGAACAACAAATGGATAGATGGATGGATGGATAGAATAAATGAACAACTAATGGATGATGGATGGATGGATGGATGGGTGGATGGATGGATGGATGGATGGATGGATGGATGGAATAAATGAACAACAAATGGATGGCTAGATGGATGGATAGAATAAATGAACAACAAATGGATGGATTGATGGAATAAATGAACAACAAATGGATGGATGGATGGATGGATGGATGGAATAAATGAACAACAAATGAATGGATGGATGGAATAAATGAACAACAAATCTTCTATGTGAAGCTGCTTTGACACAATCCACATTGTAAAAGCGCTATACAAATAAAGATGAACTGAATTCCATTTTTGCGCATACAATTAATTCGCATCTTTGGATGGAAACATAGCTAGTGTTGTTCACACAAATGCCAAACACTATTAAGGTAACACATAACATCAAAGTAATGCAATAAACATCATTTATCAAAATTAGATGTTACATAACGCTCTAATGTACATAACTGATGAGAAATAACTATACTGTAGTAATGTCAATTACTAGAAAAGTTAATGATAATATTTAGATTAATAATATATGATAACAAAACCTACTGTGAACCAGGATACAGATTTTTACTGTAGCATTTTCACAGATTTTCAAACACAGCCATGTTTTACAGTGTATTTATGGTACTATAAGCAGTAAACTTGGTTTTAAAGGGTTTTATTTTCTCAAACAAAAACCGTCTATTGTCACTTTAGTTTTGCGTACCATTCTACAGAACAGCTTTTTTTGGGAAGGCTTTTTAAAAATCTGAGACACAGAGCAAAGTGAGCATTACAAACGTTTATCATCCAGATATGAGCATCACAGCTTAATGTGACTGGAGCATCCAAAGCTTTTTATAATGCTCTGAAAAAAATGAGAGGAAAAAGATGAATATATGCCCAGTATAATTTAAAACCTAGCAAACTGGACTGCTTAGAAATGCGCGTGTGCATATTCCAACCACAGAGTGTTTATTAATTGAAATAAAAACCCTCTGGAGAAGTCAAAAACAACCACGGGATCAATAATGTATGGCTGTGCATTGTGCACACGATGCGGCGGTTAATTATTCAGTAAACGAACTGACATACAAGTCCATTAGTGTTTTTTAAACACAAAATTACTGTGCAGAAGAGCGGCTTGCTTTCATTTTTTCATGGCTTGCGAGCCTAAAGAATTCATGATAGAAAAATATTTATCTCGTTTTAAAAGGCGGAGGATGCAAATCTCCGATGATGAACCATAATGGATGATGTCTTTTCAAAAATAAATGCGCTGTTAGGAACATTCCCACTGCAGCCGTTTGAGAGGCTTTTGTCATGAATTTGTGATGAACTGTTGGTTGACAAATAGAAAAACATGAATATTGTAGGCATTTACACCGATTTACTTACAAGTTGACACATTTAATATGCTCACTAAAAGCTAACAGGTCTAAATGACTTTTCCTGGTGCTGAGTGCAGAGATGCATTTTGTATGCAGGAGTGATTTTGCAAACAGTCTCGTTAAGAGATGCATGTCTGCGCTTGTTTAACAGCATCTGTGCATAAAAATGACAGTAAAAAGCAGAATATCACCTTGTTCACACACTAGAACGCCTTATGCACATACAGCAACAAAAAACTGCCACCATTTACAAAAAATACTTCAATAACTGTCAACTGATTAAATAAATGGAATAAATAATACACTGATTAATCACTCTTGTGTTACCCCTTTGGTGTCCATATGAAATTAATTTAAGTGAAAGCTAAAATCCAAAATATATGTGAAGTAATCGTCATTCTTGTTGACGAAATGATTGTCTTTTCACGTTGACAACACATTGTTGATCATGTTTTATAGTGCTTTTCAAGAGTTCAAACTCGGCTATTCATGATAGTATTTGCAGGTTTGGCATGCTGTCCTGGGAGAGAACCCTGAGTTCTGAGATACTTAAGCCCAGGGCTCCCGCATGGTCGTACAGCATAGAAGGGGGTCTGAGACCAGGTAGGTTTCGAGAGCGCCCGCTGGTAAAGGAGGAAAGGGGTAGATGGAGTGGATGGGGGAATTCTTCAAAACGAAGATGAGGGAAGACAAACCGGGCTATTTATTGAAGGCTTGGATTCACTTGATTGTTTTATCAATGATTGTTTATGTGGGACCAGCCTCGATCAATCATAGCATGTGATCCTCTCGACATTTGATCATTTATCAGGTTAAAATGATCATTATCCAAACCAGTTTAAGAAACTTTGGGACCCATTTAGGAAATATATCCAAGAACATGTTTTATTGTCAAATATAGACCAAGTCCTTGCTCCAGCAAACTGATTCTTTTTCTTTTCTAAATGCGTCCTTTTTATTTGTTGGTATGTGTTGTTGTTTTGTTTTGTTTCGTTTCCTTTCTCATTGTATACGCTTAAGTTGATACTGTCTATACGTTTTGAAATATATTTTTTTTTTCTTTTTTCTTTCTTTTCTTTTTTTACTGTAATTTGCCATAAAAGTAATAAATTAAAAAAAAAAAAAAAAAAAAGATCATTATCCCTTGAGCAATTAAGTTTTTAAATTCCTCCTCTCTTAGTAGCTGTTAAAGTCTAGTATACAGGATATCTAACTAACTAACTAACTAACTAACTAACTAACTAACTAACTAACTAACTAACTAAATAACTAAATAACTAACTAACTAACTAACTAACTAACTAACTAACTAACTAACTAACTAATATCTGCATAATAATTGCCCATTTAACAAATTTACATAAACTTAAGCAACATATTCTTACCCATACTTATTAAAATGAATAAAAAAGTCAGTACTGTACAATTTTCTTATACAATACAATTGTTAAACATGTTTAAGGCAGAGTGAATGTAAATGTTTACTAGAATCCCATCCCTACATTCATCAGCCAATACTAATACTCATTTTATCTGCTGTAACCTTCAGAATTTTTATCTGTAATCCTCATTTGAGCTCCAAAATTGCTGTCCTCTAAATTTGATCACTGTTTACCACATAATAAAGTTTTTTATTATTATTAAGTATTAGCATTATGCATTTCTTTCCCTACATTCATCACCCAATACTAATACTCATTTTAACTGCTGTAACCTTCAGAATTTTTAGCTGTGATTTTCCTTTGTGCTCCAAAATTGCTGTCCTCTAAATTTGATCACTGTTTACCACATAATAAAGAGTGTTTGTTGAAGTGCTTTGGTTATTTTGCATAGTAAAGCCGCAACTAAAATACCATTACATTTTGAATGATGCAATCAATCTGTGTATAGTATATGACCACACCAAAGACTATAGAATACACAAGACATGTCACTCGTATGCATTTGAATGGGGAAAAGTGTAACTGTCAATATGGCGAATGAAGCCCCGCCTTCTAGTACAGGAGCCAATCAGTAATCGCTATATGGTGAATAAAGCCTGCCTTCTAGTACAGTAGCCAATCAGCGATCGCAATAGAATGACAATTCTCCGGGGGAGGGGCTCGGACCAGACGTAAGTTTTTGCAGATTTTGTGTAATACAAACATTTAGAAATGAAACTAAATAGACAAATAAATAGGCTATTCATAAAATATAATGTAATCGTAAGCTTGGCAAGTAGTTTTGAAGAATTTGATGTTTCCCCATTCAAACAGAATGCTCTAGCATACTGCTCGAGAGGCGGTTCAAAGATAGCCGCCAAGTGAAATGACTCCCCTTAAAGGGACTCTGACCACACCCACACTCACACCCAATACATATATATTGTGTATATTTATCCAATAATGTGTTATTAATTTATTTTTAATACTAAATATTAGGGAATGCTCCGATCAATCAGCCAGAAATCCATATCGGCTGATAATCACATTTCATGACTCAATCGGTAGTCACTAAACTGGCCGATCTCATGAACCGATCGCAAGTGCTTATGTTTATGAGTTTACAAGCAGAGGAAGACGCACGAGTGCACCCATATATTATACATTAGCAGCTACAACATGTGAGGAGGTAAATTATGTGTGGGTGCGTGAGAAAATGGGAAAATGTGCTTTATGCAATGTACCGGCCGATCACCAAGACAAGGAATCAGTACTCTGTATCGGCTGCAAAAATTCAGATTGGAGCATCCCTACTAAATATGTACAGTATATAATAATCAACATTTGAAGTGAATCCAAAAAGTTTTTCAAAAGAGACAAGAATGAGTGTTGTGAATGGTTTCACTTTCAACTTTGATTAAAGATGATGATCCACTTCGAATGTTATATCTTCAGATCTTATTATATTGCCCAAAAGACATCCATTTGTTACTAGCAAACACAGAGTCCTTTGATCATGTGATAGCTGTGTATATACATTAATGATTGATTTCCCACACACCCCTGGAGGTATGCTTAAAATACTCCATCTTTCCATCGCCTCGTCTAACCCACAAACATGTCGCCTCGTTACGCAAACTGACAGGAGTCAAAAGAAAAAAAGGCGAGACGGTAAACAGCTACACGAGTGCGGGAGCGAGCGTTGCTTTCAGAAGATCACACAGCTGAAATTGCACCTGACATTTCAAAAGACGAAAAAAGTTACGCGTGCGCACGCTCCGCTGACAGAGTTTCTCCCCCGTTGCCCTCTCTGGGGTGTTTCTTTATTAATGAGCAGCACACATAAAACGCAACAGTATGACTGAGGGTGTCACTCATCAAAAAAAACCTCCATTCACAGCCTTCTCCTCGCATGAAGAAGTGCCTTTTTTTTTATTACAAGGACCAGAGACAATCGCTGATTGCCCGGTCTTTCAGATGACCAGACCTTCAAGCCTTATTTTTTCAGACACCGTATTAATATTGTATGCAAAGCGAAGCTAGTTTTTGCCAGCACAGGGAAGGAGTATAGGAGCTGTGGATATAGAGAAGAGTTCTCCCTCAAAGAAAGTGGATATATTACTCTATGGATATATATGTGTGTGTTTTTATGTGTGTGCAGGGAAAAGTGAAATGCTTGAGTGAGTGACACTTTTTTTATACCCAACTGTTATTTTATTCCGCTAACGCAAGATGTCAACCTCCGGATGTTGATTTTTTTCGCCCTGCTCAATATGTGAATTCACTAATTTCTTTTCCTTGCAAGAAAACCTTCCGAAAAAGGATCACACTCTGCCTTTAATTGTGTGTATAATCAAAGAAGTGGAGCACGACAGAAGTTTTGGTGTGCACAGCAGAGGCGGCCCCTGTTTCTCATAGCTGTGGGGCTAATAGGGTGTGCAGGGTGCTGGGGGGGAGGGTGCGAGTCTGGCAGGGACAGGTTTGATGTGGAGCTGTCACTGATGGAGAAGGTAGCTGAGCATGTCCAAAACACCAAACACAGACCTCTGCTCCTCCTCTGCTCCACAAAAACAGAATACAGGAACACAGTTGTTTGAATAATAAATACTTGTGGCACTCGAGTGGCAGGGTGCCTGCAGAGACGCGCGCCCAGAAAACGATGTTGATGTGTGGGGAAAGCCGGCGCCCGACATATGTTGCCATGAATAAGGTATACTGGAGACATCAATGCGGCTTCCGGATTTTCAGGTTGCAGGAGTTTCTCTCTGGCGTAAATTGACACATCCTGAGAGGGAATAAACTTTCGGAGGAAAGCAGCGTCCTTCGGAGAGAGAGAGAAAAAAATTGGCACAATTCATTTTCCCCCCGAGTTGCTGACCAAGTGTGTGCAACTTTCTCTGCCGGTTTCCTTGGGCGATGAGATCTTGTTACCTCTTTAAAAACCCAACTGGAAAAAGAAAAACAGTCTCTAGCTGGTCATTAGCTGGACTCTGCTAGCGATATGGCTGAGGTGACCTGCTGGACCACTGGATATTAAAATTCTAGCAGATCGGGATGGACTGATCATTGGTTTCATGTTAGGGGTAATAAGCAAGTAAGGGCTGCAAATTCCATGCTTTTTGATCCAAATCAATTAAAATTGATAGTAATTTAAAAAAAAAATAACAATAAATCTGGCTTTGGAAACTTGATTTTCCCTTGTGGTAGACTTTACTTACTGTGCATTCACACCAAAGGCGTTGAGGGCTTCAAAGTTCGTTCTGGCCGCCCAGGCAACAACACTGTCTGCCTTCACGAGAGCATCACAATTCACTACATTGATCTCGCATTTAAAGGGGCCGTTGCAGCATATCAGCAAATCACTTACATTCCCGCATAAAAACATGCTTTCTAGCATGAATCAAATTCATTTAACTATGGAAGATCAAGTTGTTGCGTGTGGTGTGGGTTTACTTCACTTATCCAATATTTGTCCATATGTCTGAAATATTCTGAAGCAGCAATACTATTTTGTACTGTCGTTATACATTGATGCACATCAGTAACTCGCCAGTAACTTTTTTTTAATGTATGTCCCTGTAAAAAAACATCGTAAATAATTGAAAATCCGACGACCACAATAATCAAACCCTTGGGAACAACTGTAGTCAGAACCAAAGTTCACAGGACTGTCTTCTCTGGAATCCTGTCAGGTGGTGGACTTCTACATTCCAATTGCTTGCCGCCGAACCACGTCATAGCTCATTACCATAAGGTTGACTTGATTTCAACTTTCCTCAACGCCCACAACAGCGAAGATGCCCCACGCCGCTTAACGCCGCCAGCAGGGGTGTAGTGGACATTTAAAAAAAAAAAAAAAAATGTTGGTGGTGGGGGGTGGGGCAGCTATATCAATTCAAAAGTTTGCATTCTTAATCACCTGTTTCTAAATGGTCTGTCTCTAAAAGTGAGGGGGACGTAACCCCCACGCCTGTGCAGAGCTGCGGCCCTCCAGGAATTGAGTTTGAGACCTATGTTTTGGATGAAACCCAAGAGCTCCATAATCATTCATAGTTCAGAAAATTAAACAAAATCATTGTCAAAACAAGCTCCAAAAACTATTTTGTGCAGCAAAAAAAAATAAAAATAAAATAAATAAATAAATAAAAAAACGAGTTAGTGATTGTATTCTCTCCTGTGTTGGGTTAACGTGTGCATTTACTATGGTACAGCATGACATTCTGCCATTAGAGTCTGTAGCGCAACACCCACACTTTGTGTCGCCCAATGTAAATGATTTAGCAAAAATGACAAAAAATGCTGTATTTTGCATGCCAGGCCAGTAGTGGGCGATATTAATAAAGGAGTGTGTCCATTATAGCATTGACAATACCAGAACGCTACTTTAGCTATGAGCACTTTTTCAACTGTCTGAGATTTTTTAAAACACAAAGCACTTAATGCTGAGTGTAAAATGCACGCTCAGCACCTTACTACACGCTACCGGCATTTGAAAAACTTGCTGCTTCCAGTGACAACAGTAAAAAAAAAATGCTCAGCTGAGGAAAAGAATAACACTTTGGTGGACATGCGCCCTGAAGAAATGCTACGCCTCTGCACACATTCATGTCTGTTGTCAATCAGTGTCATTTGTGGTTGTCAAGTACTCGCGTATAGCCTGAACTTGTAATATGCATGACATCACCAAAATTGTAGTTCACATAGACAATAATGGTATAATTTCCAAAGACAGACCTGTAACTTTTGCCAAAATGTATAAAAGGTTTTTCGTTTTGCTTAAACATGCTCTTAATGTGTTATTCGATGCAGCCATTCTACAATCTTGCAAATATTTAACAGTAAAATATTAAAATAAGATTAAAAAGAGTCACCATAGTTGAGGGGTAATAGTGAATATTACTTCAGCTTCCACATCCCAGACAAAAAGTCTTATAAAAAAAGTGTCAGGATTGGACACAGTGAACTCACATTCAGGATCTGTGTCTTCTCTCTGCTTTTCACACTGAATATTCTGTTTCACTCTGAAATATGACACATTATGGAAGTAAAACAGGTTGCAAATGTCATTTTTGACTTCAACTATGTTCCAGCACACAGCCTGACCGCCTTAACTTAGTCTAACTTAGTTTTCCAACTAGGGAGTCCACTTTAAAGTGAGAAAAATAGATCAGCGAGCACACATGCAGATTCAGGTGGCAGAATATTACAGCTTTTCGTATTTCCACTTTAAGACAGACATGTATAGTAATAACTCTAGCAATGGAATCCTTTTAGTCACCGATGAGACCATCCATCACCAATATCTCGCACACAGTTACACCATAATAATAATAATAATAATAAGAAGAAAAAGAAGAAGAAGAAGAAAATATATTTTGTGTCTATTTATTATTATTATTATTATTAAGTGAATTTTGTATAATATTAGTAGAATAGTAGTAGAATTATATTAATTGCTCAAGTTTTTTTTATTTATTTGTTTAGTTGTGTATATATTAATAAAAATAAATATAAAACAA
The DNA here is from genome assembly GCA_903798195.1 of Danio kyathit. Lineage (NCBI taxonomy): Eukaryota > Metazoa > Chordata > Actinopteri > Cypriniformes > Danionidae > Danio > Danio kyathit. Next base: position 9,502,901 of record LR812522.1, on the reverse strand, counting down.
CAACAACAATGATAATAATAATAATAATAATAATAATAATAATAATAACAACAATTATTATTATTATTATTATTATTATTATTATTATTATTATTATTATTATAACAAAACTAATAACTTGTTAAAATATTTTGGGTCTACCTTATTTTTATTAATTTTATTTTTCAAACAACCTGCACAAAAGACTCCATGCTTAATAAAGTAATTGATTTAGTAAACTAGCTATTAGGTAATACATATAATATTATATTTATGATAATCTTCACTGCCAAAAAATGATCATCGTTGATGATGATAATATACAATAATAAAAATATTAGTAGAACAGTAGTAGCATTATATTAATTGTTCATGTTTTTGGGATCTATTTGTTTAGCTATGTATATAATAATAATAATAATAATAATAATAATAATAATAATAATAATAATAATAAACAAAACTAGTAACTTAAATCTAAATCTTTTGGGACTATTTTATTTTTCAACATTAATAACATGCACAAAAAGACTACATGCTTAAAAAAGTCAATTTTACAAATTAAGTATTAGTTAATACATATATTATATTTATTATAATCATCACTGGCAAAATGATAATCATTGATAATGAGAATATACATTATTATTATTATGAATATTAATAACAACAACAACAACAATAATAATATGTGATAATAATAATAATAATAATAATAATATAAATAATAATAATATAAATAATAATAATTATTATTATTATTATACTTTGTTAAAGTCTAAACTACAACAAATAACTACAACTACTACTACAAATAAAATAAAATAATAATGTATTCATGTCTTTTGGCTCATATTGTGCCACTGTTCTGCTTTTTAAACTGAATATTCTGCTTTAAAGCGGGATGCAAATGTCAATTCTCATTTCAACAACACACAGTCTGACGCCCTTAACTCAAAAGTGAGAAAAAGTGAAAAGTAAAAAAATCCAGATACTGTAGAAGTGTCCGAACATTTCATCTACTTAGGACAGCCGTGTCTTTTGACGGCACCAGTAATAAAGCCATTTTTACTAGTTGATGTGTCCATCCGTCGCCAATATCTCACACACAGTGGTTAAGCAAACGCACCAAACATGACAGAAAATCATTAGCCACCATTGGCTGTTAACTGTCACATGAATGATTGAAGAAGAAGTGAAGCGTTCAGTTTTGTGTGGCAGTTAAACATCCGCTGAGACCCATGATGAGGCATCTTACAGGAAAACCACCATCATCCTTGTACAAGAAGCAGCAAAACCAGTCCAGATCTGACACCGGGGTCAATCCAGCCATATGGTGTGTGATTTATACCAAAGAAACTCTAAATGCCAGCTGATAGTGCCGGGATACAAGGTGTGCTTGCCGGACACAAAGAGAAAGTCAACACTTTGAGGGCACAAAAGGGGAAACTGTAACTTCTCCACATCTCAGTAATCCTGATCCCATGGTGGTTTAAAGATAGAGGATTTGCCTTGTAGACTATTGGATGAGTGCATACTTGAGGAAAGAGTCTCTCTGACATTACTCTCCAGAGGACAAGAGGTTGGCTGTTTTTTTATGTAAATGCATATTGTATATTAAAACATTACACCATTTTGGTTAATTAACTGGTAATTATATGTATACTGTAAATATATACTGGTGGTAACTATGAGTTGCATAAAATCTGTTTAATTATCATTAAAATTATAGATAATAAATGTAACTACCTTTTTGATTGCATATTTTAACTGAAATGCAAAATAATAATAATAATAATAATAATAGTAATAACCCATGTAGCTGTATTTATTAACTGAAAATACTTGACCTGAATACAGCTCGACCTGCAATTAGAGGGATACAATGTTAGTATTAGCTCTACTGTATTAGTATTAGCTCTACTGGTAAAGATCTGGGTGTTATAGTAGACAGCAACTTAACTTTTTAAAACCATATCTCCCATGTCACAAAAACCACCTTCTTTCATCTGAGAAATATCGCTAAATTACGGAGCACGCTGTCCATGTCAGATGCAGAAAAGCTAGTTCATGCTTTTATGACTTCTAGGCTGGATTACTGTAATGCTCAGTCCGCTGGTTGCCCAGCATCCTCTTTTAATAAATAGCGGTGTCAAAATTAATTGTTTGTTCGGTGCACTGCGATGCAGACGCGGACAATTTGATATCGGTTCAGTAATAGATCATAACCGGTTATTAAGTTCTGATGTCATTTATCACATATGCGCTATGTCGCTAGCTTATTATGGCGAGGGAGGCGAACGCAGAAAAAACGCAGAAGCTGTGCACAATTTCACTGCGTGTGTGTTTGCTGGACAGTCACTGACACTTACAGCAGAAGCCTCTATTTCACTGCGATTGAGGAATAAAAGTAAACTCCATTTCGCTCTCTCACTGTGGCCCGTTTGGCCTGCTGGCGTGACTTTTCCTCTCCTCTCTGCTGTTACAGCGATACTTCTGGATACAGACACGAGTTATCGGTGTCACTCATCAGTGAACAGCACCAGAGCGTTAGAGCCAATCACAGCCCTTTCTATTGAGCGCGTGACCAATCATAGGGGGGTAAAAAAGAACGCGCTAGACAAGGCTCAGAAAGCGAGCGGGATATTTACATTTGTTTATTTGCTAAAATTCTCATGTTGTTGATGATGCTGTGCATGTACTTGAGTTTTTAAAGGTACAGTTTATATATCTGACTGTTTGTATTAAAGGACAAAATTGTATTACAAATAGTATATAAATATAAATATATCTATACATTTTAATACAAGAATTGCTGTGCTGTGAAGTAAAATAAAATATTGTGTACGGAAAGCATCGTCAATGCACCGTGATGCACCGAGATATTGAATTGAACCAAATCGATTGCATGATAATCGTAACCGAACCGTGAGACCAGTGTAAGTTCACACCTCTATTTATAAACTTCAGTTAGTGCAAAATGCAGCTGCCAGAGTTCTTACAAGGTAAAGCAAATATGACCATATCACCCCAATTTTATCCTCCTTACACTGGCAGCCTGTTAAGTTCCGCATTGATTATAAAATATTGCTTCTTACCTATAAAGCTTATTTTATAAAAATAATCTAGCTCCTGTTTATCTGAGCAGGCTTCTGTCTCACTACAATCCAACCTGCTCTTTAAGATATTAAAACTCAGGGTTTCTGGTAGTACCCAAAATACTAAAGGAGGTCGAGCTTTCTCATTTATGGCTCCTAAACTCTGGAATAGCCTTCATGATAATGTCAGAGGCTCAGACACACTCTCACAGTTCAAAACTAGATTAATGACGTAACTTTTCAGTAAAGCATACACTCAATGCATCACATAACGGTATGATGCATGAGTATCCTCCATGCAGGTGAGTGGGCTTGACAAACCACCTGTAGGACACACAGCTCCTGTCTTAATGCACCAGGTATTTTGTCAGAAATACTTATATGCTTTATATGTTTGTTTATATAACTTCTATTTTCATTTATAGCACTTTGTTTTTGCATTGACATTTACCATCTCTTTTTTAACACATTATGCATATACTGCATTTTTATAATGGTATGACAGTGCTTAAGCTAGCTTACTGAGAATTAAACGTTCTTGTGAATATACCCAATTCTCTTCATCCTACAGGAAAACCACCATCATCAGTGTACAAGAGGTGGGAAAGAGCACAACCAGTCCAGATCTGGCACCGGGGTCAATCCAGCTGTACGGTGTGTGTGATTTATACCAAAGAAACTCTAAATGCCAGCTGATAGTGCCGGGATACAAGGTGTGCTTGCCGGACACAAAGAGAAAGTCAACACTTTGAGGGCACAAAAGGGGAAACGGTACAAGTTCCTTCTCCAATCGCAATCCTCCAAAGAGGATTTGGCTAGCAGACCATTGGACGAGCACATACTTGAGGAGAGAGTCTCTCTGACATTACTCTCCATGTGCGAGTCTCTATACTGTAATGAAAGGCCGTTTCCAGGCTTTTCTCCATTCTGAGCCGTGTAGAGATTCTCCACTGAGCTCCCCTGAGCCCTATCAGCTCCTCCAGAGAGAGAAACAGAGGAAAAGACACACACACACACACACACACACACACATATAGATAGATAGAGAGAGTACGGTGTAGTCCTCCAGGGATTGACCGGTCTGTCTGCGCTCACTGAATACAGACGCTGTTATTCCGGCTGCCGCTTCGTGTTCATTAAGGTCATTACTGGAAAATGTTTTTCTTGGGGTTTTCAAAGTGGGAAAAAGCACGAGTTGGAAAAGCTAGAAAATCGTCAAATTACAAATTGAGCCGGCACCTCAATTATTTGCTTCATTTGATAATAACGTGTGGTTAATTATTCAAAGAGGTTAATTAAAAAAATGAGCTTGATCAAACTGGAATGTAAAAAAAAGCATGGAGGCGCTGCTAATGTTTCCCTCCCGCTTGTGTCCGACTCATGTGTGTGTGTCTGGGCTAAATATTTTTGACAATTGAGGACTAATTAATATAAACATTAAGAAATATTGCATCAACACTCATAGATTCACTCCGTCATGTGCTTCGGGTGATATATGGGTTCACCGTGACATACACAGGCATGTTATTTTACTCTTGTGTATTTTACTGTATTTCTAAATGGCAACATTTATGAATAGCTGCAGATCTTGTTCTATTGTTAATGAAATTATTATATTTTAAACAATAACAATGGCAATGCACTCTGTTACTGTTTATGATATTGTTAATTCTTCTTCTTCTTCTTCTTCTTCTTCTTCTTCTTCTTCTTCTTCTTATTATTATTATTATTATTAATAATATTATTATTATTGTTATTATTATTAATATTATTATTAATAATAATAATAATAATAATAATAATAATGTGTATATTATGAACAATACTCATTTTGGTAGCAATGATGATAAACATAATTAACTCTTAATAATAACAATTAACAAACTAACAATTAATTTATTAATTACTTTATTAAGTATTGTGTCTTTTTGACTATGTTATTAATCTTGAAAGAAATAATTAAATACAAATTAATAAATAATTAATAAAAATTAAATACAACCCTTAACAAGTTACTAGGTTTATAATAATAATAATAATAATATATACAAATAATATATACATAATTAAACAAATAGGCCCAAAAGACATGAATAACTAATAAAATAATAATAATAATAATAATTAAACAAATGGGAACAAAAACATTAATAATAATAATAATGATAATAATAATAATAATAATAATAATAATAATAATAATAATAATAATAATAACAACAACAATAATAATATTAATGATGATGATGATGATAATAATAATAAACAGACCTAAAGTACATAACAAAATTATTATTATTATTATTATTATTATTATTATTATTATTATTATTATGTACAAAATTAAACAAATGGGCACAAACGACATTAATAATAATATTATTATTATTATTATTTTAATAATAATAACAATAATAATAATAAAACAGACTTAACGTACATAAAGTTATTATTACTATTTCATAATAAACAATAATAATGCAAATTATTATTATTATTAAACAATTAAATGTATTTATTTGAGTTGACTGCTTTTAAATTGCATCAAGTGATGAATGGTATGATAATATCTATTTACCAGTGAAGATAAAAATTGCCTCATCCAATAAAATGTCCAATCCAGACTGATGCACTCCATAAATGTGCATTTCAACCATCTAAACATGCAGTCATGTAAGTGCTGTAAAGTAAACGCTGTGTTGTTATTGGTGTGTTAGTGTGAATGCGAGTGACAAACAGGGAGGTAAAAAAAAACAGCTCAGTCCCACTGGAGAGTGTTGACGTGAGCCCTACGGGCCATTATAATGGGACCCGGAGCGATCCTTCAGCTTGTTTTATTTACTCCGAGCGCCGTGTCCGTCTCGCTGATGTGTCTGCAAGAGCTGGGGAAATAAAGCTGTTCTTCTTTTTATGGCTGCCGGTACCGTTTACGGCTGATGTGTCCTAACCGCCAGCCGATGCTATTTATCTGCCTGCAGACGTCCAGCCATTCCCCTGTGCAGTATTTCACCTCCAAAGCCCATTGCTCAACTCCAGTGTGTGCACATGAGTGTGTGTTTGGGCTTCGCAGGCTAAATTTCTGCACATCTGACAAGATTTTGTAGATGATCGCTGGATGATAGAAAGGTTAACAGATTGAAAATGCTTAATAAAATGTGGGAAAAGGTTTCTGGCGGTACAGCTAAAGCCAAGTATTTACCTTAAGATTAATCGGTTTATTGACTGACAATATTTATTGGCCAATAATAATAATAATAATAATAATAATAATAATAATAATAATAATAATAATAATAATAATAATAATACCACCACCACCACCACCAATAATAATAATAATAATAATAATAATAATAATAATAATAATAATAATAATAATAATAATAATAATAATACCACCACCAATAATAATAATAATAATAATAATAATAAATATAATAATAATAATAATAATAATAATAATAATAATAATACCACCACCACCACCAATAATATTATTAATAATAATAATAATAATAATAATAATAATAATAATAATACCACCACCAATAATAATAATAATAATAATAAATATAATAATAATAATAATAATAATAATAATAATTATTATTATTATTATTATTATTATTATTATTATTATTATTATTATTTCACTTATTTATTAACTGTATACTTTATAATTATGTCTACTGTCTAAGTATAAACAGTAAATGCAAATATTTGAATTCAGACTGATTTAATTAGATTTAATTTGAGATTTAAGAAGGAAAAATATGATAATAATGTGTTGTTATTATTATTTGATTCCTATTATTAAAAATAATATAAGGTATTATTAATATTAATATCAATAACAAAACTGATTTTAACATTGATATTAATATTAAAATAATGATAATCTGTTGTGTAATTTTTGTTTCCTTCGGAGTAAAACAATTAAATACTTGTCAGAAATGATTAAATCTGTAATATTAATAACAATAATAATAATAATCATCATCATCAGTTAATGATAATGCAGTAATTTGTTATACCAACAACCTAGAAATGTTTCAAACACTACACTATTATTATTTATTATTTATTTATTTATTTATTTATTTTTAATTATTATTATTAGCTTTTTTTGTGCAGAATTTTAGGCCGGTTTTATTCTGATAAATTACTCTTTTATAAATATATATAACATGATAAACTACTAAATAAAAATAAATAACATATATAAATATATTATAAATAACAAATACATAAATATAAATTAATTTAAAAAATGCACAATTCTCTATATTTAAAATAAATCTTATTAAATATTTAATTAAAAAATATTTTCTTTTGAATTTAAACTGACTTAAATAAATAATAAATACAATAAAAATAAACCGCTCTTCTAAAAAAATAATAAAAAATTGACCAAAAATAGCCTTGTTTCCCCCAAAAGCATCATGAAAGCGTGTGCTTGTTTTCCCAGCTCTCCCCCTCCCCGTCTCCAGCAGCTAGAAACTGACCAGGGCCTCTTATTTTTTTGGACTAAAATATTTTCATCATGGGCTAGCAGCACCCCTTTCATGCTTTCTCCTGCAGAGTTCATATAGACATGCTTGGTTTAAACCACCTTATTAAAGAACAGACAGAAAATAAAAAAGGAGAAGGAGGGTGTGCATATGAAGGAAAAAAAAAAAACGAGAATGCGAAAGACGCCTGGGCCTGCAGTAAATCCTGACACTTCCACGCACACTTGAATTTGGTTTCAAACACTTGTCTTTTGGCACTATAATAGATGTCAGCTCCTCTGATGTTGCGCTAGCAGGAGGCTGAATAAGGTCTCACTCTTGTGTGCGTTTTGAAGCTAAAAGTCGACGCGACTCTTGTGTTGTGGCGTATCAAACAGAAAAGAGACACCGCATCACCTGCCGGGATCTTCAAATCACTTGTCCAACACATTTCCCCCTATTAGCGCTCCACTCCCACACGGGTTTGAAGACGCAGACGGCTCTTTCTCGGCTTCTCTGTGTTCAGCTGATAGATCTGCTTTTATAACGTGTGCAGTGACATGTCCATCTGAGACTACACAACTAATACACAAACGGGGCTTTGGTGTTTAGTCAGCTGCTGATTTAATGCTGTGTTTACTGCTGTTTGAGATGCTGTAAGAAGCAGGGAGGATGATCAAAATACAGTAGTAGATCTTTTTTTATGCATGCTTTTTGTTTTGTGGGAGTCCTGAACAGATAAAGGAGTTATAGATTAGAAGATATGTTGTACAAATAATAGAGATCTAGTCTATTATCTAGTCTAGTCTATTATATTGTATATGATATTCTACATTGTAATGATTGATTGAGATAGCGTGCATGTTTCTTTTTTGTTTTTGTTTTTGGAGATGATGGTGGAAGGTGATGAAGGTTTGAGCCTGTGAGTCTATACTTCCTAATAATTGAATGTCTCCACCTCAGTATTTTAGTAGTTGTTGAAAAGGCAATCTGAAAACTGTCTGAAAATATGGGTCAAATAACCATGAAAATTAATATATCGTAAAAACATTAATAAAATACTGACAGAATAAAATAATTATATAGTAATTATATACAAATATAACCATAATATTCATTTTCTTTTTGGCTTAGCCCCTTTATTAATCTGGGGTTGCCACAGCGGAATGAACCACCAACTTATCCAGCACGTTTTACGCAGCGGATGCCCTTCCAACTGCAACCCATCACTGGGAAACACCCATACACACTTAATCACACACATACACTTTGGCCAGTTTAGCTTACCCAATTCACTTATAGCGCATGTCTTTGAACTTGTGGGGGAAACCGGAGCACCCGGAGGAAACCCACGCCAACACGGGGAGAACATGCAAACTGCACACAGAAATGGCAACTGACCCAACCGAGGCTTGAACCAGCGACCTTCTTGCTGTGAGGCGATTGTGCTACCCACTGCGCCACTGTGTCGCCCTTAACTATAATATATAAACCAAATTAAGATATATATTAATCAAGATACTTTAAAAATAAACCAATAACACATAAAATAAAAATAAAGAAATAATAATAACATTAATAATTAACTAATGGGCCCAGTTTTATTCTGATAAAGTACTCTGTAATAAATATATATAACATGATAAACTTCTAAATAAAAATAAATAACATTTATAAATATATTATAAATAACAAATATATAAATATAAATATTAAAAAAATCATAATTCATTATAATTAAAACAAATCTAATAATAAACAACATTAATAATAAACTAATAGTCATGCTTTTTATAATTTTTATTCGCTATTGCTAATTAATAATTTATTGTTTTAGGCCCAGTTTTATTCTGATCAAGTACTTTGTTATAAATATATATAACGTGATAAACTACTAAATAAGAATAAATAACATTTTTTAAATGTATTATAAATAACAAATATCTAAATATAAATTAATAATAAAATAAAAAGTGCAAAATTCCCTATAATTAAAATAAATCTAATAATAAATACCATTAACAATAAACTAATAGTCATGCTTATTTTAATTATTATTCACTAATAATGCTGCTAATTATTTAGTGCTTTAGGCCCGGTTTTATTCTTATAAAGTACTTTGTTATAAATATATATAACATGATAAACGACTAACAAAAAAATAACATTAATACATATATTATAAACAACAAATATATAAATATAAATTAATAATAAAATAAAAAAAATGCATAATTCAACATAATTAAAATAAATCTAATAATAAATACCATTAATAATAAACTAATAGCCATGCTTATTATAATTATTATTCACTATTGCTAATAATTTAGCGTTAATTAAATGAAATGAATAGCAAAAAATTAACTAAATTAAATAATAGATAATCAAAAAATGAATAAAATCATACATTGAAATACAGATTAAAATATTAGATCTAGAAGTTGGCGGCGTGAATGCGCAGTGGGTAGCACTGCCGCCTCACAGCAAGAAGGTCGCTGGTTCGAGCCTCGGCTGGGTCAGTTGGCATTTCTGTGTGGAGTTTGCATGTTCTCCCAGTGTTGGTGTGGGTTTCCTTCGGGTGCTCCGGTTTCCCCCACAAGTCTAAAGACATGCGCTATAGGTGAATTGGGCGAGCTAAATTGGCCATAGTGTATGAGTGTGTGTGAATGAGAGTGTATGGTGTTTTCCAGTGATGGGTTGCAGCTAGAAGGTCTGCTGGATAAGTTGGCGGTTCATTCCGCTGTGGCGACCCCAGATTTATAAAGGGACTAAGTCGAAAAGAAAATGAATGAAAATCTAGAAGTTAACTATAGAATCAATTACAAAATTATTTATATTATCATAAAAAAATTCAAATAAACAACAACCAAATATATAAAAATAACATGAAAATAATAAATGTAAACATTAACATGTAAATGTAAAATGTAATTAAAATAATAAGTAAAATACATACTAAAATATATTAAAAAAACTGAACTGTAAAATGAATGAATAAATAAATAAATAAATAAATAAATAAATAAATAAATAAATAAATAAATAAATAAATATGCCAAGAATAAAAGTACACTGAAAAAAATGATTCATTGGATTTACTACATTTTTTTGAGGTTAGTGGTTGTAAACAATTTATATGGGCTGAATTTAAGCAATCAAATTAAGTAAATTACTAAAACATTACTAAATTTAATTTGCTTGTTTAAATTCAGCCCATATAAATTGTTTGCAATAATTTTTTCAGTGTAGTAAGTTAGCATATCCTCCCCGCATCTTTCTAAACACAATCTACTTATCCTATAGATACGCTATTGTCCTGTATACAGATGCAGGACTCAAGTGTGTGTATGTATGTATGTGTGTGTGTTTCTCCTAGAAGCACGTGGGCACTGGAGGTGTGTGTTTTGGGGGTGAGTGTAATCTGAGTAGATCATGTTTTCCAGACCTCAGATGAAGAAAAACAGCTCTGGCAGTCTGCCGTTTCATCTCCTGCACTGGGGTCCAAAACAAAGAGAAGATGATTGATTGGATGATGAATAATTTAGAGGCGAAGAGCAGCGGGACGAGCAGCACAAGCGCGAGTTTGCCCCGCTCCGACTCGCTCCTTAAAGATCGCATTACAACTAAAACTTGCCCCTGATTATACTAATGCACGTCACCGCTCATTTGACAAACTGATAGATGGAGAATGAAGGGAGTCCAAACAGAGCGGCTACTTTCATGTTTCATAGCACTTGTGGAAATGTGTCCATATACAGTTGAAGAATTATTAGCCCTCCTGAATTATTAGCTCTCCTTTATATTTTTTCCCCCCAATTTCTGCTTAACGGAGAGAAGATTTTTTCAACTTATTTCTAAACATAATAGTTTTAATAACTCATTTCTAATAACTGATTTATTTTATCTCTGGCATGATGACAGTAAATAATATTTGACTAGATATTTTTCAAGATACTAGTATTCAGCTTAAAGTGGCATCTAAAGGCTAAATTAGGTTAATAAAACCTAAAAAATTTCAAATCTGCTTTCATTCTAGCCAAAATAAAACAAATAAGACTTTCTCCAGAAGAAAAAAAATATTATGGGAAATACTGTGAAAATTTCTTTGCTCTGTTAAACATAATTTGGGCAACATTTAAAAAAGGAGGGCTGATAATTTTGACTTCAACTGTATGGGTAAAATAATGTTCTGTCCTCATTTAGAAAAACTAATGTATTTAGGTAGAAAGTAATGCGCTTATTTTGAGCTGTAGGATTGTATTTACACATAAATTAATGTGTCTGGCACATGCTTTTATCTGAAGAGAGCTACATTTGTTTATTTTTACATTTCTAACTTTCTAGATGGACCATAGTAAAGTGTCTTCTTTCCAATGATACCTAATTTATGTCTGTAGCTCACTGGGGTCAAGAACTGTTACTATTTAAAATTAGGCAGGTGTAAATCCCCAAAAGTGAGTGCTGGCTAACAGGTTAAATATGTTATCAGTTAATATGTATTTTTTTTATTATATATGAGCTGGTTCATGGGTAGATGCGAATAAAATAAAATAAAATAAAATAAGATAAAATAAATAAATAAAAATAAAATAAAATAAAATAAAATAAAATGAAATGAAATGAAATGAAATGAAATGAAATGAAATGAAATAAAATAAATATTTTGGCAAGTGAAATACCCCAGTTGATCATCTATCACAGACTAAAAAAAACTATAAATAAAATACAAAAATAACTTATAATTTAAAAATCTGTGTGACTTCAATTTCAAATTTTGACTGAAAATATAAGTTAAATAACATTCAGTAATTGTATCAATAATATACATCGATAATAATCATATTTCAATAGTAATCATTCAGAGGAACAATCTTATTTATGTAGAAATAAACATACTTATTCTGACCTCTACCTTTAAAAATATCTAAAATACTGTATTACATTTTTTTTTTGTATCTGGCACACACTGTTATGCAAAGTTACTAATATTGCATTAAAGTTACACATTTTATCATTTATTCATGTATATTTATTATTATATTTGAGCAATCCTTATCCTTTTGGCAACTGAAATGCAAAGTAAATTAAAGTGAAGTAAAGTAATTTTATTAATTAGTATTATTAGGTGAAACCTGAAAATAGACTGCAATAGTTAGAGCTGGTGGGTAAAAATAAAATAAAATATAAAATAAAACAAAAATGAATAATAAAATAAAATAAAACAAATTTAATAATAAAATAAAATAGGTGACCCAGTTTATAACATTTGATAAAAAAAAACACTAATTATAATAAAAAGACAGAGTGGCGCTTTGGGATTAAAGAATCCGTGTGCAGCACAACATGAACTTCCAGATCCAGCGTACCTGCTTGTACTCAAACAGAATCTATTTCTACAGATCTTTTTTCGGCTGAGGTGGGCTCTTCATTACGCCTCTCTGTAATGTTTGAACATATTTAATGAACATGCACACTGAATGAGCATGGATGTAAATGAGCACTTTAAAAATACAGCAGCTCTGGTTGACTGCAGTTCCTCCACTGTGCACAGGGGGCGCTGAGGTGATGCTTTTTACAGCCACACCAAATGAAGAGGAGACGGAAACACACACAGGGTTTTTCCCCCCCTCAATATCAACTCTCGTGAAATTTCATTTGGATTGTAAATGTACAGTAATTTACTGTCATAAATGTGTAATGGGCCCCTGAATCCACTGACATTGTGCTGGCTAATCAACTCATTTGAAAATGAATAGAGATCTATTAAGAAAGAAGTCAGCATTTTGGGTGATTATAAATGGGCTTTTTGGTGAAAAGCCAGGATGTTTTTTTTTTTAAGGTGGAGTCAATTTTGTGCAGGTCTCATTTATGAGCAATTTACTCTAACAGCCAAAACTTAGTTCAAATGTATGTAGTCATTTCAGGATAATTATTGGGAAAACACAAAAACAGATATTGATTATTTATATTACAGAGTTATTGAGTTATAAAGGATTCTATTTTATTTTTATTTTATTTACATAGTTATAGGTGAAGGCTATATGTGTTTAAAAAGAGACAATGTAGGGACTGCCTTAAATTAATTTAAGAAATTAATTTTATATAGACACAGTGTATATGTTCCATAATTATTCAGAATAACAACTAAGACACGTTTTTTCCAATGCAACTTTCACTGAATTGTTACACATTTTATCAGTTCTTTTTATCTTTTTTTATTTATTTTTTTAATAATTCAAAATCTTCAGGGAATAGAAATGACACAGTTTAACCTGACTCTAAAATAAACTGTCTGTCTGACCAAACCTAACTAAACCAAACCAAACCAAACTATAAACTAAACCAAACCAAACTATTAACGAAACCAAACCAGACTAAACTAAACTAATATTAACTAAACCAAACCAAACCAGACTAAACCAAACCAATCCAAACTAAATTAAACTAAACTACTATAAGCTAAACCAAACCAAACTAAACTAAACTAAAAACTAAACTAAACCAAAACAAACCAAACCAGACTAAACCAAAGCAAACTAAATTAAACTAAACTAAACCTATATGCAAACTAAACTAAACTAAACTTAATCAAACTAAACCAAACCAAACTAAATTAAACTAAACTAAACTACTATAAACTAAACCAAACCAAACTAAACTAAACTAAACTGAACTTAAAACTAAACTAAACCAAACTTAATCAAACTAAACTAAACCAAAACAAACCAAACCAGACTAAACCAAAGCAAACTAAATTAAACTAAACCAAACCTATATGCAAACTAAACTAAACTAAACTTAATCAAACTAAACTAAACCAAAACAAACCAAACCAGACTAAACCAAACCAAACTAAATTAAACTAAACTAAACTACTATAAACTAAACCAAACCAAACTAAACTAAACTAAACTGAACTAAAAACTAAACTAAACCAAACTTAATCAAACTAAACTAAACCAAAACAAACCAAACCAGACTAAACCAAAGCAAACTAAATTAAACTAAACCAAACCTATATGCAAACTAAACTAAACTAAACTAAACTTAATCAAACTAAACCAAAACAAACCAAACCAGACTAAACCAAACCAAACTAAATTAAACTAAACTAAACTACTGTAAACTAAATGAAACCAAACTAAACTAAACTAAACTGAACTAAAAACTAAACTAAACCAAACTTAATCAAACTAAACTAAACCAAAACAAACCAAACCAGACTAAACCAAAGCAAACTAAATTAAACTAAACCAAACCTATATGCAAACTAAACTAAACTAAATCAAATTAAACTAAACTTAATTAAACTTAAACTAAACCAAACCAATGCAAACTAAACGAAACTTAATCAAACTAAACTAAACTAAATTAAACATATACTAAATCACACTAAACCAAACCAAACTAAACTAAACCAAACTAAACCAAACTAAACTAAGCTAAGCTAAGCTAAGCTAAACTAAACTAAAAACCCAACTAAACCAAACCAAACTAAACTAAAAAGTAAACCAAACTAAACCAAATCAATCCAGACTAAACCAAACCAAGCTAAACTAAACGAGTAAACCAAACTACACCAAAACAAACTAAACTAAACTAAACACAAGACTGTTAAAAATCAATTGAGCTAACAAATAAAAAGATGGATGGATGGATGGATGGATGGATGGATGGATGGACGGATGGACGGAATTGTGATTGTTAGTTTTTTCTTTGCTTACTTAAAGAGACAGTTCACACAGACTTACATCATGACTCTTTAGTTGATCCATACCAGTTTGACTATGTTTTTTTGTTCTGATAAACACAAAAAAGAAGATATTTAGAAAAATGTTGAAAATCAGTAACCATCAACATCCATAGCAGACATCCATCCATTCTGTTTTGGGTAAACTATCCCTTTAAAAACTCTGTCAATTGCTGACCCTGTATACATTTTAAATGTGCATTCAAAACCTCATTTACACAATTAATTAACCTCAAAACTTAAAAAACTGAAAAAAAAATAAAGGTGACAGCGACACAACTCGACAACACGTCGCTAAAAACCGCACCATGCTAATATCCCAAGAGGCAATCCACAGTAAAAACATGTAATCAAATTGAATTTCAATTTTGTGACCAAGTGGTGTGTAATGGAAAGATTGCTGGATGCAAATCACCTGCGCTCCCAGTCAGAAATCAAGTGGTGCGCGTACATGTGTATGTGTGAGAGAGAGAGTATAATTCACCCCCCGGTAAGAGGAAATTCACATTGGTGAGGGTGAATCAGTGTCGAGGCGAATGATTGAGCCCTTTTCCTCAGATCCCGCCATCGACGTACAAATGAACAGCTTGGAGGTGAGATTCCCGGTGAGGAAGAGGCGCTATCACACCGCTCGTCATTACCCGGAAAATACTAACTCCGAGTGTCCCGTTCCAGGCTCATAATGGCCTCCAGGACAGACTGAGATGGAGTCCTGACAGACTGAGCTGTTTTTCTTTTTTTATTCTGTCACTGTCTGTGGTCCTGCACTAGCAACAGTGATATGAAGTGAACGAGCATCCAAAAAAAATAAAAAAGTAATGACTGAAGGCTCATCTATCATTGGAAAAGCACTGCTGTGTTTCTGGTTGCGGGGCAGTAAGAGTTGGAAGGTCATAGTAATTAAGAAAGACCTGCCTTTGAGGTTAGGATATCTGTGCCTGTCTACCTTCAAAAGTCCTCTTAAAAGTACATTTTCAAGCGTATTTTGGGTGGTTAGGGTGAGTTTTGTGTTTAATAATGTAATGCTGGTAAAGCTTCTGCTTTGAATGAGTTATACTGTGCACTGTAAATAATATCTGGTAATTTAAAGTTTCCATTTAAATCTTTTCTGTTTATTTACGGTTGTGAATTGCATTATGGGATGTTGATCTCTGCTCTGTCAACTTTTGATGTTGAAAATTCAACTGCAGTTTAACAAACTGACTTTTATTGACATTTTAGTCGTTTGAGATAATAGAAGAAATAATATATGGAGAAATAAGTTTGTAAAATAGCTGAAAATGTACTGGCAGCTTATTACAATGTTTTTGTAGTGTAATATACAACAACAATCCAGACAATATCTCACTTTAAACATTAAAAATGTTAATAAAAGTCACTTTTCAAGGTTTAAAAGTTGTTGGAAGAACAATTAAGGTCTCATAATGCAATTCAAAAGCATAAATAAATGAGAAAATAAATAAAAACATGAATCACAAACTACAGAAAACTGCAAATTTACGGATAATTTTTATAGTGTGGTTCACTTACTGTATACATGAACATAAGTGAATAATAAATATAAGTTGGATGAATCTTGTTCTATATATGCCTGAGAACATTTCTTTTACTTTTTGGTAGATAAACTATTGATACACTGAATGAGATTGCAGTGGCTTCTTTGAGAAAACTGTATGATGGTCAGTTGTTTAGCTACATAAAGATTACAAAAAAGTGAATGTTTACTCACCCGCCTGTCGTCTTTGTTTGTCTGTGAAACACAAAAGAGAATGTTTAGAATGCAGTTCCAGAAATCACCAACAAAATAAAATAGAAGTATCGATAAAGGAATAAAAAAGTTTCATTAAAACAATCTAAAGAAAGTTCACTGAAATTCCAAGTCTTCTCCTTTTTTTTGTCAGAGGGGTAAAAAGAACTTGTATTTATAAATTGTAATAATACTGAACTTTCCAAACTACCAGAAATTTCACATTATACATTAATAATAAATAAAACAATATGAAACTTCAAATATTATACTCTATATGGTTTGGCTGTTAAATATATACAGATCAATTGGGTTTGGAATCAGTTTACATCATACCTGAAAACAAAACAAAAAAATATCAGAATTGACAAACATAAATGAGATTTGGGGCAACAATGCACATCAATTTTAGAATACTGCTCATAAGAAGCTATTGAGTGACTTCAGTATATAGAGTACACGTTAAATGGGGCACTTTTATTATACATGCCCACTTAAAATGCATGAGGGAAAAAAGGTTTTCGCTTTGTATCAAACAATACTAATCACAAACACTCTGTATGATCACATTTGTATGTTCATATTTTATCTTCTTACACAATTCTTACAAAAATACATATTTAATGTTTATATATTTTCTGATCATCTGTTTGTAGGATTAACAATAAAAAGTTAAGTTTAAAAAAAAAAAAGCATAATTTTAGCCAAGGAATGATCAACTTTTAGGCCTAATGTTCACAAAACCTACCTATTTCAGAATATATATACATACGAATACACAAGTATTATGGGCCTCTTTTATTATACAGTAAATACACACCTGAAAAAGCGTGTAAATCATAAAAGAACTTCATTCATCATTATTATTTGTTTTAAGTATTGAGCCTAGGCATGGGACGATAACTGTTTTCAAGGTATACCGCGATTTGGAAAAGTAAAGGTTTTAAAACTGCCAAAATTTTCTGTTATACCGTTCCTACGGTATGTGTCTGCTTTAGGACAGTAGTATCCCCAACAGAAAAGATTTTCAAAGATGTTGTTTTAAATTGTAAAGAAATCTGTGTTTTTGAAACTAATGAAGACAGCAGAAGTCAATGATTGATTTGAATTATTTAGCCTGACATGTTTACTGCTCCAAACTAGTTTAAATGTTTCTCAAAATAAAATATATTGGCTGCGTCTGAAATCGCCTACTACTTAGTGTGTACTGCAATTAAATTTACTACTTGACCGTGAGAAAAGTACGTTCTATACAGTATGAACGTGAGTAGTATGAATGGAGCTTGGATGTACTACGGATGCCATTTTGTCATCATCACATGACATACCCGCATCAGCTGCATCGTTTTACTTCCATTCGTCCATCGGATGTGCACTTCAGAATCTCACCGGAAGTAGTAGGTTATCCGGGTATACTCCTTGCATACCGTTTTTAAATTCTATGAATTTGGACATACTACTCGGCTTGCATACTTTTTTAGTCTACTATATAGTATCGAAGTATGGGATTTCGAACACAGTCATTGTGGTGAAAGTTGTTTTTTTTACCCAGACATTTATAAAGAATATATTTTAGAGCAGTAATCACAATACCATGAAATCGTGATATTTTTATTCACGGTTATCATACCGTTAGAATCTTATACCGACTCATGCCTAATTGAACCATCAATAAAACATCATAAACAACCATATATTCACATTTTAACATGTTTATACTATGTTTATAAAAATATTTAAATAAAACTATGTTCATAACAGTATTTAATTTAAGTAAAAAAATATTAACAGCGTGTATATTTCAGATTTGTTTCTTTTACAGAATTAACAACAACTTAAAAGTTGACATAACCTTTATATTGTTTCACAATATACTGTAGTGTACAAGTCATTTGGGCCACTTTTACACACTGTAAAAAACGCTGGGCTTCACACACAATTAATTTGTGTTGGGACAACATGAAGGAATTAAGTTACCGTATTAGCTTTTAGAATTTTAAGTGGATTGAGCATAAAGCAATTTATATTTACTCCAAAAAAACTCAAGGATTTTGTCGTTTCAGCTCATTTTAAATAAGTAGTTTAAACATGTTTTGATCTGGCAAGACATCAAGCTGAGCAAACAATAACAGAACTTGCATTATTGTTTTTGTTATGTAACCCAAAAAGCAGTTTTATATCATATTGTTGTTTTGACACACACTACCTTACTATTAGAATAACACATTGATTTAACCCATACTGTTAAAATAACCCAGCATTGTTCATATGGTGAAATTAAGTTTCCAGCACTGTAGACTCTCTGAACAATCCCAGCTGCCGGCTCACTGTCACCCAACTCTCAGGTAATTTCAAGCTGAGGTCATTTTAACCTCTGAACACACACAGGTTACAGCTGAAGACTCTGGAAAAGCAATGATGGGAAGGGCAGTAAATACCAGCGGCCGTGAGGAACAGGGTTATTTTCCTCTGACAGGAATGAAACTGACATCATTCCAAAACAAAGAATGAGAACACAGAGTAATAAAAGACATGGCTTGTGGCCGTTCATACAGTAAACTGAGCCTTTCTACTGTTACCGAATCTATTTTCATTAAAGTACAAAGTTGTCTGTTGAATTTAGCGCTCAGGTTTGTTCAGTGATTGACAACTCTGTTGAGTAATTGATTCTAAAATGAGATTACAGAAGTGCCTGGGTTTGATTATCCATATTGTATTATTGTATCCTCGCGCAGCTAGTGAGTTTACTCTAAATAATAAAAGAAGTAATTATCTCAAAACAATTTCACACTAGTCTTGTTAACACATGTAAATTACTGCAATTATATTTTCATAATGTTCGTCCTGCAATGCCGTCTTCCTGTTTTCTTTTTCTTTCTTTCAGATCTCCCAGAAAGCTTAATTGTTATTCTTATTTGTCCCTATTGTTTGTCTGTTTACTGCTGATCTGTGCTTATTACAGGGATCAGTTGGCGGGTTGTTTACTTTGAATTAAAGGGAAATTAAACAAAAGCTTAATTTATTAATTTGATAAATTCACATGTTAATTTGCCTCATTCACTATGTGTATATTAAACACGTTACATGAAAGATTCAACAGGAAAGGATTAAAAATAATAACAGAAATGATCTAGATTACTCTGTTTATAAGCTTATATTTGGTTCTTGATATTGTGCTTCACATCTTCAAGCATCTTCAAGCATCAAGTAGCATTTGCTGTGGGTGGCAAAACCCAATTTTAGCATCACTGAGCGACTAAGAGAGAAATTCAAGTGTGCAAAGCATGCTGGGGAGCCAAGAGGATGTTCAAGAATCACACTTAGCTCTGATACAACAAATAAGGATGCACCAAATTTTCAAACGCCAAACACTTTTAAATAGAAGGGAAAAATAGGCCCAAATTTTAATAAAGTATTACCATTGATGCATGCCAAGAATGTGCTAAATTTGGGTCAATTCTCTTTTAATTTGCCTACAGTTTTCTTGAAGTTTTTTTAATTAGCCAGCATCAGGACGTGGACACACTAGAATGGAGTTTTTGAACATGTCAGTGTTTACGAATAGATTACACTAAAAAGAACATGCCTAGACAAACTATAGTGCGTCAGTATAAAGCTACAACCCACAAGCACCGATTATAGCTAGTTGTTTTTTAATGGAATGCTGATAAAGAATGTATAAACAGTGGAGTACGAAAAAGATGAAGCATCAAAACAAAGTGTAATACAGCTTTACATTTGTTTTCATGCAGGGTGTCATTTACTATTTCTAAGCAAAATATATTGACTTCCATACATTTTTACCCTAATCTATAAAATACTACCTAATACTGTATGTCAGGGTGTTACAATTGTTTACAAATAGAACATTACAATCCCTATCCTTCAAATGACCAAGTCTAACAATTTGTCCGCCAGAAGTTCTTTAATGACATGTATTTGTTAAATAAATACATTTAATAAAATGCATTACAATTTAGTATAGAAACTTCTACACTTTAAAACATGATTAGTTACTTTACTTTAAAAGAACTGAGTAAACCCAACATGGAACTGTACATTGAAAAAGTCACTTTTGTTGCTTGTTCAAACTACTTATTTAAATGAGTTGAAACACAATTCTTAAGATTTTTTGGGGACAACCTAATTGTTTTATGTTCAATCCACTTAAAAAACGATCTACTAGAAAATGTAACAATCGATTTGTGTTGGGAAAACATGAAGGAATGTGGAACCCAGCATTATTTACAGTGTAACAAATTCATTCATTTTCTTTTCAGCTTAGTCCCTTTATTAATATGGGTTCGCCACAGTGGAATGAACCACCAACTTATCCAGCATATGTTTTTACACAGCGGATGCGCTTCCAGCTGCAACCCATCACTGGGAAACACATTCTCATTCACACACATACGGACAATTTTAGCTTATCCAATTCACCTGTACCGAATGTCTTTGGAGCACCCGGAGGAAATCCACCCATGTAACATGCAAACTCCACACAGAAATGCCAACTGACCCAGCCGAGGCTCGAACCAGCAACCTTCTTGCTGTGAGGCGATCATGCTACCCACTGCGCCACCGTGACGCCTGCACTGTAACTGTGAATTTTAGAATTCAATTCAATTCATCTTTAGTTCTATAGAGCTTTTACCATGTGGATTTTGTCAAAGCAGCTTAACATGGAAATTCCAGTATATTGAAACTGTGTCAGTCCAGTTTTCACAACTGAAGTCAGTCCAGTGTACTATAAATTTCACTGCTGAAAGTCCAAATACTGAAGGGCAAATGGAAGCAAGCCAGTGGCGACAGTGGCGAGGAACAAACCTCATCAGAAACCAGGCTCAGTTGGGCAAGACAATTTCTCCTTTGGTCAAACTTCTTATGCAGAGCACAGTTCATGTATTTATTCATTTTAAGGCAACAAATTAAAGCTAATCACGTTTTTACAGTGTATAGTAAAATATTTAATAATTAATAATTACAGCTCAGAATAAAATTGTTTATTTATTTTTTATATGTAGGTTATGTTAATTGAGAATGAAGCATTTTTTCATTAATATTTTGATTTTATTTTGACAAAAGGTTATTTGAAAACATTCGGGTGGACATTTAAAACTGTTTTATGTATATAAAATTATGTCTGTTCATTTAATTTGATGCCAAGATAAAAATGGACCATCTCATCTTTGTTTCATGTTTCATAAAGATGCATGTAGACAGAATCTTTTATACAAACAGATTCCATCAGGACAGCCCTTTTTTTTTTTGTTTTCTATGATGAAAGGTGCATATTCGCCAAAACAGCAACCATAAATCCAAAATCCAAATTAATTTTAAACAAAATAGTGCAACATTAGTATACTTGAATACCTGCTTCAAAGCCGAAGGCACCGAGAGACTCCAAACAGCATCAGAGCTGCTGCGGCTGAAGTACTTTAACCGTCTTTCTCCTCAGTACTTCACTGGTCAAAGAGAATGCAAATGACATGTCAGTCAAATCACCTCAGAGGCAACGGCTGCGTTTGGAGCCTGTTTAAAAGGCCAGACACATAACTATGGTTTACAACACTGTATGAGTAGGCAGAGAGAGAGACAGAAAGAGACAAAAAACACACTGCCGATATTTTTTTTTGAAGCCGGCAGACGCTCCACATGGGGATTGCGAGCGCTCATCATGTTGTTTAGAGTGCATTAGCAGGCAGCGCTTCAGCCTCCTTTTTGCTCTAGTTTTCTTGTTGTCGGGGTGGAGTGTCCTGAGGCGATAACAGGAGCTTTCCCTCCCTCTCTTTTTCGATTCGCCGATACGCAGGGGCCTAATTTTCCATCAGCAAAGCATGAAATCGTCTGAGAATGCCACACAACAAGAGGCGCTTCAGCGTTGCTTTGTGAGTTTTGGCCTGTAAATAAGTTGAACGTGAGTGAGTGGAAGTCAAGTGGACGTGTCTGTTGTTGAATCTGTCTGGTGTATAAAGGTAATATCGTAATTGATGTCACTTATCATGAAATGGGCTAGGATTTATTTAGATTTATTAAGAGTTAAAGATTTGACAAACCCTAAGTTAGGCTACAAAGTGATTGACTCCATGCTATTGTTTTAATATTCAGACTTTTTTACCTGATGGATGATGAAGTTGGAGAGAGGACTAAAATATCATAAAGATGGTCACACTTAGAATAATGGTCCATTAGTTCAGTGGTTCTCAACCATGTTCCTGGAGGACCACCAACACTGCATGTTTTGGATGTCTCCTTTGTCTGTCACACCTGTTACTGGTCTTTCAGTCTCTGCTAATGAGCTGATGATCTGAATCAATTCAATTTATCTTTATTTCTATAGTGCTTTTACAATGTAGATTGTGTCAAAGCAGCTCAATATAGAAGTTCTAGTAAATTGACACTGAGTCAGTCCAGTTTTCAGAGTTGAAGTTCAGTTTAGTTCAGTTCAGTGTGGTTTAACTTTCACTGCTGAAAGTCCAAACAATGAAGAGCAACTCCATCAATGGGCAGCTCCACAAGTCCCAAGCCAGTGGTGACAGTGCCGAGGAACAAACTTCACCAATTGATGAAAGTGAAGGGAAAAAAACCTCGAGAGAAACCAGGCTCAATTAGGCACGACCATTTCTCCTCTGGCCAAACTTCTTGTGCAGAGCTGCAGTCTAGGCGCCAGAGGCTGAAGAACCCTAGATGTCTGTCGTGGAGAAGCAGGTGTGTTTAGTCTGGTGGTTCTCCAGGAACGTGGTTGAGAAACACTGCCTTAGTTAATGCTATTCATGTATTTACAAACATTAAGTATGAAGAATCTTGTAAAGCATTTATTATTCATAGTTCAACATTAACCAATGCATTATTAAACATTAGTTAAAGCACAGCGAGTTAACATGAACTAACGTTATTCAACCTAAATAACATTAACCAATGTTAACAAAGTTGAATAAATACTGTAATAAATGTATTACTAATTGTTTGTTCATGTACAGTAAGTAAATGCATTAAATAATGGATCATTAAGTTTATCATTATTTATAACAAAAACAGTGATTTTTACAGTGGTTTAAATGTACTTTTCTATTTACAGAAATTTTAAAATGTATTTTGTGCTTTTTAGCAGTCATTACTCCAGTCGTCAGCGTAATATGATCTATCAAACATCATTTTAATACTGCATACCAATTTTAGAATAATAATATTATAGATTAAAAAAAAGATTCTTAGGAAAAATATTTTCAATCTCTTTACTATCACTACTGATCAATTTAAGGCACCCAAACTGAACCAAAACTATCATTTATGAATAACACCAAACCTTTTTTAATTGTAGTATAATAATAAATATTAAACAAATTAGTTATTTTTAAAATATTTAGTTCTGCGGGCCACTTTTATCAAAAATAGATTACTAAATGATGACTAAATGACTAAATTGTCACAAAATATAACAATTAAAAAGTTTTCTTTTTCTTACTGTTGTTGCAATCATAATATCACACAATTAAGCGTAAATAAATAAATAAATAAATAAATAAATAAATAAATAGAGAATTGGAGAATTCTCAGAATAGCATTTTAAAGTTATTGATAAATCCTCGGCTTACTGAGGTGTGTTTTCAGTCACCTTTAATGAACTATTGTCATAACTGTCTTTTTAAATGTATATTGTGGGGTTTGTATTGTTTTGTCTGTCTTTTGTACTATTGGACCTAGTGTCCTGAATAAAAAGAATTATAATAAATAAATAAGACTCACTAAAATGACTTCCACAATAGAGAAAAATATAAGGGAAGTGAATGGCTACCTGTTCCTATCACTGTCTGTCAAAATATCTTTATTGATCACCAGAAGACAGACCTTTCATTTTAGTTTAACTGTCCCTTGAAGTTGTGAAGCTGCTCAGAAAGTGAAAACCAAGAACAGAACTTTTTGAGAACAAATGCGAGTCAAACTTCAGTCCAGACTGCAGCTCTCATGCCGTCCCCATAACATCCTCTCTCACCAGAGGACTGTTACTCCAACAAACACACACCCTGAGAGAGCTAAAACACAAGAACGACTCTCCTCTGTACTGATTGACACAAAAAAACATGCAAAATAGATAACAAGAACACAAAAAAGGGGGCGCATAACAACCAGAGCTCAGTTACGATGGTTTTCCCTCTCAATAATGAATCGCCATCAGCGTAACATCAACATGCATGGAAGAGGAAAATAAGCTTGGCTCGCTCAGAGAACAAAACTTCTATATTTAATCTGTGCGCAGAGAGCGTCTTGTGTGCGGAGTACAAAAAAAAATAAAATAACAAAATGGATCACAAGTTCTGTAGCATGCAAATTGCATCCCGGATACACTCTGAGCTTAGCTGGCCTAGGGTGATTGACAGGAGGTTTTTTTTTTTGTTAAAAACTGCAGATTATAAATATTTATAATTGGGTTGATATCAGCGCCACTGAGTTGCCAACTGCATCTATTGAAATAAGGAAGGCAAGGAGACAGCGCTGTAAATCTTACAGCACAATATGGCATGCAGATGGCATGGCACGCTGATAAATAAGCCTAGCTTTTGAGCGCTGCCACTATTTTTTTTTTTCCGTGAGTTAATGAGTGGAGCTATTTCAGTTTGGAGCTGTCAGTGCTGACGTGCGGTGCGGTCCTCTGCGGACTGCGCACGGCTCCTTGGGTTCAGGGTGAAGTCAACGGGAGCTCTCCGGTTCTGCCGTAATGGGAGGTGACAGTAAAACGAAGGGGGGAGAAGATGACGGGAAACAAAAAAAATAATAAATTTGGAACCGGATATCCAAGAACCTGATCCAGAACCCAGGAACGTCACACCATGTCCGTTTTTGCATGCCTGTCGTACACGCTTTACCCTCAGACTGCATCTGTCTTACATAAGATCTATGCTATATTGGCTGACAGGGGCGACTCCCTCGTTTTCCCGCTGTACAACCTCCACGGAGCCATCCAACATCAACATCCCCTCTCCAAATAGGAGCTCTGAGCCTCCTCTGGTCCTCGGAGTATTGCGGCCGAGTAAATCTCAACACACTGGGCACCATTCTTCTAGAAAGGGCTTCAGGGTGAGGAATTTGGACACAGCCACAATGGCTTCATTATTCTTCTGTTGCCTGGCCCGCTGAGAGTCTAAAACAGCTCTCTCCGGACTGCTGTCAGCCTTCCCCGTCTGCCCCGACAGACACAGAGCCAACGGGAGAGAGGAAAGGGAGGAAAAGAGAGCAAGCAGACTGATATGACGGCAATTTTTTTTTATTCTGAGACACAAACAGTTTGTCATGAAAAAAAAAGTGGGAATCAAACTGAGAAAGTCTCAGCTGAGGACCATTGTTTGACATCTAGGTCACCTAAAGGTTCGTGGTCACATCTCTGCTTAGTGTTTTCCATTAATAAATCTGCAAAATATTAAAGCAGTCTTGGACTTTCTTGGCGCAATGGAAATTGCTTCGGTTGAGGAGCTACGGTTGTGATTTCAGTGATATGTTCATGTGTGGCCTCGGCTGTAGTATTGAACTTGAATCTACTGAAGCTCGCCAAATCTGAAATAGCCGCCTGTCTTTGATTGCTTTGCAGCATGTGAGCTTCTTCAGTTTGGGATCAAACATGGAACCAGGTTAGGCCACAAACTGAGTACAGCATAAAATAGTCCTAGCCAGGGTGACCGGTGGAAAACATGTAGTGGAGATGGATATGGATGTACATGCATAAAACCAGAAGTTTCATACTAAACGTTTACTATTTTAGGTCTGTTAGGATTACCTAAATCATTTACATTTGCTAAATGCCAGAATAATGAGAGAATTTTTTTATTCATTTCTAGACAGTCATACATTTCTTTGGTATTTTTTTTAGCTATGATTTTAAACTGTATAACTTTGGTCAAATGTTTTGGGTATCCTTCCACAAGCTTCTCACAATAGTTTGCAGGAATTTTGGCCCATTCCTCCTGACAGAATTGGTGTAACTGAGTCAGTGTTTTCTTGCTCGCACAAGCTTTTTCAACTCTGCCCACAAATTTTCTATAGGATTGAAGTCAGGGCTTTGTGATGGCCACTCCAAAACATTCACTTTGTTGTCCTTAAAGCACATTTTAACTAATTTGGCAGTATGCTTAGGGTCATGGCCTGTTTGGAAGACCCATTTGTGACCAAGTTTTAATTTCTTAGCTGATGTCTTGAGATGTTGCTTCAGTATTTCTACATAATGTTCTTTCTTCATGATGTCATCTATGCTGTGAAGTGGACCAGTCCCTCCTGCAGCAAAACAGCCAACAGCCCCACAACATGATGCTCAATACTTCAAAGTTTGGATGGTGTTCCTAAGCTTGTAAGCTTTGCTTAAATACTATTCTACAGTTGTGCCTCCAATTAACTCAAATGTTGTCAATTAGCCAATCAGAAACTTCCAAATTCTTGACACCATCATCTGAGCTTTTTCAGAGGCATAATAATCTTATTGTATGTAAACTTGACTTTCAAAAAAAAAGTTATAACAATTTCTCCAAAAATCTCTCTCTCATTATTCTGCTATTAAGCATAACAGAAACAAAATTGATAATCCTAAACTACCTAAAAGAGAAAAAGTTTAGTCACATTAACATCTGACTTTTTTTAAATGGTTATGTGCCTTTTTATAAAGTGTATGTAAACTTCTGCTTTCAACTGTATACGTGTGTGTAGATGGAAATTAGAGAACAATCTGTAAGTTGGTATTCTAACAGTAGAGAGCAGTATATAAATACTTTCCGAAGCACAGAAAACAAATGTTGGTCACACTTTATTTTAAGATTAAATTCTCAGTATTAACAAACCATTAACTAAGACTTTTAAATAGCTGCGTATCAGTAGTTAGTAAGATAGTAGTTTATTTAGGGATTCAGAATAAGACCATACATTATAAGAACTAATAAACAATTAATATCTTAATAATAGGCAGGTAATATGCCAGTAGTTAATAAAGTGAAAAGTTACTTTTACTTAAGTGTGAAAAAAAATCTAAATTAGAGATCAGATACCTTTCAGTTGGTGTTAATCTGGAACCTGGTGGTTGATTTCTTTCCAGTTTTCACTGAATTTGCAAGACTGAAAGCCATTTTAATGGGAAAGTTTATGTTCATTATCAAACTGGTGAAACATTGAAGCCAAAGTGTGGAGAAGGGTATAAACGGAGGTCAGACCCAGCTAAGTGTGTGGGAATTGAGTTCCAAGTGGGTCGGCCTTCGAGCTCCAAGTGGGCTGTAAACGTTTTTATTTATTTATTGTCTTGTACATGACACGGAGTAGAATATTGTGCTTTATGAATGTCTACACCTACGCCCACCCTAAACCCAACCTCACAGTAACCTGATGTGCTTTATTAATATCTGCTCCACCTACACCACCTAAACCCAATCTACTTGTGGTTAAAGTCCCTCCCACTTAGAGGTGTGTGCATAAGTCAGTTAAAGGTGGAGGTGAGGAGTCATGGTTTGATGGTGTTTTCTGCAACAGGAGCTGATCTCTTACAAAGTTAAAAGGCTGAGTGAATGTACTGTAAATATCAGAAGCTCCTTCTGCAACACATGGTTTATTCCCTGCATTCATCACACCCTAATATCCCCTTGTCATTGAGAACTAATTAGCTGCATTTAAACTACTGTAACAGCGTTTTAGAATAAAAACACTCCTTGTCCAACTGAGACTCCATCTCAATATATACGATACTGTGTAAAATACCAACGCAATCTCACAGCAATTCGTAACGTTTTGATTTAGTGGCTAATTTGTATGAATTCGAACAATCTAATTCGTACAATTTAGTATGATTTGCTCATCACCCAATGACGGTTGAGGTTAGGGGTGGGGTTAGGTGCCATGCCTCCTTTTTAAAATCGTACATTTTCGTACGACTGAACTCGCTTGTGTCATGCTATGGTCATATGAGAAGGGTTTGATGAATCAGGAAATGATACGCAATAGTCCAAAAAACAGAAGAGTGATTGTTGATAACAGCACTTTTGGTTTCAAAAGTTTGCAAGCCATCTATACTGAAACAGAACAACATGAAAACATGATAATGCATTTTCACGGGTCGAAGATTCTGGAGTAGTGTGGATGGCAGGCATAACCAGTGCTTCCCAAAGGTTTGAAATATACTATATAACATAACATAAATATGTTATACATGCACATCACATCAATAGTTAACTATATGCGACAAACAAAACAAAATCAGATTTTTAACAATAGTTTAACTTATTAAAAACTGTTATACACCGTTTCTTTTCAATGTGTAAAGTTTAAAGAAAAGAAGAAAGAAATCCTCTATTTTTCTTACTTTTGTGCTATTCAGGAGCCATGTGCACCCACTGACAGGTCAAATCTGCTTCTCTCTAACGTTACCTCTCATTCAAGTTCAGGTTGCTTTATTTATAAATTTTATTTATAAATGGCGCCTTTCTGGACACCCAAGGTCACCTTACAACAATCATCCACAGCCATAACAGAACAAAATAAAACAATTAATAAAACGCTGGCAACATTTTAAATGCATGTAAGGAGTTCAGGTACAAACACATCGTTAGTATAAAATAACATGATAATAAAATAGTCAAAAGAAAGCCTGCTTAAAAAGATGGGTCTTGAGACCCATAAAACGTGTAGATTATTTAAATAAGTTTAATAGCCATTTCGAATGCTGTACAAATATTTTGCAGCCAATTTAGATCTAATTTCATCCTTTTCAGCTGTTTAGTAAAGTTTTTCTGAGTCGTTTAGATTAAAAAATTAATTATTTAATCTTTCTCTCGCGGCTGTGTGCATACATTTGATGACAGATTTAGAAAGCGAAAGCAAAAACAAATCCCGGAGATTTAGAAACCCCGGCCGGACGCATTAGGTCCCAAAAAGTTGCGTCCCTGTGGGTCTGCAGAGAACATGACACTGTCTGTGAGAGTGTTAACGGGTCTCACGCAAACTATGAAACGGGTAAACGAGAGAAGATTTTTCCACTGATTAATCGATCTCGGGGTATTTGGCTATCTTGGGTGGACACAAAAAAAATTTAAAAGGATAATAATAGTAAAAAAAAACCTAAATAAATAAATCAGTCACTATATATACATTTGGGCGACCGTTAATATACCTGGGCAGCTCGCCCAAGTAAAGTCTTTGTGTGATAAGCACTGCATAATTGTAGCAAAACGTATGCATTCAGGAATTAAAATGCACTAGTGTAAATTGCACCTAAAATACAAGACTGCTTGGAAAAAATGGATGTCTGGTCACCACAACTACTAGTGTTGCTTTGCAAATAATCCAACAGTGTTGAGAACAGGCATCCAAGCCTACTAGCAAAGTAAAACATGCTGTTCACTTTGAGCTATCAGACTTTAGCTCCACTACCAAATCACAAACAAACAAAAATGAACACAATTTCCCCCTCGTCTTCTCATTCTATGCTCTATTAAATCCCACAGGATGTCTGAATTTAAAGCAAGCATGAAATCTAAACCCTTCAAGGAGATTAAATTCAGAATCAAGCAGCCCATGTAAATGCTGTGACAACAGGGGGGCTCCGTGCAATTAGCATGCAGGCTACTGTTAGCGCAATTAGGCGAGCCAGACAGCAAAAGCTGGGGGCCGAGAATGTTACGGAAGGGTCCGTATTTCCATAAGCGAACCAGAGAAATAAACATTCGTTTCTTAATTTAGGATACTTCATACACAGAAAAATAAAAAGCTTCACTGTTGCTATGGGGATATTTGTCTGTAAACAAGCCCAGAGCACAGAGACGTTTGGGAGAAAGAGCCATTTAGATGAACCTCTCAGGTGGATCCATCAAAAAGGCACGAGGAACACAATAGAAAGACCACCTAGAGGAATGAAATGTTCTCATTTGAGCGTGTATTACGTAAACAAGCATGACAGGCGAATTCAAAGAGTGTCCCGCTGGAAATGCATGCAAACACTTTAGACTTAAGCAAGAGGTAAAATGAGCATCAGTAAACAAAAGCCTGAATCCGGTGGGAAAACGGAGCATGAAATCATTTAGAGCATTTGAAGTAGCTACTAACAGAAAATCATCATTTACTGGCCCTCGTGCCATTATAAACATGCACAAGTTACTTTCTTCTGTGGAAAACAAAAGATTAGTGATGTGAAAAATGTGTTCAGGCGCCTTTCCTGTCATCCTCCAAAAATTGACAAACACTTTTTTAGTAAGTAAAGATGAGAAGGGGTCTTCATGTATAAACTAGATAAAAGTTGTTACACATTTAAATGTAGTGTTGTTTAGAATGTGTCCTGTTCTACTAAAGATGACACTCATTAAAATGTCATTCAGTGTTAAAATAGTTTATAAAACAACAATTATGGTCATATTTACAATGAGACCCATTCAATAACACTATAAAAATATAGTATATAGCATAGCATATACTATATTAAAATATAGCCGGCAGCTAGCACATTGCAACTCTCATATGGTCGCCCACTGAAGCTAAGCAGGGTTGTGCCTGGTCAGTACCTGGATGGGAGACCACATGTGAAAACTAGGTTGCTGCCGGAAGTGGTGTTAGTGAGACCAGCAGGGGTGCTTAACCTGCGGTCTGTGTGGGTCCTAACACCCCAGTATATTGATAGGGACTCTATAGCGCTGTCTTTCGTTTGTTAAAATTTCATTAAAATGTTAATGTTAAATTAAAAATCCCAGGATGTCCTTCCAAAGCCCTTCCTGACCAAATTTGCCCACTGGCCTCTATCCTCCTAACCATCCCCATATCATGTAACCATCTGTCTGCTCTCCACCAATCAGCTGGTGTGTGGTGTGCGGCGTGGTGCAATATGGTGCCTTCGCATCATCCAGGTGGATGTGGAGATTCCCCCCCAAAAAATGTGTAAAGCACTTTGAGTGTGCAGAAAAAGCGCTATATAAATGTAAGGAATTATTATTATTACTAAAAGGTTCTATTTAAGGATGAACCACAACACAAAACATTGTTTATTTCGATGTTCATACTTTGCCATATACTCACGCATTTGTGGTAACATTGAAATTGACGCTGTTAATCATCAATATTAGAAATATTATAACAAACTGTGCAATAAGGGGCCGATCACACCGAATGTGCTTTTACGTTCCAAAAATGCGAGGCGCACCCCACTGCCTTTTTTGTTGACAAGAAAAACGAAGCGCAGTGCACTTTTTATGTCGCTAGGCAATGACTGAATTACAGTACCTGCGTAATGTGCGCGAGTGTTGCTGTTGATATATTAATATGATTTTAAAAGTTAATAATATTGTGACGATTAAGATTTGGGATTCATACAGCACCGGATAACTCAAAACAACAACCACAAGTTTCTCCTCCATCTTCAAAAGTCTCTGTAGTTGTCTTGACAACACAAACACTGCAAGGGGAACCCCACCTCTGCTTTCATTTGATTGGAGAATAAAAAAGACGCGACTGATGTAACACGCTTTTTCCGCTCAGAGTTGACTTTTTTTTTTAAACTGCGAGTGCACGGCGCACAATGGCAAAAACGTTAGGTGCAGCCGGCGGTTATAACACAAGGTGTGCAGGGCACATAAGCAGCACGCACAACGCTCGCAGACGTTAGTAAATCATTCAAAAAAGGTGCCTCTTAACGTAAAAAGCGCGTTCGGTGTGATCGTGCCCCTAAGTATTTATTTAATCCTTTCTGTGATTTTAAATTGGTTTATGTTTTATATATATATATATATATATATATATATATATATATATATATATATATATATATATATATATATATATATATATATATAAGCTTATTTGTTATGTTAGGTTTTTATAGTATTTTCTGATGTTTCTTACAGTATGTTCTTGCTAGGTTAGATGTAATGTAATTTTATTCTGCATTACAATCTACTTTGATGTTTTGAATGACAAAATAAAGAAAACTGAAACTGAACGGAAACTGAAACTTGTCAGCAATAACTTACTTAATTAATTTAAAATCTAATTGGTTACACGTAATTTAACTATGACTTAATCTAACTATGACTTTTATCTTAATAAACTCCTAATTTGCTGCTTATTGATTGTTATTAAGGTACAATAGTGGTTATGTATTAGGGCAGGGGTTCCCAAACTTTTCACCCCGCGACCCTCAAAAAAACAATTCCAGCGACCCCCACTCGGTTATAAACATACAAACATTGCACACAACGGTGCACCCACACCAATAGGAAACATGAGCATATTGACAAAACAAAAAAGTGCATCAGTCTAACAACCATATCATTTTCCATAAAACCATAAAAAGTCATTGTTCATTAGTTTAATTTAATATTAGCTGGCTTTTTATTTGTATGTTGTTTATTTGCATGGCTTTTTATTTGTATTTTTTTTTTTTACTATTTAATACTATTTTTATGTTCTGTAGTTTATGGATAAAATATGATCATTCTAATAGTTTAATAAAATGTATAAGATTTTTGGAAATCACCAAGCGACCACCCTCATTGTCTCGCGCCCCCCACTTTGGGAACCACCGTATTAGGGTATTTGGTTAGAATTTGGGATGTAGAATAAAATAATTCAGAATACACTTTATAAGCACAAACAAACAGCCAATATCTTAATAATAGGCAGGCAATAAGCCACTAATTAATAGTGAGAATTTGTACGTAACCTAAAGTGTTACCAAAGTTTTTTATGATGACTTATTTGGAGAATCGGTCATGCCCAACTGAGCCTGGTTTCTCTTGAGTTTTTTTAATTCTTCACTTTCGCCAATTGGTGAAGTTTTTTTCTCGCTGCTGTCGCCACTGGCTTGCATAGTTCGGGATCTGTAGAGCTGCGCATCGATGGATTTGCTCTTCAGTGTTTGGACTCTCAGTAGTGATTATTAACCCACACTGACCTGAGCTAATCTAAACTGAACTGAACTTAAACTCTGAAAACTGGACTGACACTGTTTCAATTCACTATAATCTTCTATGTGAAGCTGCTTTGACACAATCTACATTGTATAAGCGCTATAAAAATAAAGATGAATTGAATTTAACTTATTTGATATTTTTTAACAAGAACCAATCAGAATGTGTGTATGTATACGTACTATATATATCACCCATATGTTGATATTCTTTGTAACGAAAGCTATTTGCAACAGTAAAGTAGACTTGCATTTAAGACACTACTTATGCATTTAAATGATGATCATATGATCTATGGTCTCTCTTATTTAACCCACATATTGTTAAAAAGTTTGGGTTCAGTAGATGTACAAAACACATCAACAATTTATCAAACAATTTATAACATATCGCATCACTTTAAAAATCTAAAATATAGTGCCAAACATATTTAAAATTAAAAACTCAATAAAAAAGGCTGACAAAAATAGTG
This sequence comes from Danio kyathit, assembly GCA_903798195.1. Classification (NCBI taxonomy): domain Eukaryota; kingdom Metazoa; phylum Chordata; class Actinopteri; order Cypriniformes; family Danionidae; genus Danio; species Danio kyathit. The sequence continues at coordinate 9,468,449 of LR812522.1, read as the reverse complement.
ACACTTTTCATTCCACTGACCTAACACGAACTCTAGAAAGAGCGGGACATTTATGTCTCACCCAACTGCACGCAGCCAACGAGACATCCCATCATCCTGCATGGGTCAAAACTCTTGCCTCCTATTTGTTATCACATTCATGCATCTTTCCAGGGTGTTTACGTGTCATATTGATGTGGACAGCTGCCACGAGCGATAGTTCCAGTGCGATGTGCCATTGCCAGACTGCTGATTTTGGAGAGCCCTGTGATCTCCCATTGGGTTGAGTGTCTTTAGCCCAAGGGCTTAAACTCATCTCACACTCCCAAAGCCCGACTCTGGACACATGACTACCTGTCAGGGGAAAGGCAATTGGGCTGCTCGACTGCAGCTGGGGTCCGGCACACACACACACACACACACACACACATACACAGTCATTTAATGGAGCATGCCAAGGTGATGGCAGACTTTTCCTGCATGTCGAACCCTTGCTGCTCATTTCTCTCCGCAGTCAGTCAGTCTGGTGGCTCTTATTTGACATCTATTATAATGTGGTATGGAGTCCATAGCGCTTTCTGCATGGCGAGACTGGGGAATCAAAGAGTGTGGTGAACATTAGGCTTTACCTACTTGGACTTCTGTCGGAGTGGATGCTATATTCGATTCGACAAATCAAAATGAGGGTTGTGCAGAGTGTTTAATATGTCATAGTGATGAGCCAAAAAACACTGTGGAAGTCTGCTGCAAATTTCCAGCAGTGGTCATAAACTTTGGGAAAGAAAAGGTTGTGGAAATTAAACAAGACCTAAGGGCTTGACGGTGATACATTAAAACAACATTGCTCTAATTTATAGACCATTTCAGTGTGGTCATGTCATTGGCTCATAAACATTTCCTGCTTGTTATTAAACTATTTCATAACTAATAAAAGGCAATTCAATCATAACTTCAAGTTAAAACAGCTATCATAACATTGTTTGTCAATATGTGGCTCTTTTAGGATTCTCGAAAGCTACAGAAATTAAAAAAGCAGGAAATACGTTGGGACCATTGTTTTTGTTTACATCTCTCAAAATAGTCTATGAATTGATTATGTTTGTTATGAGAGAGGCATTTAACTTATAGTATTTATATTAAAGAGGTTTTTAAACATCACTGCAATGCAGCTTTAAAATGTGTCCTGTTTAATTATTTATAATAAAAGTTTCCTAGTAAAAATCAGGTAACACTTTACATTTAGTTTGTATTAGTTACAGTAATGTTAGTTAACACATTTACTAACATTCATACTAACAATCAATGAATAATGTGTTTATTACAGTTTTTACTTATGTTTTTAAATGATAGCTTATGAAAATAGAGTTGTTCACTGATAGTTTATGTTAACTCAGTTCATTAACTAACGTTAAAACATTAATAATAATAATGCATTAGTACATGTTGAACTAATAAATACAGAACTAATAAATCAGTATTTATTAGTTCATTAGTTATAATTATTAGTTATTAGTATTTATTTATTATCAGTAAAGAACTAATAAATACTGTACTGTTCATACTTAATGTTAGTAAATAAATTAACTAACATTAACAAATGAAACCTCATTGTAAATTGTAACCAAACATCATAACATGACATTTATTTAAAATAAGACATTGGTTTTAGGACAAAAGATTATTTGTTATTATCCATTTTTATCAATTCTAAATTATGAATAATATAGCAACCATATTTTTAACCAATTTGTCTGACAAATACATAGCTAATTACATAAACAGACCAATAAATAAACAAATTAATAAATAAATGACTGTAAGAAAGAAAGCAAACAAGTAAAAATAAATTCTATTTAAGGACAACAAAAGACACTCTATTGTTTTTAATTATCCATACTGTAAAACAACAGTGCTGCTATTACATTGGCCTGTTTACTACTTTTTACTACTGTTTATTACTTATATATATATTTAGATTTATTTATTTGTGCATATACAGTGCTCAGCATATATAAGTACACCCCTCACACATTTCTCTTTTAAATTCATATTTTTAATAGGAAGCTATACAATATTATATTTGTGCATATACTGTAGATTAGATTAGTCAGTACTGAAGCCAAATCTGGAGCTTATCTAACAAAATAACTTATGATGACGGTCCAAAAACTAGTACAGCCAAATTTATATGTTAGAGAAAAATACTAAATACAAATTTAAAAAAAGAGGAAAAATCAAGAGAAGCAAAAATTATTTAACTAGTTTTTTTTTTTTTTTTTTTTTGCAATATTTTGCTTGAATTTAATTGTATTATCTTTCAATTTCTAAATATGTTTGGTGACTAAAATATTATTTTAATAAATATATCTGTTTAATAAATCTGTTTTGTTTAAATGCACCAAAATACACTGAGAAATGGATAAAAATATTCATCTTCAAAATGGGGTGTACTCAGTTATGCTGAGCACTGTATGTATACACGCATGTAACAGTCTGTCTCTACACCTATTTAAAAAAAAAACTATAAAAACACTATTACATATACCTTGTTTATTTATTTCTTAATATATATTTACATTTATTTATTTGTGCATATATGTATACATGCATGTGACAGTCTGTGCCTATACCTATTTTAAAAAACACTATAGAAACTATAAAAATACTATTACATATACCTTGTTTTATTTATTTCTTAATATATATTTACATTTATTTATATGTGCATGAAATGTGTACACGCATCTAACACTCTGTGCCTATACCTAATTAAAAAAAAAACTATAGAAACTATAAAAAATACTATTACATATACCTTGTTTTATTTATTTCTTAATATATATTTACATTTATTTATTTGTGTATATATGTATACATGCATGTGACAGTCTGTGCCTATACCTATTTCAAAAAACACTATAAAAACTATAAAAATACTATTACATATACCTTGTTTATTTCTTTCTTAATATATATATATATATATATATATATATATATTTACATTTATTTATATGTACATGAAATTTATACATGCATGTGACAGTCTGTGTCTATAGCTATTTTAAGATAAAACTATAAAAACTATAAAAATACTATTACATATACCTTGTTTATTTATTTATTAATATATATTTACATTTATTTATTTGTGCAACCGATATTCAACCAGTTTTTGTATAAACAAAGACTATAGAATACACAAGACACGCCACTCGTATCTTTTTGAATAGGGAAAAGTGTAAAGGTCAATATGGTGAATAAAGCGCCGCCTACTAATACAGGAGCCAATCGTCGATCTCTATATAGCAAATAAAGCCCGCCTTCTAGTACAGGAGCCAATCATCGATCGCTATAGATTGACAATACTCCCGGGGAGGGGCTCAGACCAGACGTGAGTTTCTGCAGATTTTGTGTGATATGGATGTTTAGAAATGAAACTAAAGACACAGATGTTGTTTAATTTCATTGGTGATTCCTAAAATGAAATTCAATGATAAGCCTGGCAAGCAGTTTTGAAGAATTTGATGTTTCCCCATTCAGACAGAATGCCCGAGCATACTGCCTGAGAGGTGTTTCAAAGATGGCCGCCAAGTGAAATGACTTGCCTTAAAGGGACTTTCGTAAAAACGAGCGATTTCAAAGCAAAGTCATTCAAAATATAGATAGAAAATACATTCAGAGAAGAAGAAAAAAAAGAAAACTTGTCATCAAGTGAGAGATTCACAGAAAGAGGAACAGCACAGTATTTCTTCCCTGCTGCATGTGGTTTGTTCTTCCCTTTTAGACTTCCTCAAGAATAAGAAACAAGACTTAAGTTGACCCGAGTGACCACAAAACACAATATCAGCCCTTCAAACTGCACAATTTCAAGCATCTACTTAAATGATCGCCTCTTTTAATCAGTAATGCTTCAAAAATTGTATCAGATGTTGTATGATAACACTTTTTAACCAAAGTAGTGCACATATTATACTTTTCTCTACAACAGCAATGCTATTTTGAGGTAAAAGTGGATAACATATGCTCCGTGACTCATAATCATGTTTTTCTTGGCAGTTATTCTAGGATACTCAAACACACTGATCACAATAGGGAAAAAAAATACAGGAAGCTCTGGAATGAGTCCAATTTGCACATGTGGAAATCAGCGAATCACAGAGCGGCTCTATGGAGTCACTGACCTTTCCAAGACACACTTCTGATCACCTTTCATACAGAGATTTAATGCAGAATGTGTCCTGAAGTGCTGTGTGATGCTATTGTTCTCAGGCTGTGCTGGATTGACAGAGATGGGACAG